>CM051000.1:2685883-2740883 GCA_027704905.1 Muraenolepis orangiensis | reverse complement strand
GTAGCTGGATAGAGCGGTGGTCTGATTTGCCGGTGGGCGGAGGAGCGCCTTGTAGCCATCACAGACGGTAGTGTAGCAGTGGTCGAGGATCCGCTCGCCCTGTGTGTTGCTCGTTATGTGTTGGTAGAACTTCGGGAGAACCTTCTTCAGGTTCGCCTCATTGAAGTCCCCCGCCACGATGACAGCAGCCTCAGGGTGTGCCGACTCCTGTTCGCTGATAGCCCCATACAGTTCCTTCAGCGCTATGTCCGTGTTGGCTTGTGAGGGAATGGAACCAGCGGTCATGGTTACCGCTATAAACTCCCGAGGTAGCCAGTGTAGACGGCACATAAGCATCAGGTACTACTGTTACCAAACTTGGCTTTGCAACCCCAACAAACTCCTCTGATGCTAGCCAGCATTTAGCTCCAGACAAAATTGCGGTGGCTGTTGTGTCTGGGTCCCACGTCAACCACGTTAGTGGGCAAGTCACACAGGTGGGGACCCAACTCAGAGTGATACCTGCTCCCCCTGCGCTAATGCTGAGCCAAACAAACTCTTCTCCCCCTCAAGCCGTTCATGCCCCTGTAGACCCCACGCATTTATTTACTGCTCTTTCAAATGCTCTAACTACTGCCATGGCAGGAGTTATTCCGTCACCCACAAGCGTTAATCAGAGAAGAGACCTGGTGGGGGGGGTCGTTATGATGGCAATACGTGGTGGGAAACGTACTGGACACAATTCCAACTCATAGCCAGAGCAAACTAGTGGGGCAGAACTGAGAGGGCAGTTCAACTGGCCGCGGCCCTGGATGGAGAGGCTAGGAGGGTACTGCTTGACCTCTCGGATGTGGAGATGAGCGACCCACAATCCATACCTCGGGCTATAGAGAGACAGTTTGGGGAACCAACATCACAAGCAGCTGCTAGGCGACAGTTCAACGAGCGAGTGCGCCGGAGGGGAGAGAAGCTAGGGGTCTATGCAGCGGAGCTATGACATCTGGCCCATAGAGCTTTTCCTGAGTTCAATGAGGAGCAGCGGTTTATCCCTGGCTAAAGAGGCCTTTGTCAGTGGGCTGACCCCACACACCCTGCAGGTTCGCCTCAGTAACCCGCTCTCCTGGGAGGAGGCCCTGGAGAGAGCACAGGAGGTTTTAACTGCTACGACTAATACACGACTAATGACGACTAATACAGCAACGGTGTGTGGGGGTACCCCCAGACTCTCTGCGGAGGGACTCACTGTTAGGGCCGGACTGGAGTAGAATAAAGAAGGACTGTCGGTGGAACAGCAGCAACGACTATGGGAAGTGCTGTTTGAGCACCGGGAAGCCTTTGCAACCTCTCCCATTGATGTTGGCCGCACTCATATGGTGGAGCATGAGATTGACACCGGCACAGCTCACCCCATCCGGCAACGTCCTCGTCGTCTACCCGTACAGAGGCAAGCAGCAGCAGAACAATGTCTGGAGGAGATGCGAGCAGCAGGAGTCATAGAACCTTCAGACAGCCCATGGATGTCGCCAGTGGTGATGGTTCTGAAGATGGGCGGCTCTTGGCGCTTTTGTGTGGACCTTCGCAGACTTAATGAGGTCACAGTCAAGGATTCATACACTTTGCCTTGAATCGACGAGTCCCTGGACAGGATTAAGGGCTCCGCCTGCTTCTCGTCCCTTGACCTAAGGAGTGGCTATTGGCAGGTGCCACTTTCTGCTGAGGCACGACCGAAAACAACCTTTACAACAAGCTCTGGGCTATGGCAGTTTACCACCTTTCGGTCTATGTAATGCTCCGGCCACGTTTGAAAGGCTCATGGAGAAAGTGTTGGTCGGAGTCCAAGCAAAGAACTTACAGGTCTACCTGGATGTCCTTGTCCATGGATTCGACATCGACACTGCTTTGGCATCACTTCGCCTGGTCTTCTCCAAAATACAGCAAGCAGGGCTCAAGCTGCACCCGGAGAAGTGCAACCTGATGCGGAAGGACCTCACCTTCCTGGGCCATCGAGTTAGTGGCAAAGGGGTTGCCGCTGAAGATGGGAAAGTCGCCACAGTCCGAGACTGGACGATCCACAAGAACCTGTCTGAGCTGCGGCCTCATATTATCGCCGTTTTGTCGCAGGGTTCTCCACAGTGGCCGCACCTCTGAACCGCCTGACGAACAAAAATGTTCACTTTGAATGGGGCCCAGACCAACAGCGGGTATTTGAGACACTCAAAGCCACCCTATGTCAATCCTGACAACTCCTGACCCAGATGGAGAGTTTGTTCTCGACACGGATGCAAGCAATGATGGCCTGGGGGCAGGCCTGGCCCAGGTGACCCTGGATGGGGTGATTGCTTACTACAGCAGGACATTCTCTAAACCCGAACGCAATTAATGCGTTACCCGGAGGGAGCTGCTTGCGGTCGTGGAGGCAGTGAACCACTTCAAACACTACCTCTGTGGTCTCAAATTCCTCATCCGGACAGACCATACGTCTCTCAAGTGGTTGCTGTCCTTCAAAGAACCAAAAGGACAAGTTGCAAGATGGAATGAGCAACTCCTGGAGTACAATTTCACCATCATTCACAGCAAGGGGGGCAGTCACACTAATATGGATGGACTCTCCAGGCGTCATTGTGGGCCAGACTGTGCTCACTGCAGCCGCACTGAGATGAGAGTCTCAGAAGCTGTGAAGGAGCAGTTTGGCTCGTTTGGATGACGCAGCTGACTGGGCCAAGGAACAGAGAGAGGACCCAGATCTAAGCACAGTGTTGGGATGGTTGGAGGGAGGCCAACGGCCCGAATGGACCAAAGTGGCTGCTGCCAATCCTTCGATCAGGGGAATCAGGATGGAATTCTCTGGAGACGGTGGAAGGAACCAGCCACGAGTAGAGAGAGGTGGCAAGTAGTGGTGCCGAAGAATCGGCAGGGGGAGGTGCTGGAGTCATCATGGGCTGCATGGAGTCGGCCACTTCGGGGTTAACAAAACACTTAAGAGGGTTCGCCAGGCACTCTACTAGGGAACATGTAGGCGGGACGTGGAGACCTTCTGTCGGAGATGTGACCTGAAGTTGGTGCCACGGGGGCGGGTCATGGTGCTGCACCGTGATCGATTAGCCCCATACCTGGGTACGGCTCAGCCATTTTATCCCCAGACCCCATCGCCAAGCCGGCTGCCTGCACGCAGGGGGGTGGACCCCCCACAACGTTCTTTGATCTGCCCATGGCGTTCCTCGGTTCATCCTGATGGGGTGCAAGTCACGCCCTTTGGGGCGGTTGTTCCTCCCGGGGGACCTCAGGAAGAGACGGCAGGGGTGCCAGGCCGGCCTGTGAGGAAGTGTAATGCTCCACAGCGAAATCAGGACTTTGAGCTTTAGATCCTCAGGGATGAGGAGATTTAGAAGGGGGGGCAGTGTAATGCTGTGGCCTGGCCCACCATGGGTCTCCCTCCAGGACTAAGGGGGTTTGGGAGTTCATTGGGTGTTGTATGCGTGTGTTTGTTTACCTGCATGTGTTTGGGGGGAAGTGTCCACGATGGAGGCTCATTGGCTGAGAGCTCTAGGGGGAGGCGGAGCGGGTTGCGTGTGAACGTGAGTGAGAGAGTCACGCGAGAGTTAGAACGGGATTGGAGGAGAGGGGGGAAAAAGACAGGAGAGGGGTGTGTGTGAGACTTGGAGGAGTAGCGTGGGGCAGAGAGAGACACAGATTACTTTTGTTGGAGGAATATCGATTTGGGCTTGCCACCCTGGTTTGTTGTTTTAAGAGTGGATATTTCAACCCCCGGGTTAGTTGTGAGCTGTGGCAGGGAATAAATCTGGGCCAGTTTGGCTATCAAATAAGAACATTGTCTCCGTCTTCTGTATCAAGCTGGCTACCACCGCTAAAGCGTCAAAGTATTGTGTCTTGAGTAGGCTGCTGACATTCTAGAATTCACTACCAATCCGCCAGGTTTTTCCCTGCATATAATTTGTATACATATCTAAGCTTGACAAAAATCAGGGCCATCCAGATTTGTCCAGGCCCAATCATTAGCCACTTTCTGTACATATTACAAGCAAATGTACATATGGCATTGTCAATTTATGCATACAGATGACAAATATATGCACAGATTGTCAATCTCTAAATATTCAGAGATTACAAATGTACACACATATTTGCATGAATCGTCATTCTGTTTACGCAAATAATATTGAGACAAATCCACCCCATAGCCCTTAGAGAGGGAGCAGCAGAATATAGATGCTATCTGTACTACTCCTACTAAGGAAGGTTTGGAATTTGAGATGCAAGGATGCAAGGCATCAGTTCCCAAGGACCGTTCCATGTGTGGAATACTGCACATGGAATATGAAACTCTCCTCAAAGCAAAAATAACCAGGTGAGGCATTTGTCAGCTAGTTTGGCCTGGCGTAAGTCCTGCTGTCACAGAGATAATACGAAAGTATTCTGGCATTGTTCTCAACCATTTCAATCAATATCATAAATGGATGCATAAACGTACTGTATGTACTATATATATATATATATATCTTTATATCTATCTGAGAAAATACTGATAATATCACAATTTTAACTCTTCAAAGTTACAAGTCATGTCCCCTGCCAAAATACCAACAGCACCCCCTACGGCAATTGAAAATGACTGCAAGGAGGGCCGTCATCCCCAAGCTCCCCATTATAAAATTGTCAGACCCCAGCGGCCGATGAGTCCTGGTTTAACATGAGTGTGTACGGCAGTAAGGGAGGACCATCCTCCCTTAGGGCGGGTCTTGCCAGAGGCTGTGAACCAATCAGCAGAGCTCACTGCGCTGGTGATTACCAGCGCCTTTGGGGGAGGGTTATCATCACTCAAGGATCTATTTTGTGTCATTCATTAATTTTGCGTACAAGATCACCGCACCACTCTTGAGTCATATATTTCCAACGGACCTCAAAGTGTTCCAGGTGCATGACGCCAACGTTAACAGAAAGCATGGCTGACCGTGACAAGGTGGTGTTTCTTTGGCTCGCGAATAGTTAATTTATGTGAATTACGTGCACAACTACTTTTACTATATGAGGGTATGTCTTATTTTAATTTAATACAGATAAATATACATTACACAAAAAACACTTCTCACTCAAATCTCACTCAATTTCAATTGTGTTAGGTTTGTCTGGTAGAACGAGCCAATGTGCATAGAACTTCTATTCCGATATTTCAGATGTTCAAGTAATCGCTAAATAAAAACTTTTCATCAAAACAATGCCTCTTCTCCCTCAAATCACAATCAATTTCAATTATGTTTGGCTTGTCTGCTAAAAAATACCCACTGATACACTGTCAAATAAATATTGAGGCGAGACCTGCCTTGCCCTGTAATCCTAACTCCCTACTTCCACCTATAGTTGACATGTTATTGAGATCTGCCTTGCCCTGTAATCCTAACTCCCTACTTCTACCTATAGTTGACATGTTATTGAGACCTGCCTTGCCCTGTAATCCTAACTCCCTACTTCCACCTATAGTTGACATGTTATTGAGATCTGCCTTGCCCTGTAATCCTAACTCCCTACTTCTACCTATAGTTGACATGTTATTGAGACCTGCCTTGCCCTGTAATCCTAACTCCCTACTTCTACCTATAGTTGACATGTTATTGAGATCTGCCTTGCCCTGTAATCCTAACTCCCTACCTCTACCTATAGTTGACATGTTATTGAGACCTGCCTTGCCCTGTAATCCTAACTCCCTACTTCTACCTATAGTTGACATGTTATTGAGACCTGCCTTGCCCTGTAATCCTAACTCCCTACTTCTACCTATAGTTGACATGTTATTGAGACCTGCCTTGCCCTGTAATCCTAACTCCCTACTTCTACCTATAGTTGACATGTTATTGAGACCTGCCTTGCCCTGTAATCCTAACTCCCTACTTCTACCTATAGTTGACATGTTATTGAGACCTGCCTTGCCCTGTAATCCTAACTCCCTACTTCTACCTATAGTTGACATCTTATTGATTACATACCTGTATGACAGACATGTACATTTTTAAATGTTTACGTACCTACGTCTTTCACAAGCTATAATCAATAGTAACTACTTATAAGCTATTAGCAGTGATATTTCTGACATTAGCTGTTCTTCTAAACAGATATTTCATATATAATGTCATCAATGTTAATTCAAACCTAATCCTGACCACTCTCAACCACCTTTAGTGTTACAAGTTGGTCTTTCACCACCACCTTGTGTTCACCATTATCATTAGCATAAATACACTAAGGCCAACACCAACAATACGTAAGAACCTTTCTTAAGGGTTTTCGTTTGGGCCTAAAAAGACCCAAATAACAGATGTCTGCCACCAACAATGAACCCCCTCCCCCATCTGTAAAGCTCATGTCCTTCTAACTGTGAACAAGGACTGTTTTACACAGCTAACACCTGTCTCTTTGTTTGAAAGCTGGACGGCTACAGTGGAGAGTTCCAGTCTATAGGCCACACAGCCAGTAACAATGATTAAGGACATTTCATTGGTCCTCCCCCTTTTACAGTAACACATATATGCATTGTAAGTTAATTTAATGTACAAGCAAATGACATATGTGCCAACTGAGACCAAGACTGCTCTTCTTTAATGCAAACATCCACCGTAATAAAATAAAGTACATATATTCACAGGCATTTAATGGTACGCGTACACTCACACACAGATAGAAACACACACACACACACACACACACACACACACACACACACACACACACACACACACACACACACACACACACACACACACACACACACACACACACACACACACACACACACACACACACACACACACACACACACACACACACACACACACACACACACACACACACACACACACACACACACACACACTATAAAATACACAAAGGAGAGAGTCCAGTTCCTAACTTGATTAGCAAAATTCCCTCCTTTTAAAGTAGACCCTTGCAAAATAGAAAACAATGGACACAAACAAACAAACAATGCATTTGTTGCAGATTGACAATCTGTGCATACATTTATAATATATATGCATATATTGACCATCCATAAATACATGTGTTTACCAATAATATAAAACAATTTCCCAAACACCAAAAACTCACATAAGTATTTAGCAAATACATGAAAAACACACATCTTAATATTATCTTAATATATCTTAATATTACGCATTCAAATTGAATTCTACACGTCCAGATTGCATTTCCCACACAGTGGAGAGCAGCGTTGCGCCCTCAGGGGGATCCCCTGCTATGACTCGGCCACTGTCGGACGGCAAAGACCTCATTCTTCCTTTCACAATAAAATCCACTTTTTCTCACTCCCAGACTGAGACGGGCGAGTGAATGTCAGGTTGTTGCTCCACTGAACTTAGCTATTCATTCATGCATTGTTAGAAATATGTTCACAATGTTACAAAGTCTATCACAATAATACTGTAATATTCCGGGTCAGTATATCAGTATTCACAGAGCGTCTGTGGTCCTATTTACTGTACCTGCTGTATATATATTAATCTGTATATATATTAATCTTCAACTGTTGATACAACTGCATACCCCTGCTCACTACCTGTTGAATAATTGTCTTCTTACCTGTATATATATATATATATATATATATATACCTAGAATTCTGCACATATCTCATCTATAAGTTATTGTATACCTGTTGTTGTACCAAGTAGACTTATCAGTCTTATCATCTTATTTAACCACTGTACATTATATATTACCATGCACTTTACTGTCCAATTTGCACTCTGGTTAGATGCCAATTTTTTTTCACTGTATTGAACTGCACTGTACTGATAATACATTTGAATCTAATGGAATCTAATGAGCTACTGCATCATTGACTTTATAGTAGGCCTGTAGTGTCATGTGAAGAACAGAATACATCTGTCATTCCCATTAGCCGCCCAGGCTATGCATTATGAAGTTCTGTGGTCATGTATGAAGAACAGGTTTCACAGCAGAAATTGCCTACTATATCATTAAAAAACAACAATTAGAATTAAAGCAAGCTTTAATCAGTGCTTACTCCCAGAGAAAAGGAATATTCAAAATAAGATCTTATCTTTGTTTCGCCTACTGAGTGACTAAATTTTAGATCAGTATGAAATTTTGACCAATTTCTTAAATTCAGGTTCTAAGAAATTATTAATAAAGAAATAGCTGGACAATAATTTATAAATTCTAAATTATTAATAACCAAATCTGAGAATTGATTCTTGTCTCACCATAATCCTAATTTAAGATAAATGATTTGTGTCACTGCACTGATCTTTATTTTGTCTGATATAATCAGCTCTTAAGAAAGCAGTAAGATCGAAAATAAAACTTGATTGGCTTATCCATTTCTCAAACTGGTCTTAGATTCAACTATCCGTTTGCTCCTTACTTCTCCTGAGGTTTAGGATACCAGGCCAGACTTCCACAATCTCTAAATAAGAGCTGATTTATTTATGATAAGACAAAAAAGAGACGGTTGTAAGCTGCACAATTTTCCCCTGGAAAAGCTCACTAGTTACACAAAGTCTTCTTCTGCTGCTTCTAATGTGTCTAGGTTTTATGTCCTCATATAACCTCACTAACATCCCCACCCACCACCCAACTTCACCAAGCGCACCTTCCTTCCTCCCCTACTTTACAACCACCAGCGGCCACTGATATATATATTTTTTTAAAATTAAAATTTTATTTTATTATTGAAATTGAATTAGACTTTCATCTTATTTTTGTTGTTCCCAACTTGTTCCCCATGCCGGTGATGGGGCCTCCATGGGGCAGCATGTAACAGCTGGGCCTTTGTGTTAGCAGGTAATCAACAGTGCATCCAATTGCCCTTACGCTTCACAGAGGGGATCATTTTCAGTTGCCCTGAATGATTGAAAGCATTAGCTAAAAATGGCAAACCACTCAGTCAGACCAGCAACACATATTGACCACTCAAGCCAATCTGTGATCCCACCTTCATTTGTTGTCTATATCTTTTCAAGAAATCCCATTAAGTTTGTACATATCCTTCACTCCCAAGCAAGTATGATTGTGAGATGTCATGAATGCGAGAGTGTTTAGTTTGCGAACCCATTTTCCATGACCCAATCTTTGTGGTTAACGCACCTGAAGGCTGTGCAAACAGAATGAGAAATCAGCTGCCTGAGCTCCAGGTGGGGTTCCTGGTAAGTGATCCATGGCTATCCTGAGCTCCAGGTGGGGTTCCTGGTAAGTGATCCATGGCTATCCTGAGCTCCAGGTGGGGTTCCTGGTAAGCTATCCTGAGCTCCAGGTGGGGTTCCTGGTAAGCTATCCTGAGCTCCAGGTGGGGTTCCTGGTAAGTGATCCATGGCTATCCTGAGCTCCAGGTGGGGTTCCTGGTAAGTGATCCATGGCTATCCTGAGCTCCAGGTGGGGTTCCTGGTAAGCTATCCTGAGCTCCAGGTGGGGTTCCTGGTAAGTGATCCATGGCTATCCTGAGCTCCAGGTGGGGTTCCTGGTAAGTGATCCATGGCTATCCTGAGCTCCAGGTGGGGTTCCTGGTAAGTGATCCATGGCTATCCTGAGCTCCAGGTGGGGTTCCTGGTAAGCTATCCTGAGCTCCAGGTGGGGTTCCTGGTAAGCTATCCTGAGCTCCAGGTGGGGTTCCTGGTAAGTGATCCATGGCTATCCTGAGCTCCAGGTGGGGTTCCTGCTAAGCTATCCTGAGCTCCAGGTGGGGTTCCTGGTAAGTGATCCATGGCTATCCTGAGCTCCAGGTGGGGTTCCTGGTAAGTGATCCATGGCTATCCTGAGCTCTAGGTGGGGTTCCTGGTAAGCTATCCTGAGCTCCAGGTGGGGTTCCTGGTAAGTGATCCATGGCTATCCTGAGCTCCAGGTGGGGTTCCTGGTAAGCTATCCTGAGCTCCAGGTGGGGTTCCTGGTAAGTGATCCATGGCTATCCTGAGCTCCAGCTGGGGTTCCTGGTAAGTGATCCATGGCTATCCTGAGCTCCAGGTGGGGTTCCTGGTAAGCTATCCTGAGCTCCAGGTGGGGTTCCTGGTAAGTGATCCATGGCTATCCTGAGCTCCAGGTGGGGTTCCTGGTAAGCTATCCTGAGCTCCAGGTGGGGTTCCTGGTAAGTGATCCATGGCTATCCTGAGCTCCAGGTGGGGTTCCTGGTAAGTGATCCATGGCTATCCTGAGCTCCAGGTGGGGTTCCTGGTAAGCTATCCTGAGCTCCAGGTGGGGTTCCTGGTAAGCTATCCTGAGCTCCAGGTGGGGTTCCTGGTAAGCTATCCTGAGCTCCAGGTGGGGTTCCTGGTAAGTGATCCATGGCTATCCTGAGCTCCAGGTGGGGTTCCTGGTAAGCTATCCTGAGCTCCAGGTGGGGTTCCTGGTAAGTGATCCATGGCTATCCTGAGCTCCAGGTGGGGTTCCTGGTAAGCTATCCTGAGCTCCAGGTGGGGTTCCTGGTAAGCTATCCTGAGCTCCAGGTGGGGTTCCTGGTAAGTGATCCATGGCTATCCTGAGCTCCAGGTGGGGTTCCTGGTAAGTGATCCATGGCTATCCTGAGCTCCAGGTGGGGTTCCTGGTAAGCTATCCTGAGCTCCAGGTGGGGTTCCTGGTAAGCTATCCTGAGCTCCAGGTGGGGTTCCTGGTAAGCTATCCTGAGCTCCAGGTAGGGTTCCTGGTAAGCTATTCTGAGCTACAGGTGTAGTTCCTGGTAAGCTATCCTGAGCTCCAGGTGGGGTTCCTGGTAAGCTATCCTGAGCTCCAGGTGGGGTTCCTGGTAAGTGCTCCAGGCTATCCTAAATTCCAGGTGGGGTTCCTGGTAAGTGCTCCAGGCTATCCTGAGATATCCTGAGAATTTATACCGTTTTGGGATATGTTGAGAGACAAGGACTGTTGTGCCCCCACGCTCTAATAAATCCCAGTTGTTGCCCATCGTAATCGGACCTGCTGAGGCTAATGAACACCTATGTCGGGGCTTGATCATTGTGAACCTTACTGGGAACCTTCTGCCGAAGACCGACGTCGGGGAAGAGAACATGGAGAACCTTCTGCCGAAGACCGACGTTGGGGGCGAGATCCTTGAGGACCTACTGCCGAAGACCGAAGTCGGGGGCAAGTTCACTGAGAACCTTATGGCTCCCTCCTACTCGAGAACCTGTCTCTTCTTCAATCTTTGTCTTCCTGTCATCAATCTTTCATCTACCCCTCTCTCTTTGTCAGGCTGTCCTTTCCTGTCCCACAGGTTACACACTATATCTCTCCCCCTATACTGGCCTCTCTCTCTCTCTCTCTCTCTCTCTCTCTCTCTCTCTCTCTCTCTCTCTCTCTCTCTCTCTCTCTCTCTCTCTCTCTCTCTCTCTCTCTCTCTCTTCTCTCTCTCTCTCTCTTCAGACGTTGTATCTCTTTTACTCTCCTCTTTCTCACATACCAACACAAAAAAATATGTCAAACTTGTTTTCTTATCCAATCAGATCAGGCTCCATGAGACCCAAAGGGAGGTAGGTTTGTATATATTCTTCCCTCTAAAACAGACCTCTACTCAAGTTAACAACACAAAGAAAAGATGACATTAAGCATACTGCTCTGCGACTGGTCCAGTCTAATGAGCGCTAACTGATTTGGATTTAAAAACATTTTCCAGGTGTATGTAATAGGGTTTGGATGACAAAGTATCACATTGGCCTTCTGTGAATCCTCATCAAATACCTTGTGTTTGGTGTTGTTGGTTTCTTGGAATGACTTGGATATTACTAATGACTTGGTACCCGATAAGCTAATTTATCCCAGAAACGTTGCTTTGTTGCTTTAAGTGGCTCAGGGACATTATGCATTATGCAGAAAATAAACCAAATAAGTGGATCCTGAGTACTGGAACTGGAAAACAAGTTTTATACTCTCACAACAGCTGTCAGTGGGTCATCTGACAATTAATTATGTAAGTAATGCTGAAAGAAACACAAACTCATTCCATAAGGCAATTATCCAGGATCGGGTCCTGCTGCCAATTATTCCATTTTGACAACAGAACCCTTTTTATCAAAAAGTGCAAATGTTAAAAATAAATTGTAACTCTTTATGACTGAAAATCATGTTTACCCCACACATATGAACTTAATTGAAAACAAATTATGTTTTGAGCTTGCTGATTTCAGAGAAAAATCATTTTCAAAGCGACGTATTGTGATGCATGCCGGTTCCACAAGCTAAATGGAAGAAACAGCCATCACAAATGAGTTTCCAGGACACTTGACTCCATCTACCACTTTGTCACAGTCTTGTGTTGTATGAGCCTTTTCTTGTGTTGTATGATACATTTTCACTGACCCACCAACGTTAGCTAACTATCGTTAACTTTAGCTAACTGGATTTCTGTGTAGCTAACCTTAGCGGTTGGTCTTACCAATAAATGCTTCTTCTAATGTCGACTCCTTGGACAATGACAGTATATCAACATCTGAAAGGCACAGCTTGCACTGGACTGTAATAGTGTTCCCCCTTTCTCCTTTGAAAACGAAATTATTGCGAAATTCTTAAGCCTTTCCATGATGAGCAGAGGGGTGTTGTGAGACTCATGAATGTGCGCACATGTGCATCATCATATACCATTCTTTATTTTTAAATATATTTTAACATTGTAATCCTGCTACTTATCCCTGTCTTTTCTAAATGTATCGATAATCTGATTATGTCTTTCTGCAACTGTAAGTGACTGGTTACATTTTCTTTGTATCCTAATTATGTAATGCCGTTCCATGTATTCCGTTTCTCCCAGAGCCTGCCCACCCCAATGCTACTTTAAGTCAATGGTTTGGATCTGAAGGGTCTTCTTGGAAAATCTTATAACAAGCCTGCTTCTTTCACAGCCAAGGGGTTAAATCAAATAATTATTCAGTGTGTTGATACTGCAACAACAATCAAGTCAAAGTTGACCTACTAATAACCTGGCTCCTCTCTACTAAACCCTAATTCCATGTAAAGATAAGTCTACCTACTGAATAGGCCTCCTGAAGCTATCGGCCCCACTCCTACTTGCTCCTCAATGAGGTATCTGAATTAACTGTAAGTTGTTTTAGATAACAAAGTCTGCTCAATAACTAAATAGTAAACAGTAGTAATTCAGCCTAAGACGTCTTTGTTCAGTGAGTGCGCAGCAGATTTGTGTTGAAAATTGTGTTTAAAGTGAAATAGTGTTCATGAAGAAGGCGATTATTTCTTCCTCTGTTCTGCAAAAACCAAACCAAAGCACAGGAGAGGCTGGCTCAAATAGAATGGATATATGACTGCATTCAATTGCTTTGGAGAACTAAAAACTCTAAATGTTTGCATATAGTTATGGATGGCATCTATTTGTTCAGTGAATCCACTTGGTTCCTATGGCTTTTGATGTGAAACAAGTCATTCCCTTACGCTCTGATTATGGTGTTATGAAGTCATCAATATTTGATTAAATCAAACCTGTTTATGTTAGACAAATACACTCTTCTACTTCAAAGAAGCGTGTTTTTGGTGATCTGTGGCTTGAAAATTAACTGGATTCATATGCTTCAAAATATTTGAACTTAAGCATGACTTTGAACATTTTGCTCAATGTGACTGATAACAATCCATGCTTTAGTTGGCACAATTATTTAATAACATGGCATTCATTCATTTAGCTCATAGAGGATTTTGATCCTGTATTTTTTTGATTTAGACATTATTCATCAAATGTTATATGTGTAATATGATTAATGAATATTGTTGTAAATAAGTATGCACAAGTCAATGCACAATTAGACACAATTTCCCCTTTAAACTAATTACTTTTGGGTCTTGATTAAGTTGAAACTCTCATTTCCATATCATAATTATCACAGAGTCGCCTTGGGGCCTGAACCCGCTAAACACATAGGCCACACCTCTGAAACCCAGGTAGAAATATATAAATCTAAATATAGATTTATATATACAGTATATACTGTAATCGATCCATCCATCATCTACCGCTTATTCAGGTATCCGGTAGTGGAGGTAGCAGCTCCAGCAGGGGTGTCACGGTTACGGTGGTTGGCAGGGGGCGTGGCCAAGGCACGTGCGCTAGCGGCGCACACACACACACCTGTACACGATCACCCTGTCTAATTGCTAATCACCTCCCCTGGGGTATATATACGTTGTCTATCCTTTACCCCAGCGTGAGGTCGTTACGTATACTGCACGTTGTTCTTCCGTCTGTTTTGTACCCGTCGCCTGCGGACTACCCGTCCGGTACTTCGCACCCGACGTCACCTGCGGACTACCCGTCCGGTACTTCGCACCCGTCGCCTGCCTACTACCCCTGCCTGTACTTCGCACCCGACATCCCGGTACGCAGACTCCTCCCCCGTCCCCGACTACTCGTCGGTCTACTACCCGCCAGTACTCCGTGGATCGTCCTCCCCGTGTACCCTTGTATGTTGTGTGTGCTTTTGGGAATAAAGCCGTTCGTATTGCTCCACTGTGTCGTTGTCTGCGTTCGGGGTCCAACCCACTCCCCTCATCGTGACAGAACGACCTCACCACGATGGACCCCGGCAACTTCGACCAGTGGATGCAAAATATACAGGATCTCAATGACTTTGGAGGCACCGTGAACCTGGCCCCGTTGGACCCCGGCAATCTCGCGCTGGTGGACCAATTGGCGCTGGAGCTGAGGGATCACCAGTTAGCCGACCTGGGCCCCGGTGATCTCGAGCGGGTGAGGCACCTGGTCGATGCCCTGCGGAGCCGGACGACGTCGCACCGCTCCCGTCCGCCGACGCTGACGACGCCGTTATTTCCCCGTCTGACAGCGCCGCACCTCCCCCGTCTGACAGTGCCGCGTTGCCCAACGCTGCGTTGCCCGACGCTGCACTGCCCGACATTGCGCTCCCCCTGTCTGTCGACGCTACCGACGTCGCTATTTCCCCGTCTGACAGCGCCGCGCTGCCCGACGCTGCGCTGCCCGACGCTGCGCTGCACGACGTTGCGCTCCCCGACGCTGCACGACGTTGCGCTCCCCCTGTCTGCCGACGCTACCGCCGTCGCGCTCCCCCTGTCTGCCGACGCTACCGCCGTCGCGCCGTACCCGCCGGACGACGTCGCTCCGCACCCGCCGGACGACGTCGCTCCGCACCCGCCGGACGACGTCGCTCCGCACCCGCCTGAGGACGTCGCTCCGCACCCGCCTGAGGACGTCGCTCCGCACCCGCCTGAGGACGTCGCTCCGCACCCGCCTGAGGACGTCGCACCGCACCCGCCTGAGGACTTCGCTCCGCACCCGCCTGAGGACGTCGCTCCGCACCCGCCTGAGGACGTCGCACGGCACCCGCCTGAGGACGTCGCTCCGCACCCGCCTGAGGACGTCGCACCGCACCCGCCTGAGGACGTCGCTCCGCACCCGCCTGAGGAAGTCGCTCTGCACCCGTCGGACGACGTCGCTCCGCACTCACCTGAGGATGTCGCTCCGCACCCGCCTGAGGACGTCGCTCCGCACCCGCCTGAGGACGTCGCTCCGCACCCGCCGGAGGACGTCGCTCCGCACCCGCCTGAGGACGTCGCACCGCACCCGCCTGAGGACGTCGCTCCGCACCCGCCTGAGGACGTCGCTCCGCACCCGCCTGAGGACGTCGCACCGCACCCGCCTGAGGACGTCGCACCGCACCCGCCTGAGCAAGTCGCTCTGCACACGTCGGACGACACCTCACCTGGGGTCCGTCTGTTTTGTACCCGTCGCCTGCCTACTACCCGTCCGGTACTTCGCACCCGTCGTTTCCCCGTCTGACAGCGCCGCACCTCCCCCGTCTGACAGTGCCGCGTTGCCCAACGCTGCGTTGCCCGACGCTGCGCTGCCCGACATTGCGCTCCCCCTGTCTGTCGACGCTACCGACGTCGCTATTTCCCCGTCTGACAGCGCCGTGCTGCCCGACGCTGCGCTGCCCGACGCTGCGCTGCCCGACGCTGCGCTGCACGACGTTGCGCTCCCCCTGTCTGCCGACGCTACCGCCGTCGCGCCGTACCCGCCGGACGACGTTGCTCCGCACCCGCCGGATGACGTCGCTCCGCACCCGCCTGAGGATGTCGCTCCGCACCCGCCTGAGGACGTCGCTCCGCACCCGCCTGAGGACGTCGCTCCGCACCCGCCTGAGGACGTCGCACCACACCCGCCTGAGGACTTCGCTCCGCACCCGCCTGAGGACGTCGCTCCGCACCCGCCTGAGGACGTCGCACCGCACCCGCCTGAGGACGTCGCTCCGCACCCGCCTGAGGACGTCGCTCCGCACCCGCCTGAGGAAGTCGCTCTGCACCCGTCGGACGACGTCGCTCCGCACTCACCTGAGGACGTCGCTCCGCACCCGCCTGAGGACGTCGCTCCGCACCCGCCTGAGAACGTCGCTCCGCACCCGCCTGAGGACGTCGCACCGCACCCACCTGAGGACGTCGCTCCGCACCCGCCTGAGGACGTCGCTCCGCACCCGCCTGAGGACGTCGCACCGCACCCGCCTGAGGACGTCGCACCGCACCCGCCTGAGCAAGTCGCTCTGCACCCGTCGGACGACGTCGCTCTGCACTCACCTGAGGATGTCGCTCCGCACCCGCCTGAGGACGTCGCTCCGCACCCGCCTGAGGACGTCGCACCGCACCCGCCTGAGGACGTCGCTCCGCACCCGCCTGAGGACGTCGCACCGCACCCACCTGAGGACGTCGCTCCGCACCCGCCTGAGGACGTCGCTCCGCACCCGCCTGAGGACGTCGCACCGCACCCGCCTGAGGACGTCGCACCGCACCCGCCTGAGCAAGTCGCTCTGCACCCGTCGGACGACGTCGCTCTGCACTCACCTGAGGATGTCGCTCCGCACCCGCCTGAGGACGTCGCACCGCACCCGCCTGAGGACGTCGCACCGCACCCGCCTGAGGACGTCGCTCCGCACCCGCCTGAGGACGTCGCTCCGCACCCGCCTGAGGACGTCGCACCGCACCCGCCTGAGGACGTCGCACCGCACCCGCCTGAGGACGTCGCTCCGCACCCGCCTGAGCAAGTCGCTCTGCACACGTCGGACGACACCTCACCTGGGGTCCGTCTGTTTTGTACCCGTCGCCTGCCTACTACCCGTCCGGTACTTCGCACCCGACGTCGCCTGCGGACTACCCGTCCGGTACTTCGCACCCGTCGCCTGCTTACTACCCCTGCCGGTACTTCGCACCCGACATCGCGGTACGCAGACTCCTCCCCCGTCCCGGACTACTCGGCGGTCTACTACCCGCCAGTACTCTGTGGATCATCCTCCCCGTGTACCCTTGTATTTGTGTGTGCTTTTGGGAATAAAGCCGTTCGTATCGCTCCACTGTGTCGTTGTCTGCGTTCGGGGTCCAACCCACTCCCCTCATCGTGACAAGGGGACCAGCTCTGAATGGGGGATCCCAAGGCATTCCCAGACCAGCGTGGAGATGTAATCAGGCCCGTGGTCTCCTCTCAGCTGGATGTGTGTGGAAAACCTCCCTCGGTAGCCGACCAGGAAGCATCCTTACTAGATACCCAAACCACCTTAACTGGCTTCTTTCTAGACAAAGGAGCAGCGGCTCTGCTCCGAGTTTCTCACCCTATTTCTTGTTTCTCACCCTATTTCCTATTTCTTTTCTTGTTAATATGAATGCTTGATAACTGCTCTATTTTTATGTTTGCGTACCTCAGCGTTATGCTATTGTCTACTTCAATAAATGTACACCTTGTAAGTCGCTTTGGATAAAAGCGTCTGCCAAATGCCCTAAATGTAAATGTAAATGTAAATATTTCTAAGGGAAATGCCCGCCACGCTGCTGAGGCCACTGATATTCACAATCTCGTCCTTTCGGTCATGACTGAGTAAATCGAGAGCCTTGCCTTCGGGCTCAGCTCTCTTTTGGTCACAACAGTGCAGTAAAGAGCACTCAATACCGCTCCTGCTGCACCTCTTCTCCAGTCAAACTCACACTCCATCGTCCCCTCACTCGAGAACAAAACCTTGGAATACTTAAACTACTTCACTTGGAGTAGACAATCCCCCATTTTACCTGCTAAGAACCACCTCAGATTTATGACCAAGATGGCGGAGCGTAAACATCGCGACACCCAGCTTCTGACCAGTTTTTGCAAATTAGCGATAATATACATAACAATTCTTAGTCTGTTCACACAGAACAGTCTTGCTTTTATTACGTACACCCGTCACAATATCGACACAATATTAAAAAAATTCGATTACATCATTCTGGCAACGTAATCGGCATTCTTCAACTTCACGCTGAAACTCTGTTGAATCTCACCACAGCTGGCTGGCTGACTGGACTCATCGCCCGCAGAGAAACGCGGAAGGCTACGAGCAAAGCTAAGAGCTTACCCACATTGCTCGTCGCTACCCAGCGTTTTTCAACCACAGATTATCAACCACAAATGGATTAAGGATTGCAACGTGATGATTTTCACAGAATCATGGCTTAACAGCGGAATCGCCGACAGTGCTATTAAGCTAACGGGGCTCACTCTACACAGAGCAGACAGATCAGCTGAGGGCTCCGTTAAAACCAGAGGTGGAGGTTTGTGCATTTATATTAACAAGGCTTGGTGGACAGATACTACCACCATTGAGAGCAACTGCTCTGCTAACGTGGAATACCTAATGGTTAAATGTAGACCCTTTTACCAACCTAGGGAAATTACCTCCAGATGCATCCTCCAGATGCTAACGCTAAGCTAGCTATGAAGGAACTTTACTCAGCTATTAACAAACAGGAGAACTCCCACCCAGAGGCAGCATTTATTATTGAAAGGCGAAATTTCTATCATGCCAACTTAAAGACTGTGCTCCCCAAATTTCACCAGCAAATCGCCTGCTCTACAAGACCATGTTTACACTAACAAGGCTGATGCTTACCAAGCCGTCCCCCTCCCCCACCTTTGACAGAGTGATCATGTCTCTTTGTTCAAGCTGCCTAAGTACAGGCCACTCATCGTGTGAAGCCCACCGTTAGGTCAGTCACAAAGTGTGGCCTGAGGGAGCAGACTCTGAGTTGCAGAAGCGGTTTCTACACACGAATTGGAGTGCCTCCCAGTCCACCCTGGACTCCCACACCGACATTGACTCCTACACCTCCTCGTGTGAATATATCAACTCCAGCATTGACCCTGTCACCACCCTCAAACAGATCACAACATTCCCCAACCAGAAGCCGTGGATGAACAGAGAGGTCCGCCTACTCCTAAAGGCACGTGACGCTGCTTTTAGGTCGGGCGATGACCAGGCCTACTGTTTAGCCAGGGCTAATCTGAACAAGCGCATCAAGCGGGCCAAGCTCAACCACAAGCTTAAGGTTGAAGACCACTTAAACAACTCTGATCCCCGATGCATGTGGTAGGGCATCCAGGACTCATCCCTCATTTCCTCTGCAGCGAGCCTCAATGACTTCTGCCCTGTTGCACTCACCCCCATCATCATGAAGTGCTTTGAAAGGCTGGTCCTGGCTCACCTCAAATCTGGCCTCTCATCCTCACTGGATACACCAATTTGCCTACTGTGAGAACAGGAGCACGGAGGATCCCATTTCCTCAACCCTTCACTCCGCTCTCTCCAACCTGGATGAGAGCAACACCACGTGAGAATGCACGAATCCTCGACTTCAGCTCAGCATTTAACACCATCATAATGCCGGCTTTTTATATAGCGCTTTTATCCAAAGCGCTTTACAAGTCATGCCTCACATTACCCATTCATACACCGACAGCGGAGTCAGCCATGCAAGGAGACAGCCAGCACGTCAGGAGCAGTTAGGGTTAGGGTGTCTTGCTCAAGGACACCTCGGCAGTTTTTGCTAGGAGGAGCCGGGGGATCGAACAAGCGACCTTTCGGTTGTGAGGCGACCGCTCTACCTCCTGAGCTATACTGCCGCCCATCATCCCCTCTAAACTCATCTTCAAACTTGGTGACCCCATGAAAACCAAGTAACTGGTTATTAGACTTCCTAACCAACAGATTAGCCAATCTCACCTCCTCCACCCTCACCCTGAACACCGGCATTCCCCACGGCCTCCTGGTGTCCTGAGCCCTTTCCTCTACTCTCTTTTCCTCAAATCCAGTCTCTGCTGGGTTTGGTATGTCGAGGCCCCCTGCCTTCACTGCCACCTAACTGGCAGTGCACCCCACCCTAGTGGTTTTCCCCATCAATAGTGGATGAAAAAGTGTCCACGTTGCTTGTTCGGGCAGTGCCCAACTGGGCTCTCTGGCTCTAGAAAGGGGCCCCGGGCATCCTACAGGCAGGGTAGCAACACTTCTGCCTTCTCCTTCCATTGGGGTCTTTTGAACCATTCTTAGTCTGGTCCCTCTCCCGAGACCAATTTGCCACAAGCGACCCTACCAGGAGCCCTAGGCTCCAGAGAACACAGCTCTCAGGTTCACAGGGACACCCATACCTCTCCTTCACGGTAAGGGGATGCTTCCCAGAGGGGATATATATATATATATATATATATATATAAATGTAATCACTTATCTCATATATATATATATATGGACAGGCTGGTGAGGAGAGCTGGCTCTGTGGTTGGCACAGAGCTGGATCACGTTATGTCAGTAGCAGAGAAAAGGTCATCCCCTACACAGCACGGTCATGAAGCAGAGGAGTGTGTTCAGTGGCAGACTACTATCCCAACAGTGCTCCACAGATAGACTGAGGAAGTCGTATAATTCTAATTGTGTTTTAGATAAGTCCCTTAGTTTTTTATAGTTTTTATAACTGAATAATTGTTTGTTTGCTATTTGTATAAGCTGCTGGAAGACTAAATTTCCCTCGGGATTAATAAAGTATCAATCTATCTAATCTATCTATCTATCTATCTATATATATGAGAGGAGCGAGGACATTACTAGGGATTGGGATACTAAAGCTAATTATAAGCTAAACCAAGCCTACCTTGTCTGTATTAAAATACTTACTTTTCCCTTGGATAAACCGCCCATGCATACCTGGGTTTTAGTCAGAGATAGTGTTTATTAACTTGATGGATAAGTGGGTTGAAACCAGCTTATCCACTGTATATTTAGTTAAGTCTATCATATTTTTTAATTGTTGAAAGAAATGTCTTTACATATGGGAACATACATATACATGAAGAGCAATGCCTTCAATTAACATTTCTGCATGACTATGACAATCTTTGAATTTTTGAATCAGTATTTAATATGAATCTTCCATTGCAAGCCTAAAATAAGCCAATAACATAGACATGGGATGTGTGGGATTTTTCCCTTCCGAGCGGTGGAACCCTGCTCCAAGGACTGTCAGATGCAAATGTGGTTTGCATATGACTAATATCAGGAAGTTGCAAGAGTTGCTGCATCAGACACTGCAACTTATCTTTGAACACCGTGGAACAGAAGCCTGGAAGTCAAATGGGTATTTGGAATATACAGATATGTCAATGACATTATTGCACCTAAACAAGCATTTGAAGAACCAGTCCGATTATAGCAGCTTCATACTGATTTTGTTCAGGTAACAGATGAAGGATTTGCAAGAAGAGAAGCAGACAGTTGAAAGCAAAATAATTGAATAAAGTGTTATTTTATGTTTATAATGCATTTTATTATTTATTCAGGTTATACTTTATACATATGCTATTCTTCATTACTAGCAAAATGAGAGGTGAAGTATCAATTATTTAAAAAGATTATATGTTGTATACTAGATAAGGGTTGTCCACCTGTAGTTGTTCTCCACTTCTTCCACATCCACATCCAATCAGCTGATGCTTACACACCCATCCCCTCTTCAAAGTATGCTAAAATAATTGCATTAATAATTATACAGTTAAGTATTTAATATCTTTGGGCTTCATCATTCATGAATCAAAGTCATCAATCAAATGTATCAAAGGGCTCCAAATCAGCATCCCAAAATGGGTGTTCCGATCAAATGAAGGTTCATGTTGTTCAGACAGCAGTAGGGGTTATCTGACAGCTGGAGGCCTTGATATCTGTTTCCTGTATGAGTGGTGAAGAGCACCTCACACAGCGGGTAAATGAGATAGAAAGAGTCATCACAACATTTCAGAGCGGAAGACGACAGTAGACTTATTATTGTATTCCATAGGAAGTGTTCAACAGCTGAGACGTGACATTAACCAACTAGTACAGTGCTAGCATAGCTCAAGATCACAAACCATTAAAAGATCTCAAGCCATTGCATTGCTGTCATGGGAAAAAAATAATAATTCAAGAGCGTCCTAATGTGTTGATAAATGTGATTGTCCTAATGTGTTGATAAATGTGATTGGATGTTGACAGCAGTCGCCTGGTTTGTTGATTGATGAGCACGTTAGAGCTGATGCACTGGATGCTGCGAAGGGATTTAGTCAACAAACTAAAGTCATACCCAATGTTGTAACTGTGTAACGTAACTGTGTAACGTAACTGTGTAACACTCTCACCACCCAACAGCCCGCAGCAGTGTACAGTGTTCCGGGCCTGGCTCTGCTTATGTTTTGTTATGCTGCATTAGAATCAGAGATGACAGGCTGTACAAGTTTGAGGCAGATGGTTCTTAGCATGGCATCAGTTCAGGGTCTTACGGAGGAAAGCCTTTCATCCCATCTCATTGTTCGCTCTCTCTCTCTCTCCACTGCTTGTCTGTGGCATAGATCGCATCATTAGACGCCCATCTTCACAGCCGCCACCAACTGAACTGCGGACCAGATGTCAGAGAGCATTGGGTGTTAGCTCCCTTTGATTGGGTTGTTGTGTGATGTAGCAGATAACTAGCTCACCCTGCTTCAGCAACTGTTCAAGGTCAAGCGTTTGTGTAAAAAGATCAAATTCTGTTGACACAAAATAAACAGTTGATAAAGGGGAACTTCGAAGCTTTTCAACCTTATCTCTAGCTATCCACATTAGGGATATAGTGTGAAAAACACTATATCCAACTGTGCAACTGTGTTGTTGCCAATGCTTTCTGTGTCTCAGCTCAGCACAGATACAAAATCTTACACCAACTCTGTCATAGAGAGATTGGAGAGAGTTGGAGTATGAAGTCGGGGTATGATTTGCGTCATCTGGTGGAGAGAAGCAGTGGGGAGATCGGGGTACCGGGGTACCGGGGTACCGGGGTACCGGGGTACCGGGGTACCGGGGTACCGGGGTACCGGGGTACCGGGGTACCGGGGTACCGGGGTACCGGGGTACAGGCAACATGGACAAGATGTCAACATTGTTCTTTTGCATATACTACACACATTGGCCGTTGAAAAGCGGCCAAGTTCCCTTTTAACGTTTGTGTTTAGATTTGTGTTTGCAAATGAAGATATCAAGATATGGAGATACTGCCTCCTGCCTGTGGATAGAGGCAGTCTGAACACTGAAAGCCCATGACTGACCCCCCAGGGCTCCTGCTGTAGACTATGGTTCAATCATGTTCATCTTCTGAAGACCAGACATGGCTGCTGTATCTGTAGCCTAAACCAGGAGTGACTGAGATGAATGTAAACCCAGTGGGAAACCAGTCGAAGGTAATAAATGCTTGAAACAGAAAATGTAAATGTATAGCATGTATAGCATTTACTTAATAACTAACTACAATACTCATATGAAAAGTACATGACATAACATTACACACATGTATATGAACAAATCATATTTGTTGTATAATAGTAATGAGGTATCTTCGGTATGAATTACGGCAACCTATTCCATAGTTTCAGTTTCATATAACAAGCCATGACAGATAAATCAACTTAGTAAACCAACAGAACATCAAAGAACATTGCAACTTAGAATAACAGTAATATGAAAATAAAAATGAGCGACCCTGCACACATTGTGTGTGTGACCTTGCACACATTGTGTGCTTAGGGGTAGGTGGTGGAAATATTTAGGAACTACTTAGGGATACGCAAGAAGTAGCTTGTGTGGTGTAACCCGTTTAGACAACTGCTACAGAAACTCAACCATTTGGAACACATCAATGGGAGACTGATCAGGGCTGATCAGGGCTGTAAGCAGCGCTGCATGTGAACTGGAAACCAAGGAACACAAACAGTCCCCCTCAAGAAGCCTTGTTTAATACGTATGAATGGTGTATTTGACCTTCATGTATTTTACCTTTCCAAAAAAAATGGAATCATGAAACCATTAATTGGTGGTTGTGTGTCTCGTAAAAGGCATTTTTCTTCTTTGACATTTTAGAGAACATATTCACTTTGCCCACTGCAGCACAGTTGAAATGAGAGAGACAGGTTCAACCAATCTACACTCCTTCCCTTTCAGGCCACCGGTGTTAAACGTTGACAGACAGATACCCGAAGCTCGCTCTCCCCTTCAATCTAATATGGATTGCTTTGGTCTGGAAAATATATATAGTCCAACCAGTACCTTAAACCAGCCGACCAGCCACACAACGGAAGGTAACAGACCGGACATTTCTGTAATTGGCACATAGTTGTCACAGAAATAATTGGCTCATGTTAGTCAGTTGAGTGATAACTGGAGAGAGGAGAGGCTCTTCTCAAGGGACTGATCTGGAAAGCCTCATGGTTTACACTCCCACCTCGGATAAACACAGATTCCATTGTCTCATGTGTCACAGTATGAAGGGAAGATTAATAATAGAATATACTCTTTTAAGTTCCATTAGGGGTTGTCTCTCACTATAGCTTTTATAAACTCTCTATTCCAGCTCTCTATTTCAGTCCTTCTGTCTTCTAAAAACCGACAATCATTCTCTCTAATCTTTCTCTCATTTGGCTGGCGATGAATAGAGGCCTACAAATACAATGGATGTTCTGTTTGTTTCTTTAAAGCCGGTTAAATGATGCAGTTCAGATGGAAGTGAGTTTCTGTCTGGGATCAAAGTCACTGTACACTCCGTATTCCTAGACTCCTTCCATGCAGCGCCGATGTTTCTTGATAAAGGACGAGCTCATCAGACTGACTCATTTCTATCATGACAGTTCACCAAGAAGAAACATTCTAAAGTTATTTTCGTTTTTGTTTGTTTGTTATCTAGGAATGCAGTTACAAAAACCCTGATGTTTGGGCCAAGCTATATTCAATGCAGCTTAGGTTTATGAATCGATAAGTTACAAATATTCTTTCTTTAAATCTCAAATTTGTTAGTTTTTTGGTTTTTACTTGAGCAAATGTTTACCGAATGTTAAATATCCAACTAAAACATGTCGTCATACATAATAGTAATATATAATAAGGAAATATTTAATAAGGCACTATCAGACCGTAATCACGTTTTCATAAATCTATGGTTCACAAACATAGTCAACTACAACAATGCTTCATAGCAAACAGCAAACGCTTCTCCTGAAATACATCCTGGTCAATGTCCAGCCACAGACAACATGAGCTCTGTTACCTTGGCAACAGATAAGGCATCAATGATATGTTCAGTCAAAATACCATGAAGAGGGATTTTGCTTGTATATTCACACTGTCACAGAGGTTTTACATGTATCTGAACTAAACTATCTTATGAAGCTGAAATAGCAATTACACTGTACTTGGAATTTCTAAGACACAGGTCAATTATTTGGTTTATATTGTAATAAGCAGAATGAGAAACAGGTGCTTCCGTGCTTCTCCTACCCGCAGCAGTTTTTGCATTATGGTTAGAATCGATCTCTGTTCGTTCCAGCTTTCGCATCTGGAATCTGTATTTTTCTGCTAAACAAGTAAAATCCTCCCTGAAATATGAAGTGGAGTTGTTGCAAACACTGTTAACATCGCACACACAAGTTGATGTCTCTATACAAGATAAATATCTACAGCAATATTCCAGCTCCAATAAAAACGGATAATATGTTCCAGCCTTGATATACTAGGCACAGCAAAATAAACATTCAACAAATCCGACAGCCGATGAAGTGAGCATTCAGACATAGATATTGTTCTCTTGTCAAAGGTGAACAAAAGAAACATCACATGCAGAGACATGGACCATTCATATGGACATACTATGCTATTATACATTCCATGTGTTTCAAAGCATATGTTTTTGCTATATATATATATATATATATAGTTATTATTTATACACATGGTAAAACGAATGCCTTAATAAAATTAATACAATTAATATTAATAAAATATAAAAATTAATAAAAGCAATACAAAGCATACAGGAGATTGGAATGTAATAATACAAGGTGTAATGTTCTATTGAACTGATCCTGAATGAAGAACCGAGCTGCGAACCTGGCTCAATGGGTTTGTTCTCTCTCAAAACCTTTCATGTTACAACATATCTAAGACATATTATGCCAACATTTCAAATAGTTGCATAGCAACCAGACGGTTAGGTAACTCCAACGGTGCTGAAAACGTTTTGCAGTACAATTTGTTCTCAGAGATAAAATTGCCACTGACATCTACACACACAAAAATGAGACACAACTAGTGAGTTATGAACCATATAAGCAAAGCATGTTGAGTATGGAGCATGGTGTTTAAATACTGTCGGTTGAGCAGGGTTACAGTACCGTCTGCAGACCAAAGCACCAGGGAATATAACCTATTGATTCTGACTGCAAACCAATGCACTGTTGTGAAGAGATACTGCCCTCGTCATTTAGCTTGGAAATACATATCCACTATAATCTCGAATCTAGAATATACTGAGTTAAATACATGAGATGATATATCTTTAATACAGCATATTGGGAATATTTGGTTTGTGAGGGGATTGAATTGTACATTTAATTAAACTACAGGCTGTTCCCATTGAGGGACACAGTAAAATAGACATCATTATAAATCGCTGTCCTTGACACTGAGAGAAGAAAATAACAGATTTATACACATTATTAAATAGATGTGTTTTCCTAGTCAGTAATCAACTGGGTTTTTTTTCTCTAAATGTGTCAATGAATAAATACATGTACTTTTAAGTGTAACCAGATTTTTTTGCACCTATGCATTGTACAAAAATGGTACAAATAAAGGTAATATATGTTATTCTATACTGTAGTTTGCTATGCTGTATCCTATTAAATCCACTATAATGATTCTAATTTGTCAAACCAATAATAAATCAATGTGCAATGTGTAACTGGAAAAGTACATCTGTAAGAGAGGTGAGGGAATGGACTGCACTGTGGAGAATAAGAGAGCGCTACCAATACACCACCAGGCACACTCAGTGTAGCCAGAACAAGCACAGCTACAAGCATGAATAATACATGTACATGTGTGTATACAAACACAACACACACACACACACACACACACACACACACACACACACACACACACACACACACACACACACACACACACACACACACACACACACACACCGGCACTAAACAAATTCACTGCAAATAAATGCTTGATTATAATGTATGAAATGTTTCTGATCAGTCAGCTGAAAAAACTAATTTCATGTTCTCATTAGAAGTCCCTGCCTGAGGCCTATCTTCATGTCAGTGTTTATTACTCTGAGAATGCAATATTAAACTCATCAGAGAGAGAGAGAGAGAGAGAGAGAGAGAGAGAGAGAGAGAGAGAGAGAGAGAGAGAGAGAGAGAGAGAGAGAGAGAGAGAGAGAGAGAGAGAGAGAGAGAGAGATGAATATATTCTGTAGATAGATGGATGGATGAATAGATGGATAGAAAGATAGAAATATAGATACATATATCGAACATGCATACATACATACATACATAGACACATACAAACAAACACACATACATACTTACATACAGACATTAACATACATACACACATACATACATACATACATACATACATACATACATACATACATACATACATACATACATACATACATACATACATACATACATACATACATACATACATACACACATACGTACATACATCTCGAGAGCAAGAGAAATAGAGCGAGAGAGAGATGATGTAGAAGAATGGATTACAATAGAGGGTATCCATCTCTTTTTATTGGTACAATGGATTTACTGCCCACATGACCTTTCCTTCCACAGTGATTTGTTGCCATGCAGTGGTCCATTATACTGTGGACTCTCTATGACGTGGCTTACACAGGATTTCACTAAGACTGTTGGATGTGTGCCATTTGCCTTCTAAGAAAAGGCAGTTGTAAAATAATCCTGTCAATTAAAATAGCACAGAAAACGCTGTAGCAAAACATTTACCCAACAATGTGTTCATGCCACTAACATAATGGAGGAACCATCTTCTCATTATGTGGGAGAAAAGCTTGCCTTATAACAATAATGTCAAAAAAGAACAGCTATTCTCTAAAGATAAACACAATACATATAAATTAATACTATGTTATCTTATCCAGAACATATTTGTCAAACTATGGCTATTATGTTTGGAGCTCCCAAGACATGGGACTTCTGAATCTGCAGAATTTAATCCTCTTTATTGGTCACATGTACACACAGTGAAATGAGTTTCTCTGCATTTAACCCATCCTAGTGTTAGGAGCAGTGGGCAGCTATTGGATATACAGTACTGCGGGGAGCAGGGTAGGGGTCTGGTGCCTTGCTCAAGGGCACCTCCGCAGTGCCCATGTGTTTCGGGGACTTGAACTGGCGACCTTCTGGTTCCCACGTCAAGTCTGAACCGACTACTATCTACTGAGCTACTGTCGCCGGGACTTTGACAAATAGGAGAAGCAGATGGATGTTTCTATTCCTGGATTTTATCACATGAAGGACAACAAATAGCACCAACGTTTTTAAGATCAACAGCATGTCAGCATAGAGCATTTAAAATAGAGCATCAAACCACTGTAACATGTCAACACGTCAACATAGAGCATCATACTCAAACCACTGTAACATGTCAACACGTCAACATAGAGCATCATACTCAAACCACTGCAACATGTCAACATGGAGAAAAGTACTCAAACCACTGCAACATGTCAACAAAGAGAAAAATACTCAAACCACTGTAACATGTCAACATAGAGCATCGTACTCAAATCACTGCAACATGTCAACATAGAGCATCATACTAAAACCACTGCAACATGTCAACATGTCAACAGAGAGCATTGAACTCAAACCACTGCAACATGTCAACAAAGAGCATTGAACTCAAACCACTGTAACATGTCAAAATGTCAACATAGAGCATCATACTAAAACCACTGCAACATGTCAACATGTCAACGTAGAGCATCGTACTCAAACCACTGCAACATGTCAACATGTCAACATAGAGCATCATACTAAAACTACTGCAACATGTCAACATGTCAACATAGAGCATCATACTAAAACCACTGCAACATGTCAACATAGAGCATCATACTCAAACCACTGCAACATGTCAACATGTCAACATAGAGCATCATACTCAAACCACTGCAACATGTCAACATGTCAACATAGAGCATCATACTCAAACCACTGCAACATGTCAACATGTCAACATAGAGCATCGTACTCAAACCACTGCAACATGTCAACATGTCAACATAGAGCATCGTACTAAAACTACTGCAACATGTCAACATGTCAACATAGAGCATCATACTAAAACCACTGCAACATGTCAACATAGAGCATCATACTAAAACTACTGCAACATGTCAACATGTCAACATAGAGCATCGTACTAAAACTACTGCAACATGTCAACATGTCAACATAGAGCATCGTACTAAAACTACTGCGACATGTCAACATGTCAACATAGAGAAGCTTACTCAAACCACTGCAACATGTCAACATGTCAACATAGAGCATCCTACTAAAACTACTGCAACATGTCAACATGTCAACATAGAGCATCGTACTAAAAACCACTGCAACATGTCAACATGTCAACATAGAGCAGCGTACTCAAACCACTGTAACATGTCAACATGTCAACATAGAGTATCGTACTAAAACTACTGCAACATGTCAACAGAGAGCATCATACTAAAACTACTGCAATATGTCAACATGTCAACATAGAGCATCATACTCAAACCACTGCAACATGTCAACATGTCAACATAGAGCATCGTACTAAAACTACTGCAACATGTCAACATAGAGCATCGTACTAAAACTACTGCAACATGTCAACATGTCAACATAGAGCATCATACTAAAACTACTGCAACATGTCAACATAGAGCATCGTACTAAAACTACTGCAACATGTCAACATGTCAACATAGAGCATCATACTAAAACTACTGCAACATGTCAACATGTCAACATAGAGCATCGTACTCAAACCACTGCAACATGTCAACATGTCAACATAGAGAATCGTACTCAAACCACTGCAACATGTCAACATGTCAACATAGAGCATCGTACTAAAACCACTGTAACATGTCAACATAGAGCATCGTACTCAAACCACTGCAACATGTCAACATGTCAACATAGAGCATCGTACTCAAACCACTGCAACATGTCACAGTCAACATAGAGCATCGTACTAAAACCACTGCAACATGTCAACATGTCAACATAGAGCATCGTACTAAAACTACTGCAACATGTCACATGTCAACATGTCAACATAGAGCATCATACTCAAACCACTGCAACATGTCAACATGTCAACATGTCAACATAGAGCATCGTACTAAAACTACTGCAACATGTCAACATAGAGCATCGTACTAAAACTACTGCAACATGTCAACATGTCAACATAGAGCATCATACTAAAACCACTGTAACATGTCAACATGTCAACATAGAGCATCGTACTCAAACCACTGCAACATGTCAACATGTCAACATAGAGCATCATACTAAAACCACTGTAACATGTCAACATAGAGCATCGTACTAAAACTACTGCAACATGTCAACATAGAGCATCATACTAAAACTACTGCAACATGTCAACATAGAGCATCATACTAAAACTACTGAAACATGTCAACATGTCAACATAGAGCATCGTACTAAAACTACTGCAACATGTCAACATAGAGCATCATACTAAAACTACTGAAACATGTCAACATGTCAACATAGAGTATCGTACTCAAACCACTGCAACATGTCAACAGAGAGTAGTCTACTGTTCTCGTCAGGTTGTTTATTTTGATTAGCCAGTTAGCCCTAGCATCGTCCAGTCCTGTTTCTTATCGGCATACACTAAACACATTATACTTGCATTTCAGCTTCACAAAGAAATGTATAAGTCCTGCAGACATGTGGCTGACCACTGATCTGAGAAGTTTCCCTGGATCACTCTGCAGTACATTCATCTTCTTCTTGTAAATGAAATCAGGTCAATTTAGAAAAGCAACTCAGTATGTTGCAAAGACCATCATTTAAGGGAATCTCCTCACCACAGCCATCATCACGTGTCAGACGTGAGACAGTGAGCACACCAGATGTAATAAACCATGCTCTGGACCTATCAGTTACATTTTTAATCCTAAACATTCAACCAGTGGATTATGTGCAAGGTCTTAATGGAATGCCTTACACTATATATTTTACATATGTTCACTTTATTAGTTAAAACCTGAAATTGTTTATAATACCAATTAAAAAATAGACTGGCTGAATCTTTCCAATCTTTCCATGTCACCCAAACACGTGTCCTGACCTTTTCCCCTAGGCCTTCCATTTCTTTTCTAATCCAGATTTCCTTGTGAGTTAGCCGGCTCTCATCGCCTCACAAAAGGTCAAAGCAAGCGCTCAGGTTGGAAGTGAGTTAGCTGTCAGCTTTAATGTTTACACAAGCAGCCGCGACATTGGGCTGTGTCTCATTTCATTTGACACAATATCCCCAAATCCGTTCAAGTGTACCACTAAGTTTACTATATAGTAATTATAAATAATAATGGCTTCATGGCTTCATGCAAATAAGGAAATACTTTCAGCACGTGAGCGTTTGAGATGGTTTTTGAAAAAGTCAAATCTAGTTGGCAATTATATGTATTTGAATTTTGAATTTGCATTTAGATGCCACTAGGCTTAATAAACAAAACAGTACCTGTGCCTTTTGTTTCATGATGAGTGGTCCACACAAAATCATAAATGTTATCCAGGGTGTACAAACTGTCTATTAGCTCTGTGCAAGCCAGATAATCACTCTTGGCTGCACTCCATATATTGTAATATAAAGGAAAGAGGGGAAAGCAACTTAATCATAATGCTGGATGGTCCATCTCTTGTTCATCCCATTCATCCCAAACAGAGACATTTAATAACCCTAAAAAAAGAACCAGGCCTGCGGTTTGCCATTAATCAACAATGGCAGCGCAAGCTCATTTGTTTTGTTGCACATTGAAATTCAGAATTTAGGACATAGTGAAGAAATGACCTCCTTCTGCATGGAGACAGGCCTTGAGAGAAGGGGAGGGGGCGGGGCCTGTCCAATCAACATTGATAGATGATGCTGCCTTGGATTATGAACACAGAATTAGCACATTAGCACATTAGGACTTGTATGATAAATAGACCCGGAGCCAGATCACCTTAAAGAGCAGATAGGAAAATTGACTGCTCCTGAGGATTAGGTTGATTTTAGCTTATCTGCTAGTTTATTTTAAGCATTGCCACTGTCCTGCGGAAGGTCAAATTAGCCAACCCTCGAGATGAATTTAGCATTCAGCATTTGCACGCGATTAGTGGAAAAATTGAAGGGCTTACTTGGATCGAACAACATCCATTTGTAAAAAGCTTCACCATTTCTCCATAAACACACTATTTTTGTATAGTCTGGAAAAGCGTTCACAACTGTCAAATAATTGACCTGAATGTTATTCTAATGTCAGTATAAAGAAAGACCCAAGAGAGACACAGATGAATCCATCTTCCTATTTATTCTGTTTAAGTTCTACTTGATGGCTGAAGATAAGGATCCGTTGCACAAGGCACAATGAAATGTCGAAGGCACTTTAAGTGTGTTGTCAGTGTTGTAGTAACTGGGTTCAAAGTGCTTTTATGACTGTCTGTAAACCCTCCCAAACCTGCTAATGCTGGTAAAAGGTGCAACTCTGTTCACCTCCATGGATCAGTGGAGACTAAAGGGTTGTTATGGTATGTTTCATATTGCTTGAATTTAGCTGTGGATGCATACATGCATGTGTGTGTGTGCACGTGCATGTGTGTGCATCCACACGGTGTGTGTGTGTTTGAGTGTAAAATAATATACATTTAGGCAGGGTTTACATCCTTGAGTTCATAAATGCACTGTAAGGTTTAGGAAAAGAAAATACCACTGGCAAAGAGCAAGACCCCAGGCTCGCCTCCTCTTTCCCTCCCCCTATACTGGCCTCTCTCTCTCTCTCTCTCTCTCTCTCTCTCTCTCTCTCTCTCTCTCTCTCTCTCTCTCTCTCTCTCTCTCTCTCTCTCTCTCTCTCTCTCTCTCTCTCTCTCCATGAAGGTCTAACAAAGAGAGAGTCCACACAAAGGGCTGGTCTCAGAGCTGAAAGCATGGTGGTAGAAGCACTAACCACCTCCCCCTCTTCCCCTCTTTGACAGAAACACAACCCACACTTGTTCTGCAGAAGGGAAACCGACCCTCCCGCCAAACGCTTGCAGAGCATTAAACTGATAAAACTACTGGAGCTGGAATCAGTACAGCAGACAAATCTTCTCTAATGGCATCAGGCAGGAGTCGGCCTTCCGTCCTGTCTCGTCTCTCCTCCTTTCTGCAGGGCTCCTGTACACTGCCCACAACACATTGGTCAAGCTCTCATCCAACAGGGTTCATCTAGAATCTCAATCTAATTCTGGAGGATTGAACCCTCTTTATTGGTGACATGTACACACACAGTGAAATTGTTTCTCTGCATTTAACCCATCCTAGTGTTAGGATCATCATCAATACGTCAGGTCTCATCCAACAGGGTTCATAGTGCAGGAACAGGCTGTGGATGGCGTGTCTGTGTGTGTGTGTCTATGTGTGTATGTGTGTGTGTCTATGTGTGTATGTGTGTGTGTCTATGTGTGTATGTGTGTATGTGTGTGTGTGTGTGTGTGTGTGTGTGTGTCTGTGTGTGTGTGTGTGTGTGTGTTGCTTTTACTGCAGGTTCCTCTGCGTGTTAGCTCCAGTGTAGCTCCTAGAACGCAGCAGCTGTTGAAAAGTGCTGCAGGATATTTGTTAGGCAAAGCGGTCGATCAACGGGCAGGAACTTGTTTATAAAAGACCACACCTCTGACACAACACACCATTGTCCAATTCAGACATTTGCATTTCATAGTCAAATAATGATTTAAAAGGGGAGGCTTGCAAATACTTAGTGCTCTTTGTTTAGCTGTGTTGAGTGTTGAGCCACACAGTTCAGATGATGTGGGGTTTTTTGATGCAGTGTTTCATTGCTCTGTGCATATTGTGGTATGTACACACACACGCACGCACACACGCACGCACGCACGCACGCACACACACACACACACACACACACACACACACACACACACACACGCACACACACACACACACACACACACACACACACACACACACACACACACACACACACACTAGTACACACACACACCTTAAGGATACCTGGTAAGAGAAGTCCTTGGTTTATATATTGGCAGCAACACTCATATCAAACTACTCCACCTGACACTTTGTGATCCCCTGCCCTCCCTCCCTCCCTCCCTCCCTCCCTCCCTCCCTCCCTCCCCCTCTCTCTCTCTTCTCTCACTCTCTCTCTTCTCTCTCAGGACAATACACACAGTGTTTACACACTATGTTTGGTGTTCAGGTGCATTTGGCATCCGCGCTGACTGCTGTCAGCTCTTGTGTAGGGCTGCCATGACACTGACAGTTGTGTTTGCCTTATAAATGCATTTTCTTCTCTCTGCCTGTGCTGTCCGACAACACAGGCTGCTGAGGTCTGGAGGCACGCACGCTGTTTGGTCTTCCCCCTCTGGCTCCCCCCATCTCCCCCAGGTCAGTGACTCCCCCCACCTCCCACAGGTCAGTGGCTCCCCACCTCCCCCAGGTCAGTGGCTCCCCACCTCCCCCAGGTCAGTGGCTCCCCACCTCCCCCAGGTCAGTGGCTCCCACCACCTCCCCCAGGATAGTGGCTCCCCCAGGTCACTGGCTCCCCCACCTCCCCCAGGTCAGTGACTCCCCCCACCTCCCCCAGGTCAGTGGCTCCCCACCTCCCCCAGGTCACTGGCTCCCCCACCTCCCCCAGGTCAGTGACTCCCCCCACCTCCCCCAGGTCAGTGGCTCCCACCACCTCCCCCAGGTCAGTGGCTCCCACCACCTCACCCATGATAGTGGCTCCCCCAGGTCAGTGGCTCCCCTATCTCTCCTAGGTCAGTTGCTCCCCCACCTCCCCCAGGTCAGTGGCTCCCCACCTCCCCCAGGTCAATGGCTCCCCACCTCCCCCAGGTCAGTGGCTCCCCACCTCCCCCAGGTCAGTGGCTCCCCCCACCTCCCCCAGGTCAGTGGCTACACGTTGAATCAGCCAGATCTCCCAGAGGTCAAGGGACTGCTGCCACCACACAGGGCGTGGTCCAGGAGATGGAGAGCAGTGGGGCCACGACATTCAATATATATAAATATTAAAAATATATACATATGTATATATATAAAAAAATATATATACATACAGTATATATATATATATAAATATATATATTTTTTGCAAATACTTAGTGCTCTTTGTTTAGCTGTGTTGAGTGTTGAGCCACACAGTTCAGATGATGTGGGGTTTTTTGATGCAGTGTTTCATTGCTCTGTGCATATTGTGGTATGTACACACACACGCACGCACACACACACGCACGCATGCACGCACGCACGCACGCATGCACGCACGCACGCACGCACACACACACACACACACACACACACACACACACACACACACACACACACACACACACACACACACACACACACACACACACACACACACACTAGTACACACACACACCTTAAGGATACCTGGTAAGAGAAGTCCTTACATATATGTATATTTTATATATCTTTTTTGATATATATATACATATGTATATATTTTTAATATTTATATATATTATATATATTTAGATATATATACAGAGCAACAGAGACTGAGGTAGAGAGATAAGTGAACGTTTTTGATGAGATTTGTCATGATAAGATGTGGAAACATGGACCTGGTGGTAGTTAGTAAAGTTGAAGATATCTCTTTCTGTGTCATCAGAATGGAAGCAGTCTGAAGTGCTGTGCAGAGTCCTTCCTCTTGGCCTCTCCAGCGTGGGCTGCTTGGGGTCTAACCTTCTCCCTTTGTCTGCCTTCCGTTTGGCAACAGCTGTTATCTTTTTTTTTTCCTTTTCTTTTTTTTTCTTTCTTTCTTTTTTTGTTGGTCAGCTGTGATTGGTCGGGGCAGACCAGGAGCAGATGGTGTTTTGCTATGCATGAATGGAGCGTAAGAGGAGTTTGGACTGAATAGGCCAAGTTCTGAATGGCGTCTACTCAGCACCTGCCTCTTGTAGCGCCAGAGACGTGGTGGCTGGATGTGTCTCGGTCCCCCTGCCACGCAAAGGGGAGCCAGAGAGGAACGCCATGTTGGGCACCCTCCATGTTTATAGATCCTCCCCCGAGCCGCGGTATAACCCGGTGTACAGTTACTTTGAGTTAATTGGATGTGACACAACAAGCATGTGTAATCTATCACCACGCTCCCCTGGTATACTTCATACGCTTTGTTGCCATGGAAACATGGCCTGGTAATATAGTGTACCGTGTGTAATCGAGTAAGATGTAATAAAAACCCTATTTGAGATTTGGATCGTCCGTAAACTCCATAAATAAAGTGATGAATTGGGGAGGAAGTGAATAGGGCCGAACGCCGGAGACGACATGTTAGCAGACCCTGTGGACGCTGCCTTGCTGTCCCCCGGCGGCCCGGCCATGATCTGTCACGCGGAAGCAGGCTTCCTGATCATATCTGACAGCTTGCCCAGCAATTATTGTACTTAACACAAAGGAAGGTGCTACACACACGTATAGTTTGCTTAATATTGACATGGCTCCATTGATATCGTTTATAGGTGCTTTATATGTAGTCTCTTTTTGTGTTCTCATCCATTTACTTTCTATGTTAAATAATGCCAATGAGTACTATCCAAAAAGTTCAATTAAATCCAAAATGTGTCATGAATATCTCTCTTTCATTGAGGCTTGGATGATCTGTCAAACAAAGAAGCCTCCGGCAAACATCAGACAGCTAGCCGGGCAATGGTTATATTATGACTGTGACTGATTAACTTAAATGTAGTCCCCTATGTCCTTAGTAAAGTCTTCAAACAGTAACCAACCAACCAGTTCAAATGAATCCAAAGGGCAGGTGAGTTAATGATGTGATGGTACGAGTAACGCCAACTGAGGACGTCTCTGTGTTCAGACTAGTCTTGTGTGTCAACATCCATCGAGCTACAAGCTGATCCCACGGGGCTATCTCTCATCTCTCATCTCTCATCTCTCATCTCTCATCTCTCATCTCTCATCTCTCATCTCTCATCTCTCATCTCTCATCTCATGTTCTGCTGAATACATGTTTTCATTCAAAGCTCATTTAAACACTGAAATGAATGAAGAACATACGCAAAGTGGACCTTGACATATATATCTACTCTCTGATGAAGCAAACTCTTGTCTCATTGGGTGATTCTTTTTTTGGATGGGTTCCAGTGAGGCTTGTTGCCTTGGAGATAGCAAACACCAGGTGTAAACAATGTGTATTAGAGCCCATACTAATTCAACTACATGGTACTTCAACTTGGCCCTATGCCCTGAAGCTCTAAGAAGATCATCTGGCTCTATATGTCAAGCTCTATTTGCTTTTCAAATATTTGTTTAATAATCACTCTTCTGTAGCTAACACAGTTTATAGTAGTTTAGACTATTACAATTGTATTTATATTTTCCTTCTGCTCCAGACTGTCAGGGTGCAAGTAATCAGAAGTGAATGCTAGTTTAGAAAGATGTGTGTATGTTATCTTATGTTTACGTAGGTTTTCTTTGTCCGATTTTCAGAATGATGAATCCAAATCATTAAGGGAGGAGCCTGTTGGACGAGTTAAACATGAAACACGTTGAGATGATGGTCAGAGATCAGTGACACATTGTGTGAGCAGTAGCACGGACACAAAAGGGTTTGTAAAGTATGGTTGTGTTCATGTATTCCAGGACGATCAATCACGTTTGATCCCATCACAGACGTGAAGGTTCTCTTTGTTTTAAGTATAAAGTGCTGTTTCATAATCAGACTAACAAATAAATAAGAATTAGCAATCAGACGTTGTGTGAGGTTATCAAGTTCCACTAAATTATTGCTGCTGCCACAACCCTAATAACAAAGATCCCCATTGGTCAGGGTGGCTTTCTTCCAGCTCCTCCCCCCCATCCCAGCCAATGGGCCGGCTGAAAGCCCCTTAAACCAAGTTAACCATTGAACCCAGAGGTCAGTGGGGCTCACCAGAGCTCCCATTGGACTGCAAGGTGAAGAATTCCCTAAGCAGCGCCGGCTGTTAGTCCATCGGATTAATGATCTGCAGTAAACAAAGGCTGCCGTTGGACTTGTGGGACGAACCCTCCCCTCCTTCCCTGTAAAGAAAGTACTTGATCAATATGGGGGAACATATACATATTCAGTGTCCTATGTATTAGTTTTATTTTCCTCTTGGGGTTGGATGGTAGCTATCATTGGGCTGACCCAGTAGAGTCTCGTATCAGCGTATGTCCAGAGCGTGGGGCTCTGGGTGGGGCTCACACGTGACTCCTGGCGGTCTGGACGTACGCCGTCTGACCTCGGAGCCATGAGTCGGACGGCCCTTCTTGTGTTAATAGAGCGATGGATACATGGAAAGGCTCTTTATGTACAGCATGCATACTGCACCCCATTGGCTGTCGCCAGGCTTCATCATCACACCACAGTCCAGAAGTCTGAAAAGCAATCATTCATGGATTCATAGTGGAGAAATAACCCCCAGACAAGGATAAAGCCAGTGAAATATTTATTCAACAATTCAAATGAAGCCAATCCCTCTTACAGGGAGAGCAGTCTATTATTCTAGGAAATGAGGAGTTTGTTGTGTGTGTGCGTGTGTGTGTTTGCGTGTGTGTGTGTGTGTGTGTGTGTGTGTGTGTGCGTGTGTGCGTGTGTGTGTGTGTGTGTGTTTGCGTGTTTGTGTGTGTGTGTGTGTGTGTGTGTGTGTGTGTGTGTGTGTGTGTGTGTGTGTGTGTGTGTGTCGGCTATGAATTCACATGTTGGGCTGCAGCAGTGTTTTGAAAATATGTGTAACCTTTTTATTGCGCTGTCCCATAACTCCAGCCCTGGCTGTGAGGTATTTGTACACACAGTGACCGCAGTGCGAAGAGGTTACAGAATAACAAGGAGCCCCATGCATTATTAATAGGCTCTGCTGTGAATCTGTTCAGAATAATAACAGCTATTTCTCAGAGGCTCATTACTGTGTTTTTAAAGCATGGCTTTGGTAGCCATGGACACCACACTCTAACACTCTCTGCTCAACCCTCCCCCTCCCCACTCTCTCTCCCCTCCCCCCCCCCTCTCTCTCTCTCTCTCTCTCCCCTCTCTCTTTCCCCCATCTCTCTCTCTCTCTCCCTCTCTCTCTCTCTCTCTCTCTCTCTCTCTCTCTCTCTCTCTCTCCCTCCCTCCCTCCCTCCCTCCCTCCCTCTCTCTCTCTCTCTCTCTCTCTCTCTCTCTCTCTCTCTCTCTCTCTCTCTCTCTCTCTCTCTCTCTCTCTCTCTCTCTCTCTCTCTCTCTCTCTCTCTCTCTCTCTCTCTCTCTCTCTCTCTCTCTCTCTCTCTCTCTTTCCCTCATTGAGATTCAGGTCATGCGCACCACTCTCTGCCTTTTAATTTTCATTTCATCATAATCTTTAAGACTCTTGTCAGTGTGCTCGTCTGCAGTTTTTCTTGCAGACCTCTTCACTCCCCGTCTTCTGACAGGACAGATGCTGCAATTAATCACAGCGACCATCGTTTAAATACTGATCTGAAGAGCTAAACACCTGCAGCCGCACGGCCCGCTGCAAACCAGATAGTTTGGTTTTAAAACAACAGGGGAACCATTACAATACTGAATCGACGTGGTTTTCCGTAAGACAGCGCCAGAGCAAATTCACTCTCCAAAATAATGTGTGGCTCACAGCAAACCGTGTTAAAAGTCTTTGAACCTCCAGCCCTGAAACGAAGGCCCTTCCCAAGGCCGTGGCTTTGCAGCCCATTGTGGAGATATGATAATTATTGTTTGCTCCCTCCTCCTACCCTCCACAGCCCTCCCCCAACTCACCATATTATTCAAGGGGAGCTCAGCGGCCCTCTGGGGAAGACTTGGAAATGAACCAGCGTTGAAGGGAGTGAGAAAGAGGTACTTGTGTTTGAGGAAGGAGACGGTTATTGAGACAAGCAGCAGTAACACGCTGACCAGCTCCAGTCTCTGTGTTCACATGCGTTACAAGGAGCCTCTGTTGAACCTCACAATGAGTTGTATAGGTCATGTGTCCCAGTGAAGAAGACGGTTATTTTTTATACTATTACTCTACTATCAAAATGTTTCAGAATTAATTGGTTTGAAGTATAATATAATAATTGAGTCCTATGCATGTGTATCAATGTAATTATCTTTATTTCCAATAGCTAACAGTTTGACAAAAACAAATACTTATATAGTCTTGGAAATGAGCAGATTCCTTCAAATAAATATTTGATTGTTATTTTAATTCTGTTCATCAAGAGACATCAAGAGTAGGATCTGATCATCAAGAAGAAATATATAATACTTCATACAAAATGATGGCTACGGTCATATTAGTGATGGAATGTCTCTCTGTTTGTCTTCATGGTCAAGCAGAATTCAAGGGTTAAATTATCTTCACTATCAAGAGCTGAAAACATGATTTTAAAGAACGTCAAACCAATATTCTATTGACAGGTTTTCAGAAGCAGTTTGTTTATAAGCCAAAACAAAGAAACATGTCACTATAGAACTCATAGGAAAAGTAGAAAAGAGCATCAATGCACTATGTGATAGCAATCCACAGGTCGTTTACCAACGGTTTAATTAAAGCTTACATATTAAAACTTTACAACAAGTGAAATGTACAACATTTGATTTTTCAGGGATTTCATGTACAGCTAAAATAGCCCCGACAAACAGGCTGAGCGAGTCTTCTTTTTTAAATTATTTTTTGTTGTTCAGACAAATAAGGACCCAAGGAATAGTGTAAAAATACATCATTCGTTAAACAGCCCCCATCCAGATATTTGTATTAACAATAAAATATCGCTTCATGACACAAAATAATCATTTAATTATTAAACATCTGAACTCAAAACACATCAGAGGCTGCATGTCTTTTGGTGCTGGAGGGCCAGGTTGACACAGCGGAGGGTAAGGAGGCCGGTGGGGGCTCCTCTCCACCGTACAGCAGATCACAGCTAGTGGATGACAGGGGAGGGAGAGGATTCATGGCAGTGTTCTGTCCTTCATTCAGTGAGACACATTCAAAGGTCTTTGTTTCTCCCGTCCCGCCTCCCCCCGTGTCCTCCAGACATTGTCTTTTGTGACATGAGTCGAATGTGTTGAAAAATCCCCTCCAGCGTGTGGTGGTTTGATCATTTCCTCCTGGGCAGTTTTTAATCAATTACATCAAAGGAATGAGGGGTGAAGGAGAAGTACAGTGAGAGGGGTAACAGGTATTGATCGGTGGATACCGGTTTCCAGTACACTCTACCTGGGAATCATTCAGTTCAGGCGCTCTCTGAGCTGCTCAAAATTGGTTTTGTTAAAATACCTTCAAAATGTCCATTCACTCGACTGAACTGACAACTCTGATCTCATAAATAAAGCTTTATTGTTAAATAAAAACAGCAAAAGACATTCTCGTCTTCCCACATAAAATGAGTCAGTAAAAAAAAATAGAAAAAAACGTAAGAAACACACAATTGAAAGAAACGTGTCAACTCCCCTCACAGCTCAGCCTATTTCATAGACTAAATCCATCTAACGTATTTGCGTTCTGTACACATATGTGCATATCCGTCTATAACAATGGACAAATTCTCCTGTATAACATTCCGATATTTCTTTTGACACACTTTTTAAGTGCAAGTTAGAAAAAGCAACCTAGAATGATGCTTTTATTTAAATTCCTGCTCTTTGAGAAAGGACTTGCGTTTTGGCTCAATAGATGCTGACCTGGGACATGGCCTGGGCATGCGCCTGGATCTGGGACGGGTGTGGCTGCTGATGCTGACCGGAGGGCTGGGGGCTGCCCAGGGACGTGGAGCCGCTGGCTGAGTGGGGCGTGCCTGGGGAATGCTGGGGAGGGGAGCACTGGGACTGCTGCTGCTGCTGCTGCTTCTGCTGCTGCTGGAGATGCTGGATTTGCTGCTGATGCAGTTGATGCATCTGCATGTGCTGGAGCTGCATGTGCTGCTGCTGCTGCTGCTGCTGTTGTCGCTGCTGCTGATGTTGCTGCTGTTGTTGCTGCTGCTGCTGCTGCTCCTGCATGTGGTGCTGTTGCAGCTGCTGTTGCAGGTGGTGTTGGAAATGCTGATGCTGCATCTGCTGCTGGATGTGCTGGTGGTGCATCTGCTGTTGCTGCATCTGGTGGTGCTGCAGGTGCTTCTGCATCTGATGCTGCTGCTGGATCTGCTGGATGGCATGCTGCTGTCCCCCCGGGGCCATGGGCGGACTCATCTGGGACATGGCCCCAGACTGGGCCCCCCCGGCGCCCATCTGGCCCAGCATCTGCGGTGGTAACCCAGAGGGCGCGTTCTGGTGACCGACCGCCACGGACGAGCCCATCTGGCCCCCTAGCCTCAACTGGATGGGCTTCGGGGCGATGGCCCGAGGAATGGGCTGCTGCAGGGCCAGGCCGGGCGAGGGCATGGGCGAGTGCTGGTTAAGGGGAGATGGGAGCACCATGCCTGGAGACAGGTTGGTGGAGGCCAGTGTCTGCTGCACCGAGCGGATGGTCTGCGCCTCGGCGGACTCCGCTGCAGCCTGGGAGACGCAACAGCAACACGGGCTCCGTGAGTGCAGCTCAAGCCAACTTCCATGTATTCATGTGATTTATTTTGACAGTGCCTTCCAGAATAATGCCTTTATTTGTAATGCATTCCAGAAGGCTGGTTTTATTGACAATGACTATTTAACATTCTAAATTGTTCAAATTAACACATTTGTCAAGTAACAAAAATATATTTTCTCACCTTGGAAACCAGGCTGGCGCGGTATGCCGCCAGCGCTTTTAAATATTCTTTTTTGGCAGCTTCTGTTTTACTTTTGTACACCTGGGATGGAGAAAGAGCCACTCAATGTTCACATAGTGTAGACACACTATCTGCAGTAAAACACATCACTCAAGTTCTTCAGATTGATCCAGACTGGCCGGTTTACCTGCTTCTGCTCCTCTCCCAGACCGTCCCACATGGAGGCCACGATCTTGGACACCTCTCCGAAGGTGGCGTTGGGGTTCTGGCTCTTGATGGCGGCCTGCGTGTCCCTGAAGAACAGAGCGTAGGCCGACACCGGCTTCTGGGGCTCGTTGGGGTCCTTCTTCTTCTTCTTCTTTGGTGTCTTGGGCTTCTTGACGAGATCTACGGGAGCGGGCCTTTTCTCTCCGATGACCTGGCGACAGAACATGATCTAGTTTAGATAAGAACAAAGCCATTGTTAATAGTTGCCGATCCGTCCATAGAACCTTCCATAGAGCCACGAACGGTCTGAGGAAGCTCGGTTGAAAAACAGGTTGTTGTCATGATTTACGTTTTTTATTTGAAGCTCAACTGTGTTCCTGACCACATGGAATACACAGGTTTAGACACAGGGTAAACATGAGACTGTACATTTACATTCACAATTACTGTCATGCCGGTCAACCAGATTGGTGAATATTTACACTCACATTTTCCGCAGCATACGACTTTAGCAGTGCAACGCTCCTTCCTAACAAGTAGTATTTTTCTAAAAGTTCTTAATGGGTTCATTAATGAATCCCAGGTTTCCTCACCCGGTTGCCATCGTCCTGCTCGTCCTCATTGGTGGAGCTGGAGGGGGAGGGCGTGGCCGACTTGCTGGCGGGCGGAGACGGAGAGGTGATGTGGTTGGACCCCGACATGTTCACGCCCAGCTGCGCGTTGAGGTGGGATTGGTTGATGGTGGTCAGGTGACCCCGGGGCATCATCCCATTGGGGGTGTCGATGAGGGACCTCATCATCAGGGCTGGGTTGGACGGGTACTGGCGGAGATGGCTGGGTCCCACGTTCTGTAGAAGAAGATGTTCACCATAATGAGCATCATGGCTTTTATATCAACCACAATGACAAGAGCCTGAGTCAGTGTTGGTCATTTCAACATGCTTCTCATGATACAAAATCAGGAAAACCGAATGGTGACATATCCAACAGGAGGCTTGTGAACCGGTTCTATCTGCTGAATGAAAAAAAGAATGGAGCCTCGATCCCCACAGAACCGACCAGGCAGGACTTCATTATCCGCGCTGCACAATGCAGACCTAATTGATGCTCTGTCTCCTGGTCACTGGTCAATGGTTCAGATCCCATGGTATTCAGGTATGTCCCATCACCAGGCGGGGCCTTGATAGAGGAGCGGCTGTCCTCAAAAGACAGAAATAGGCAACAATCGTTGTTTTTTTATACTTTTGATTTTTTTTTATCAATTGATTTACTATAAAAAAAAACCTCTATTATATTTAGATATAGAAATCGGTGACAATGAGAGAGTATCAAAAGATGCAGCTATAGACGATGGAGCCACTTCCCCTCCGTTTGTAAACTAAGCTGTTATGGATAAACCTTATGGATAAACCTTATGAATAAACCTTATGGATAAACCTTATGAATAAACCTTATGGATAAACCTTATGGATGAAACGTCCGCTTCCAGTCAGCGTTTGTTTGCATGTAACCATCATTCACAAATCCATTTTCGATGCCCTGTAACATGAACGGCATTTCAGTGAAATGTGACAGTGGTTTCAATGCCGTAGCCTTCCCCCGATAGCTCCGCTGCATTTAGAGATGGAATTCTAATTTTCTTTCATAGATCATTCATAGATCATACATAGATCATACATAGATCATTCATAGATCATTCATAGATCATTCATAGATCATTCATAGATCATACATAGATCATACATAGATCATTCATAGATCATTCATAGATTATTCATAGATTATTCATAGATTATTCATAGATCATTCATAGATCATTCAAAGATTATTCATAGATCATTCATAGATCATTCATAGATCATACATAGATCATTCATAGATCATACATAGATCATACATAGATCATTCATAGATCATACATAGATCATTCATAGATCATTCATAGATCATTCATAGATCATTCATAGATCATACATAGATCATTCATAGATCATTCATAGACCATACTTTGGCTGCGAAAGACTAGAATAAATACTTCTGTATAATCAAGTCCATAAATCTACTGGTTGAGAGGATAAAATGTAAGTGTCTTAGACAGATTCTCTACCTTCCACTGTCCCTGGTGTAATATAATAAAAGCTTTAAAAAAAAAAGATATATATATATATAGTATTATAGTGTTATAGTGTCTATATAGTAGTAAAGTCTTCTCAAGTGAAACATTTAGTCTCTCAAAAGAGATTTCCCAAACGCGTGACCGAGGTGTATGCATTGATTGCGATGATGGTCATATTAGGACTGATCAGAGTCCAAGTGACCTGGAACATGGAGAATGAACACAACAGAAGCTGTGATATGTTCTCCCTCGGTAGATCCAGCTCTACCTACGCCAACACATCCTAAAGCACCAACACACATCCTAAAGCACCAACACATCCTAAAGCACCAACACATCCTAAAGCACCAACACATCCTAAAGCACCAACACATCCTAAAGCCCTGTGCACCTGGCGTGTGAAAGGACCTTGTGAACTGCCGTCTTCAGAAACAATATTGTAATAACAAACGTGCTGGATCTATAAATGATGAGTGTTCCACGGGTCAAGTCCTTTTTGATAAATGCAACCTTTCAAATCATCAAATGCTGTCTATCACTTTGTGTGCTCATCAAATCAATATTTGATCAATGCAAAACACATTCTTTATGAGACTTTTGCTCAACATGCAGACCTTTAGCATTCTGCAGTAAACAACCGTTGACCAAGTGACTCGGATTTCCATATTTCCTGCCCAAAATGTTCTTCTCATTTCCATTACTGAGCCCACGATGGCCCTCAGTCGTCTCTTGTTGAGAACATCAAAGACTCCCACACTGAGCTCATTAGTGGAAGCCATCTGTATGATAGCGCTTTGCTCCTTCCCCGCGATGCACTTTGACTCAGAGCATCGGCCCATTCCACCATTCATTTGGAATATGGTGATTTCCTCAAAATGGCTTTTAGATGCGGTGCATTTTGGAGACCTGCCATAGTTAAATATCCACACTAAAACACATCATCCTTGTTAGATTGATAAGCACTCAAACACATTTTCATGGCAGAGGCAATTATTTAGATTGTCCTCTTCATGTATTGATATAAAATAGCAGCGATACTAAAAAGGAGCTGATTTGAAGGCTTTGATGCTATAAGGAAAAACAACTCCCGATAACACACATCCTTGTTAGTCTTAAATAACAGTGGCACTGATTATGAATAAAAATCCAGAACAAGTTTGTCTCTCTGCTGTCTCATTTGCATATTGATTGCAGTATTGTGTGGAGCTCCAGCAGACCTCTCACTAGAAGGTTGATAGTCATCAGAAATCTGCAAATAAAGTCCTTATCTCAGGTGCACAGTTGCCGCGTGTGCCTGTGTGCCTTTGCTTTGTCAGGTTGGATAGTGTGCACGTGCACGTGTGTCTATGTATGTGCACGTGCACGTGTGTCTATGTATGTGCACGTGTACCCATCACACGGTAACACCAAGAGAGCTAAACAACCCATAAGATTAGGGTCATCTCATGAGAAATCTGCTTTAAATGGACATTGTACATTGATAGCATAACAACACCATTATATATTTCTCAAAAGGTTGTCTGGTGGTCAAAACGTATTCGATATCATACTTTAATAAATTATTATTGGTTTATTGTTATAATGCAAATTGCAAAACCACAACATATATCTATAGGTAGCATTGGAGATGTTCCGTTTCAAAGCTCGGAATCCAATGAATTGGACTAGATAGCTTGCATTTCTTATTTCACCGTGTAGGAATTAACTAAATAAATGTACACAGTGATGTCAACTAACAGGCCTGTGACTGTTGTTGGAGATATTGCAAATAGGAATTTGGAGAGGGGAGAATTGATGAACAGGGGTTCCATGTGAGCTATAACAGGCTGAAAAGAATGTTAACAAGTTCAATTTCCATTCAATCAACAGCTGAGCTCTTGGAAATGTTCCATGGCAGGAGAGGGGCAGAATCATCTATATGGTAATTATAAGGATGAATCCCCCAGTAACTTCCGCTAGCATGAAAGGTCAGTCCTATTAAAGATAGTTTATCAGTGCACTGCACATATTCCTCTACCTCTAAACGGGGACATCATTTCATTTTTTCCTTCCATTTCCAGCAGCAGCTGAAGTCTGTGCTTAAGCCAAATGAGAAAAATGGAATTTAGAATGCCAGTAAAGACTATAATAGCATGAAGATAAATTGTTTTTCTTTCCGTTGCCCTCTCTCAGTCCAACACACCTCTCTCTCTCTCTCTCTCTCTCTCTCTCTCTCTCTCTCTCTCTCTCTCTCTCTCTCTCTCTCTCTCTCTCTCTCTCTCTCTCTCTCTCTCTCTCTCTCTCTCTCTCTCTCTCTCTCTCTCTCTCTCTCTCTCTCTCTCTCTCTCTCTCTCTCTCTCTCTCTCTCTCTCTCTCTCTCTCAATGTGTCCTATCTCCCTTAGCTCTCAAAAACAAATCTATCTAAAACTCACCTTGTGAAACCGTGCTGCTCACACACACACACACACACACACACACACACACACACACACACACACACACACACACACACACACACACACACACACACACACACACACACACACACACACACACACACACACACACACACACACACACACACACACACATACATAGATCATGAGGCCAAGGGTGCCTCTCCCCCCCTGATCTAGCCAATACCCCTTTCACATATCTCCTGATGCACTATGGGTATTTAAAACATGTCCAACATGACATCATTCCATTTTGAGCAGTGCCTGAGAAAACTAAATGACAGAATCAATCATGCAGAAGGTCAAGTCAAGACTTCATTACTAGCATTGCATGCCTGCATGAATATCTTTCATTTCTGACTGACCCCAGTGTGTCACAATGGCTGTCTGTCGTGGCAGAGAGAGAGAGAGAGAGAGAGAGAGAGAGAGAGAGAGAGAGAGAGAGAGAGAGAGAGAGAGAGAGAGAGAGAGAGAGAGAGAGAGAGAGAGAGAGAGGAGAGAGAGAGAGAGAGAGAGAAAATAGCAATAAGAAAAATGAAATGGAGTGAAAGCCCACCGTATGTGCAGCTGACGGTACTTGCGATGGGGAATAAAGCACATGCTTTCTGCAACAGTGGACTTTTCCATTTGATTTGGTATATATTGGTCTGGTGTAGTCAATGTTTAGGGTTTTACATTCATTCAACTACACAATATAACAGTGAATTGAAACATGCAAGCAAGAGGAATATGGCTGGCTGGGGCCCAATATAATATTTTGTTATACTGTATTTCATGCAGTCTCTAAGTTATGTATGAGGTCACAACTCTGATTAGCTATTATCTTTGTAATTGCTGCACTGCTGTATTCCTAATGAATCAGAAACAGCAAGTCAACCATAGAGACATAACCTCATGCAGCCTTATATAAATCATCATATAACTCCTGACCATCCATCCTTCTACGCAGCGATTTTACAATTATGTACCGTGTTATTCCAACCCAATGGCTGGTGAGTCCATTCTGAACTTTACATTATCCTCATAGGAAGGAATATCATAGGAAAGGAAGAAAAACTAAAAGCAAGCTGGTGGAGATGAAGGCACCAGGTGTTTTTTGAAATCGTGCTCAGAGACTCTGTGCACTGAGGCGAGCACTGAGGCGAGACGCTCTAACTGCTGCTATTTGGCACTATTGAGATTCAATCACAAATCAGGAGGACACATGCTGGGAGACCGAAATGAGAGTCAGAAGCTTGTTAGGAGAGCAGATTAAATAAATAATGACTTCAGATGCAGGCCTTGCCAAGCATTTGTGCAGCTGAGAACATGCATTTTTGTCATAGAATCCCCCAGCATCTGTGGCCAATTTGAAAGACATATGCTCAACGTTAGGGGAGAGGACCTAGTTGAACACTTGGCAGAGCAACGACATGGATGGGACCACCAAAAATAGCCCAGGTAAACTGATTCTGGATATAAAGAGGTTATTTGTAACAGACCAAACAGCCCCTATAGAAATCTAACGGGATGCAGGGCTATGCAGGGCTATGCAGGGCAGTAGCTTAATCAGAAATTAAAGGAAATAACATGATTACGATTCTAAAGACATTATTAAGACACTGACACATTGACAAAACATCCTTTCTAAGAGCTTCCTCCCCCCCAAACCTGTTTATTGGAGAAGGAACCCATCAAAAGACCTTATGGCTTCTCAAGTTGTGTTCCTTTCTTCTGGCAAAGATAAAGATGTAGATGAATTGAATTTCTTTCACGCATTGTCTCTTGACTTTTGGGGATCAATCTCATTTGCAGGGAAAACGATGGGCCACCGTAAGCCTGTGTGCCGTACAATGTGAGATGAGTGATAACGACAGAGCCTCACAAAGCCACCACGCAAAGGAGCAGAAACCCAGCATTCGTTCTGTGTGTTTTTTTAATAGAGTCTACACACAATCAGAGACATGAGCCATGCAAGTGGCGTTAAAGAGGAACAATGTTGGAGAATCAAATCTAATCCTCCAGCAAGTCGTGAGAACAGTCAGGAATGTAATTGTGTCAAGGTTCCGTTTCTTCCAGATGTAGAAAGCTTAACTGACCATGAAATGAAAATTATTTAGGCGAAAGCCCTGTGGGACTACTGTAACGCTGCAGAGATAGTTAAAAGCAACCAATTATTTCACCAGCTCTTGGAAAAAAGTGTCGTAATCATGTATAACCTCTGCCCATATGAATGTAAATAAATATGCTATATGTGTGCTGGGGGAGAGTGAGAGTGTGTTTGTGTGTATGAGTGTGTGTGTATCTTCAACCAATTCCAAGGTGAAACCCTAATGTTGTTCTGAGGGTCCCATGGTAAACTTGGTATGGTATCTCTACTATCTATCTATATCTATATCTATCTTCATTATTTCATGTCTTTGCCCCTAAATTAATCTTTCATTACGTAATCGTCTGTAAGACAACTAGTCAGCCAGTGACATTTCAATGTTTTCCTCCCCGATGCTCATGTGATTGTGGCATTTGAAAATGTCTTTCTGCTGCGAGAGAACAATCTTAAAATCTATAGCACATAACATTGGGCTGAAGGGATGATTCTTCATCTGATTTCATGATTCTGAATTTGACATCCATATCATTGGAGGCTTTGCCCACTACTACTTCCAAAATAAACTGTACAGGTCTGCACTTAACCTACTTGTACACTAAACATTGCCTGTAGGTCATTCTGAGAAACATGCCCCTAAAGCCCACATACTTCCATGCTATTCAATAATAGAAATGCAGGACTGAGGGATATCAGAATAAGGCTAAGACCTCACCAGACAGAAGCATGTACAGTAGTTAGGAGGACCATGAATTATCTATGAGGTAGTGAAAACGTGGAGCTTTTGGGGGACTTTTCTACTGTCCTTCTAGGTCTTTGTACTCTGATAACACACCTGCCATCTATTCACATCCTAAGAAAGAAGTCTGTTTCTTCTATTTTCGTAGCATGCAATGGCTTAATATTCATATTAATATTACAAGAAACCTTCCTGTTTTTGATATTTAGAGCCAACTAATCACTGCGCTAGTATCCCACGTGGACAAAAGCTTGTGAGTAGTGAATCAAACACAAGGGTTTCTATGCACAACAAGATGTTGTATGATCCATAGGTGGGTGTACAGTGAGTACTCACCACAGGCAGGCTGTTGTTGATGGCAATAGCATCCTGGTCCATCATGTTGCGTGAGATGGTGATGGAGGGCAGCTCGAGACTCTGTGGGGGGAACTGAGGAGTTAAGGGAACCCTGTGGTGAGCTGCTGGTTCCTGGACCTCCTGGTAGGGGGAATGGACCTCTGATGAACCCAGGTCAGGCTCCATCTCCGGGGGAGGGGTGATCGGGGGAATCTCAAACTCTTCATCCCCCAAACTGGGTGTGTGGAACGTCTATGGAGAGAAACACCAGAAAAACACAGTTTCAACACATCCCGGAATCAGTTGTTGAGTTAGATCCAGCATGCCGGGCCGAAACCTTTGGAGATTAAACCAAACAACTTAGTTTGTGAATAGGAGTCTTTCAGTTCAGCACAAAACGTGTGGAGAAGTGCACTGAGATGTAACTTCCTAAACCGATTTAAGTTCCCTTTGAGCTAAGAGTGAAAAAGAGCAAAATGCTAAAATATCAAACAGCAATCACGAAAGAGAGGATACAGGAAAAAAAGCCCTTAATCTTTGGAATGGAAAATGTTGGGCTGAAGTGCGAAAAGTACATGTCATGAGAAGATGGGTTTAAAGAACATTTTGATAGATTATAACGCTTGGAACGGCTGGAAATGTTTCTTTTTGTTCCCCTGGCCTGCTTTCACTCTCATCAAACACTTAGATCCTTCTGGCTTTCAAGTTAAAGCATTTGGTCACACTTAATTTGCTTATTTGACTTCTCTACAGTCAGGAGTGTTCACCTCTTTCAATCTTGTCTTACCGACCGTTGAGAGACCTGTTCAAATATCAACAAGCGCCTCATTTCACCACATCCAGATGTCCACCAAAGCACAGCTCCATCTACTTTTTGTGCAATTTATTTGCCAGCACAACTGCACTTAATTAACTAAACAGACCAGGAGACCAATATAACATACATGTCTTGCACTGGTAAACCCAGAGAAATGTTCCCTGTGTTCTAAAACCAGCATGTGTTCCATTGATATCATATATACTATCCACATCGTGATAAGAAGTGGATAGTACATATGATACGTAGTACCTCAGCATGTCCAGCAGGCTCACCCTGAGGGCTGCAGCAGAGACAATAGGCCCACAGCCTTGATTAGAGGGTATTAATGTGATATTAATGCTCCCTAGCAGCATCAGCACAGGATACTTCAAACTAACTCATTGTCTACTCAGCTGAGTTGACAAGCAGTGATGAACTCCAGAGGTGAGAGGGAGGGGACATGTTCTCCCCAGGCTGGCGGCTCCAGGCTTGGAGCTGAGACGCTGCTGGTTACAGTTTGTGCAACAAATATATATAATATATATATATATATATATATATATATATAATATAATATATATCGTTCTTTACACAAATGTCCTGATAAAAATGCATGCAAATAACAACACATAACACATACACACACACACACATACACACATACACACACACATACACAACACACACACACACACACACACACACACACATACACAACACACACACACACACACACACACACACACACACAAAACACACACACATACAAAACACACACACACACACACACACACATACAAAACACACACATACACACACACACACATACAAAACACACACACATACAAAACACACACACACACACACACATACAAAACACACACACACATACAAAACACACACACATACAAACACACACACACACACACACACACACACACACACACACACACACACACACACACACACACATACAAAACACACACACAAAACACACACACATACAAAACACACACACATACAAAACACACACACGGTTTTGCATAGGTGACGGCCACACGCTGTTTTACACAACGGCGAGAGGGCAATTTCTCATTTTTAAGTTCAGTTACAACCTGCTCCTGTGCATGAAACAAGCGTTTGTTGCACAATACAGGAAGAGTCAATACAGCCCCTGAAAACAGAGGGTCTGTAGACACACCATCACTCCATCCGTTTCTATGGCACCCTGCTGCATGTGGACACCATTAGCTGAAGTGGGCTCCTGGTCTAACTGAACTATGTACGTTCAATGAGGGCAGCACTATGTAGGCCACTTGTATAGGGATGGATGCTGGCCTGAATTAAAAAGCCAACTATGGATGCAAACAACCTTGAAGACAGAGGGAAGGTAGAACTGAACCCTGACCGGCTGTGACCTTCACCTTAATGCAATGGACTGCCAGGGAAAGTCCAAAGGCAACTTTGTTATCTTTTAAATGGATATGTATTGTTGTGTATTTTATATACCTACGTATTACTGTAATAATACTGTAAATTGTGCAATTCTATCAATACATTTAGATTTCATTTAGAGTTAATTTAGTTATATTTTGTTTATACTAGTTTAGTTTAGTTTAGTTTGTTGTTATTTAGTTGTCAACTGTTGCACCTTAATTTCCCTCAGGATAAATAAAGTTATCTTGAATGTTGAATGTGTAGGGTAGGAGGACAGGGTTCTGGACTGTGTTTGTGTGGCTGGCCTCCCTGGTACTGAAGAGCCAAATGAACATCCACACAAAGCTGATAATAGAGACATGGAGTTTGGTGTCTCAGCTGTGGAGTCAGCGTCAGCTGTCAGCCAACCGAGGCCTGCTCCCTCGGGTAGAGGTGCCAGACTTGGAGGGTCTGGTAGGGCTCATGGAGCGCTACAGAGTCCAACACACTGTCTGGTGTCACTTCACATAAAGCCAGTCTAATTCTGCACGGGGAGCAGCTTAGGGGGGCTCTGATCTCAGATTAAGAGATGGACAATCCACTTTATCCACATCAGCAGGCTGATTATCCATTTAAATTGTTCTGAAAGGCTCACAAGAGCCAACTACCAGACCAGATGCTGGTTGACTGGCTCACAGTGAAGTGGGCATGGACATCTAATTGAGGAAAAAAAGCATATGCAGGGAGATTGTATGTTGACTTATACAACCCAGTATGGATGCCAGTGTGTGTGTGTGTGTGTGTGTGTGTGTGTGTGTGTGTGTGTGTGTGTGTGTGTGTGTGTGTGTGTGTGTGTGTGTGTGTGTGTGTGTGTGTGTGTGTGTGTGTGTGTGTGTGTGTGTGTGTGTGTGTCATCAGGGTGGGCCAGCCTCAGCAGCCGATGCATAGGAATCTATTTGTTTGACTAAATTAGCATTTATCATACTTTGATCATAATTCATGTGAATGTTTAATCTGAAAAGATGTTCAGTCAATTCCTCTGTGATCACCTGGTCCTGAATGAGAATGGTGCAGGGCTATGGATGAGACTCCTCTGTTATCTTAGAAGGTTTTAACTTATACTATCCTGATACAACACACAGAAGGCTCCTCTCAAGGGGAAACACACACTATTCACATCAGTGTGTTTTCATAAGTGCTGACAATCAACGTTGTAGGGCCGGTTGTTGCAATGGAAATACACAGGAAAAAGGCAAGGAGCTGAAGGAGGGACATTTAAGAGGACGTTCCCTCGTGGAACCCTCCGGAGCTCCACTCCTCCCAGACCAACGTGGAACCCTCCGGAGCTCCACTCCTCCCAGACCAACGTGGAACCCTCCGGAGCTCCACTCCTCCCAGACCAACGTGGAACCCTCCGGAGCTCCACTCCTCCCAGACCAATGTGGAACCCTCCGGAGCGCCACTCCTCCCAGACCAACACACTCCTCAGATGTCAAGAGGCCCAGAAAACACTTCTCAGGCAATTTCTCATGTCTTTCAATAAACTTTGTAATCCAATTCACAGATGCAATAACCAGGACTTGTTAAAGGCAGCACCATGCAATTAGGGGATCTAATGGTCCTCAGAATCAATACAGCCAGTGACGGAGCTCCGGTTTCCAACATGTGGAGCGGCGGAGTGCAAGGCTCACAGGAATCATCCACCGGCTCGCCCAAT
>CM051000.1:2638383-2680883 GCA_027704905.1 Muraenolepis orangiensis | reverse complement strand
AGAAGCCAAGAGGGGGCGCCCTAAAGGGGGTAGGCCTAGAGCCGTATCCCTAGAGGGGAATCCCTAGAGGGGGGAGCCCTAGAGGGGGGGGCCCTACAGCAGGCCCTAGCCCTACAAGGGGAGCCCTAGAGGGAGGAGCCCTAGAGGGGGGGCCTAGAGGGGGGGGCCCTAGAGGGGGATCCCTAGAGGGGGAAGACCTTGAGTGGGGCCCTAGCCCTAAAGGGGATACCTAGAAGGCAGCCAGAGCCCTAGAGAGGGGAACCCTAGAGAGGGAGCCCTAGAGGGGAAGACCTAGAGGGGGGGGCCCTCAGCCACTAGTTCAGACACTAGTTCAGACACTAGTTCATCACTAGTTCACCACTAGTATACCACTAGTTCAGCACTAGTTCAGCCACTAGTTCAGACACTACATCCACAAGGCGCAACCAGTGTAGCACATCTGAGCTCCCAATGTTTCCAATGAGCCAAGTCCTTTCTGCTCTCCACCACTGCTAGAGGGCTTCCAGCAGATTGCAAACAAGCAGTTAAAATGAAGAGGCTGCTTTTAAAAACGCCATGGGATGGGAGGCTCTTATTAACAGAGTGAGTCCATGGCTCAAGGTGCTCTGTAATACAAGCAGCCCTGGGAGCCAGATATGGCAACTCTTTGCCATGCCATGCCTTCACTTCTTCTGCACCACCAGCAGATCAGCACATCACACATGCAAAGACTGCACTGAGGGACAGACGGTGAACGAGAGCAAGAGATAAATACACACATTCCTTTCACTTTATTAATGGTGTGAATAATTATATTTGAACTCTTACTTAGTATTACAAAACCATTTAGTTCAGATCATTCAGCGTGTGGAGGCAGATTAAACGTTATCATTTCAACCTCGGAAACCTGTATATAGACATACATAAAAACATGTTATAAACATAAATGTTTATTTTATTTCCCTTGACTGAACCTCCTCCCTCTCCTCAGTCTTGGAATATCCTCCTATATGTCCACTGGGAAATAAGCAGTCTTACAGCTATTATGGCAAACAAAACGCTCCCTCAGGGCACGCCCAATATACCAACATGACACTATCTCACCCCTATATGATAGGGTAACCAGGCAGATCCCCAGGAAGAATACTATCTTGACTATCATAATCCACACATGGTGCCATGACAAATATCCAGAGTGATTCAGAAGCAATGGCTTTCACCGTATCCTGTCTGGGTTTAAATGTGAGCATCAGTTTGGTTTTGGTTTTAGGATGGTGGAGAAGGACCTCTCCATGGAACAAAACAATAGTCAAACTGATGAGTAAGCTCTCCCTACATTTCATTACACTACACCCACCCCACTTTGATTCTGCCTATGGACCCTATGAATAAATGTATCAGAACACCCCAAGGTTAAAGTACAGTGCGAATCAAAGAGATTGTGCGCATGGAAAAAAAATCACAGGCCAATGTGGTTTTTATTCCATCGATAAAGGGTTTCGGTAGCTGGAACCGCGGCTACACATCGCTAACACAATATCCGCCTTGTCTGTCAGCAGGTACCAAACTTGGACACATTCCTCCTCCGTGGAGAAAAGCCCCAAACTAATTCAATCAGAGGCAAAAGCTTTTCCAGAAACATATCAACTGCTGACAAGTGATTTTACAGTGGAGCTTGAGCTGGGTAATCGCAGCCTAGCCTCTGTTCCCTGGAACATGACGCATGTGTTCATATGTTCTCCAGTGGTTCTCTATAAAAAGGGAGCAAACACCAGCGCTGAAGCTCAGCCTTCCATCCAGAGCGCTTTGCTTTGTTTTCTGTTTTCCTGTTGTTGTTGCAATTAGCTTCCCGGGGCTCGGTGCATCCCAGGTTATAACCCTTTATTCATTCATTCAATCAGGACAGACCAAACCAAAGAAAGCAGCCAAACCTTTCAGTTTCAGCCGAACGCAGCGTAGCTCAAACACTCACAACACAACACAAACCTCTGGGAAATCTTCCCCATCCCAGATCCTCTCCTCATTTACAAGCCAATGCAGTGCAAACACTCTGCAGCTGGCTCTCCGGTGATCACAAGGCCCATTCACGCCCAGCGGGCCACAGCGCATGCAGGGCCAAGCTGACATCTTTATATATATATATATATATATATATATATACACCCTCCTCCCCACCACCACCTCCCCTCCAGGCTCACTCCTTTAGGATGTGTAATGGACAGCCAGCGCACAGGGGGCTCACAACGGGACCAATAGGCCTATATCACGTTAGATTTGAAAGCCGGAAGTACCCGTTAAAAATCGCTGAAGCAGTGTATCCCAAGTTCCGGTTAGTGCATTCAGCTAATGCATAAGGTCAGTTATCGCTGGACAACATCGCTGCATAACCTTCCAAAAGTCAGTCCAGACGATGTGGTTCAACTAGTGAATGAACACTACACTGAAGAAGTCTAAATCCAAATCATACAATTCCCCGACATTGTGTCTTGTGGCTCTATCTGGATATATCGGCATATAACGAAGGCGATTTTGTGTAGGAGCAGAGGTATGCCTATGTATATAATATAGGCTATTTATTTGATGGATTTTGATTATTTCAATGTACCTTTTCATTTACGTGTTAATATGTAGTGTGCAGCTGTATATTTTCTAAAAGGGAATGCCTGTTATTCTTGTGAATATGAGTTGTCTTAAAATAAAAGTGCTTGTGACATCATACTTGTGGCATTGAGTTAAAACCGAATTTGTATAAAATACCGATATATATCGTATATCGCGATGCAGCCTAAAAATACCGGGTTTTGGTCCGTATCGCCCAGCCCTACTTGGGACCAGTGCTTTAAATCACACACATACCCGACATTATGTGGCTCTATTCGGATGAGAGATGGAGTGTGTGTGGGGGTCAGGACCAGTGCTTTTAATCATACACATACCCAACATTATTAGCCTATTCCGCCCACTTTTCGAGACGTATATGCTCTCCTTGTCAAAGTGCAAACTGCAGACATAAGCGCTACCCCTGAGAACATGAAACGAGGGACCTTCATCCTCCTTATCAGCCTCACACAAGACTTGCGGAGGAGTTTGTCTTTGGGTAAATCGTGTAAACTGAGGTAGGGCTGTCTGTGTTTAGACGTTGAGCAGCCGGTACATTACAATAACAGAGAGGAGGGGAGGCGGCCGTAGTTTGTCACGTATCTGGGGTGACTACCGGAAGTAAGAGTACACAGGATTTTTAAGGCTCCGGAAGCAGGAAGTGTGATATAGGCCTATTGATGTGAAAACAACTTCTAAAATTTACTGATCATAGAATCCTCTTATTTTTTGTATGTTGTGTCCTGACTACGCACGTTTTGCACATTCAATCATGACAAAATGGTAACGAGAATGTAGAAGAGTTTGACTGATTTAAAATGTTAAATGCATGTAAATGATACGTTTCAGCGTACAGAACAAACGTGGCACCATTACATTTAGCAGAACAGACTACTGACACAGAGAATACTTTTCACCAGCGTGAGTGGTAAGATATGACAGCTGCTATTGACACCGTTTGAATTTGACTTTTTGTTTATCAACTTTAATGGTTTCTAAATGCTTCCTGACATTGTGTAACCTACGAGACTAGAATGTGATGCTTAACTTCACAATTTAAATGATTGGATACACAAAGGGATTATCAAACAAAGGCCATTTATTGAAGGCAAAACACAACACAGCAAATTGCACACAGAAGTCAATCTCCCACCAAATAAGAAACTAATGTATAACTCATAGGCTTTCCTTCTAGAAGCCGAGCACCGCTGTGGTATCGCTCATTTAGCTCCCAGCCCCCCAGTGTTACGCTGTTACACGCACACCATTTGTGTGTTAATGTCTTTCTATTGAAGATTTGAATCGTCAAAGATTCGAGGTCACCCCTGATATAATATATATATATATATATATAATATATAATACATATACAGTATATTATATATATATATATAAAAACCATTGCACCTCACTGCTGCCCGAGGTAACACCAAGTGTCCGTGGGGGTTGTGGATGTGAGAGGCCTTGTTGTATAAAGCAGTGTGTCTGCTATCAGGGGAGAGAGAAACTCTGATCCAGGCTCTGTATTAAGCAGATGACAGTTTTGATGACCTGATGATCTCCTATTTTACCCTGCTACTATTACTGGCGGCCGCTGCGTCCTGGATTAGTGTCTTCACGGTTCCCCTTTATGAAGCTTAGGGCCCTGGTCCTGGTTACACTACTGTGTATTCCTCTGCCTTAGTGTCATGTTCCAAGTGTCTTGGCTTCGGTCGCAGATTGAGTGAGAGATCATTTGTTCCCCCTTTAACTTATGGAAAATATAATCACTACTTTTTTACGAAATGTGAGAGTGTAGAAATACAAGGCGTTTAGCTCAGAGCGGCCTGGTCTCCTGTTACAGACACATGAAAGTGAGTATGCACAGCTTCGCCAAAATGACAACCCTAAACAAATAAAAGGAACACACAGTTTTCATAGCACGGCACAAAGCATTCCGTTTGATGAGCCCAGTCACTATATCAGTCGGTATAGGTTGAACCCATGTCTATTTGCTGTGTTTAAAAAGGGACACGGCACGTCCACATTTAGACTTGGAGCCAGCGTTTGTTGTTTCACTGGAACTGTTGTCAACATGGATGCATATTTTATCCTCTTAGATATGATGAGATTGTCAAACAAAATAGGTGTAGAATGCTGTTTTTAATCAATCTATATGCTTACGTCACTAAAGGACATTGTCAATAGCGAGGTGATTTTATTTGACAAAATATATTTCTCTTTGTTTTTGGTGGGATTCCCCTCCTCCCCCGTCCTGCTTGCTACACCATCGTCAAACACAACGGAACTGAAGAGGCATGTTTGGTTTGGCCAGGTCTCCAGAGCCGGCAAGATCTGCAAATGCTGCCAAAACAAAGATGGCCTGGGCATTTGTCAAAATAGTACTTAAAGCCCAACACAACTACTTCCAACAAGATGCAGGTCACCATTCAACATCCCACTCCTTCAAGCTGTGCATCTGCCCTTAAAACCAAATCCTAAAAGAAAGCACACAAGCTAAATGGGGCTCCATCTTTGATCTAGTGAGGTCCAGAGCCATTTGCCCTGAGCCACAAAGGGTTTAGCAACACAAGTCTTAACGGTCTCAGAAACATGGTGGTGTAGCCTTTTCCCAATGTCTGCCAGAGCACAGAAGACCCCTCAGAAAGCGCTAGTGCCACAGCTGGCTTGGTGGTGTTGTCCTGTGCCTTAAAGCCAGGTCTAAAGGCTGCTCTCCGAGGCTTTGAAGTCATTTCACATGAAGATGCTATCTGAGCTGTGGTGTTAGCCACACTCGCTTTCCTCCACTTACACATCCTGGCACTATAGTACACAGTTGAAGGGTTCTGTGACTTTAAGGATGGCTGTAACTTCAAATACACGGTCAAATGGCGAGGTACGATGGGGAGGGCTTTTTGGGTGGATGGAAATTAATGTGTTTCCGGTGAGAGCAATGGCGATGGTGTGCTGTTTGTCTCTGGGACTCCGGTCCACATGAAGCCATTGAAGAGTGGACTCTCCTCTTCTGGCTCCACCAACACAGACACATGTCTCTATTCCCAAGGTGTTATTACTGGCTAATACCCCAGTTATAACATTCAGTCATTACAACTGGCTTTGGGAATGTGCAGCCAAGGGCTTTAAGAGAACACTCTATTTGACTTGAGGATATAATAATTGTGTTACATTACACGTGTAAAGCATTGGGAAACATGTTTATTTAATGTGTTGAACAGCACATAATGGGTGAGTTAGAGTTGAATAATTAAAGTACAAAAAAAATGATCTTTCAGATGTTATGTTGTGAAATGGAATGCCTTTGTTTACTGCAGCTGTATGCCGAAACAAAAACAAGACATGGATTTAGATCTGTACTGGAACATGGAGACGCCGATACACCACCAGACGATAGGTCATTAATATCTATTGGCTGTCACCTTGCTCTTACTTTACATGTCGTCCACTAAATGTGTTTTTGTTGCGCGGCCAACGGTGTGTCCGATCTCCAGCAGTCCCATGTCATCTGTTGTTCTCCTCATAAACAGTCAAGAACACAAGAACAAACTGTCGTTCAATATCAATAAATAAGTAAATGAATGCAAACTGCTGAGCAGTGACTCATATATATGGGAATATCATTCACTACGGCCCTGACTGTATTAAACAGATGACACCAGGCCGTACACAGAGCATCAAGGCCGTACACAGAGCTCACAGAGCAGAGGTTATTGTCTAATCTAAATCTTGGCGGGCTTCCCAGAGTGGACCACATTCCAAGTTGAGACTGTGTTTCTGGGCGCTGGGCTCACCGGTCCGGCTGCAAGCACTCTCCGCCTCATCTACACAAATGGGCCTTGCTTTACTTTGACGATCATGGGGCATAGGGGGAGAACAACAGCGAGACTGGGGCAAATGAGATTAAATGATGAAAAGTGCAGGCAGGCCCACAGATGTTTGCTCTGGTGCTATTCCAATGCGGGCCTTATTTTCTTAACCCGGCCCCTTCCGGAAGTTGTAATAAAGTGGCTTTCATCATTCTGTCCACATTAAGAGAGCATGTGCTTTGCTGCTGCCTCCGCATTATTTTGGGATTCCACCATCCAGCGGCAGCTGGAGAAGACGCTGAGTGTGACCACGGTGTAGAGCAGTATCTTTGGAGCAATTAGCAATATCAAGCGTCTTCGCTCTGTGCCACTATGGTCCGTTCATCTGGAGGACTGACAGCACACCAGGCCATCATTAGCCATGCTGATGGCTGCTCAGAAACGCCTTTTACTTTCCTTTTTTTTCTTTTTGGGTGACAGGAGCCATTAAGGCTAAGTGTTTCACTAATGTTTTTAACAGTATTTAAACTATAAACATCATTTTAACATTTGCCTACCTCAAACACGATTAAAAACACAAACTGAAATAATTACAAATACTACAGCTTTTCATTCCCTATCAGCTTTGTATCCCTACCATTGCATTGACATTTGAGAAAAGGAATTTAGCACAAAGACAGTCACAGATCTGTTTAGTTATAACAGAAAATAAAATACTCCAATTCCATTCCTGGGTGTGAAGGACGCAGATCAAAGCCACGGTCAATGACAGGCGCTTGGAGTTATTGGCTCATGGTTTCAAAGTGCTTCTTTGTTTACAAGAGAATGAAGCAGGGCGGCTGAACGATTAATGGCAAACAGAAATCATGTTTTTTTGTGTCTTTTGTCACCAATCCAGGAACATATGTGAGTTCTCTATCGGTTTTGTAGACAAACGAATATGCATGTTTGTGCTGCTAATTAGTGTGGCATATGCTTCTAAGGAGCATCATTAAGAGGTATTATTAAAGTATTCACTAACATGTTAGCCTTAAAAGCCTTGATCACATTTTCAAGGTATAGTGTAATTTAGTTTTGTGTTTTTTATTATTTTAATAGTTGTTTTGCTTGTATCCCTCTCTCATTTACCTCAATCTTAACTCAAACATAACAACACCTCATTTGCCTCCAGACCAGGGAGTTGAAAACCAGCATATTGTAGGGGTTTGCGCCTTGACCTCTGCTTGACCTCTGCTATACCTTGAGGAGCAGTTTCCCCTCTAATGTCCTGAAATGGGACACGGGCACGGTCTACCATCCACCATCACCGCCATTACTTTCATTTGTCTTTGCTAGACTCCTGCAACCTCATTCCAGAAATTCACCAAAATAATACACGTATCTAGCACTGTACATATACACGTATCTAGCACTGTACGTACCGACACTTGACATTGACCCTCTGGTAAGAGATTGAGAGCATAACATCCATTGTCGATCCATAGTCTCTGTATTTGTACATATGTATATACATACAGTTTGTATGTATGTATGTATGTATGTATGTATGTATGTATGTATGTATGTATGTATGTATGTATGTATGTGTGTGTGTATGTATGTATGTATGTATGTATGTATGTATGTGTGTATGTATGTATGTATGTATGTATGCATGTATGTATGTATGTATGTATGTATGTATGTATGTGTGTATGTATGTATGTATGTATGTATGTATGTATGTATGTGTGTATGTATGTATGTATGTATGTATGTATGTATGTGTGTATGTATGTATGTATGTATGTATGTATGTATGTCCTTTGATATTCTCGACCACCGTTCACATCCACTCGACTTCACACTCCGTGGCCCAATGAAGTGCGCTGTTCTGCAAGAAGCAACCTCCTCTGAGGTCAAGCTATCGGCCCGGTCCATAAAGGCCGCTGTTCATTCTAAATCTGAAGGTGGGATTCCAATAGGGGTCACTATTCTGCTTTAACTGAGACTGAGATTAAATCATTTCCCCAGTCAAACTGTCGTTAGCTAAATACCTTCGGCCAGGAGAGGAGACTCAGTGGACTCATCCCAGTTCATCTCATTCGCTGAACACATTGACCAATCAGCTTGCCATTCAACATGTTTCACCGTTCATCTTCTTTTCTCTCTCAAAATGGAATAATGAAATAAACATGAATTATCCATCCACACCAGTTTAAAAACAAGCTCCAATACATTCAAGGCTACGGTGAAACAAAATGGAATTATTACAGCAACAATACTCGTGTCTTGGTCCAAATCTGCCAAGTCGGAAATATTCACCATCACAATTTGCTGTGGACTGTAAATTGAGCGGATTTGACTTGGGATAATGTTTTCTGCTGATAACTACACACATTCTATTTTTAACACACATGCTTGCTAAAACAGCACTATATAGGCCGGTTCACGCTCTGCCTGTCATTCCCTTTAAACATGCTAATCCATATCATATTTAATAGCATGCTTTCCCACTGTATCCCTTCTCTGTAGCCTGGAAAGGGGTATTTCCTGGTTGGGACTGGTCATTGCCAAGTCCAGAAACTCACAAGATAAGGGAAGACAATTGCCTCCAGGGTTGCTATAGCACCATCCGACATAACTGATATAGCTGTAGCACTACTAATACTGGACAGTACAATAGAAAGATGCTACATTGCTTCTACTTTCAAACATACTGTGGATACCTTATTGTAGGCTTTCCGTATAATTATTTTTAATTGGTAATGGATATATCTCAACCCCTGATTGGTCAAAGATTTAAAATATCAAACCAAAATATCAAACCATCACTAGGATTTACTCACAATCATTTGGGGACATTTGTCTCATGTCCCAACAATTATAGGATTATGGACGTGCCTGATTAAAATATATTTAAAAAAAGTAGTATTTGTAGTATTTGTATGTCCCAATATTTAAATAAGAGACATGTTCTATCAATCCCACCTAGGTATCCCATTGATGAGCCCCCTTAACAAGTGGGTCTCGTTTGGTGTTGATAGCTTAATAATTGAGGTCAGCGTGTTCATTCCAATAGTGTGGAGCCTCCACGGAGGACTGGAGGCTCCACGGAGGACTGGAGCCTCCACGGAGGACTGGAGGCTCCAGGCTCCTGTGTCGGTGCTGCATGTTGGGATCACCTTTTGACGCTGTTGAAATGGTCCGTAGTAACCTGAGCCCAGGGCCATATAATGACATATCATGGGTGATAATGCGATACAGAGGCATAAATTGTCTGTTAATGAAAGCAACCTTCATATCCTTCTGTGACTTTTCATTTGTATTTGTTGGCCCTCTGACAATTGACTTCTACAAACAACTGATTGGGCAGTTTTGGTAGCCATTGGTAATCAATGTCCTTGTGTTTTGCTGATTGTTATTCGCATAAAGATCAATGAGGTGATTTAGATGAGAGCGAAATAACTCAGTTCCACTATTTGGTGGGAGAGCAGACGGCCAATATAAAACCTGGCAGGTTACCATTACATCATATTGTAAAGGAGGCAGCTGTTCTCAGTCATCAAGTTAAAAGGAAAATTGGCAGTAGATGTTATGTTTTATTTGTCCATGGCCATGTCAGGTGGACCACTGCCGAAGCTTCTAAAATTCTCTACGAAAAATGGTAGCTTCATCGTTTAGTTAGTTAAAAGCTTGCAATGCATGTGATGGACTGAAGGATAAAAAATAAAAAATAAAAGGAACATTTTAAGTTACATGTTAAAGAAAACAACCACCTGCCCAGAGAAGTGAGGCCTGTGTGTCAAGAGACCAATCATCCAATGTGTGGAGATGCATGGTGCATGGTGCATGGTGCATGGTGCATGGTACATGGTACATGGTACATGGTGCATGGTGCATGGTGCATGGAGCATGGTGCATGGTACATGGTGCATGGTGCATGGTACATGGTGCATGGTGCATGGTACATGGTGCATGGTGCATGGTACATGGTGCATGGTGCATGGTGCATGGTGCATGGTGCATGGTGCATGGTGCATGGTGCATGGTGCATGGTGCATGGTGCATGGTGCATGGTGCACTAATACAACACACCTCTTCAAGATGCTATTGGGCTGCACCTAAATAATGCAAATAAAAGAGCTTCAAGACAGAACTGAAACGTTGGGATTTGTATACATTTATGTGAAAGCACAATTGGTCTGCGGTATGTGTGGGTTTTATTAATATTCTAAATATAAAATAACATAAGTAACCATAGTAACATGTGTTTACATGACAAGGCAGCCAATATATTTCACCCAAAAGGTAATCCTTGTGCAGTTGAGCATCTGTCCTCCTCCATATACCTAGCATTAGATCAACTGCTTCCATGATCACCCCTAAAAGGTCATCAGGACACCCATCTTGGTACTGCCATCGTACTGCTGCCAAAAAAATAAGAAGCAGACAGGGGAACATGAAGTCGTGTTGTACACATTACATTTAGTTCAATATGGCCAACAACAAAATAACAGGAGGAACAACCAACCGAGAGAAAGATTCCACGGTCAGCTCTGTTCTTAGTACTACTCTGTTTCCAAAACACGCGACCAAAGCTCTAGGGAGGATTCCTCATTGTTTCCACCGCTCACCTTCACTTAAAACATGATCCGTCTGGATGTTAATAAGCACGATGGAGCCTCTGGGGGGGCAACAGAAAAGATTGATTTATGCACTTCTTTGTTGTTTCTGCTTGACGCTGAACTATTAGGACACCCTGTTGATGAGTCTCCTGACAGGGAAATCATTCCTATTTTGTGATATAAATTAATTTGGTAATTGGGTGAAATATGAACATATAATATGCAATAGTGAAAATAAAGCAAACTGAAATCAGTTGATAAGCCAATCAAAATCAGTTGCAGCTCTCTCGGATTAAAAGTCAACACATGTCAACAGCAGTGGTGATATGAGACAGGTTTACAAGCTTTAACCTCGTAACAATACAACAGTCTCCCCACACGGCAACATAAACAACAGTAAAACATTAATTTGTCAGCCTAAGTTGCCTAAGACCTAAGACCTAAGACCATCCAATGCAATCAATGCTCTTCTTGGGATATAATTGCAAAGCATTACAGTGTGTTGTGGGTGAGTCCATTGAGTTATACAGTACATAACAAGAGGGTTTCTTCTGATCCGTTTATTAGAACCTGAAATATGAAAGGGAAATGAAGGAGATGAGCCGTCATCTCACTATCACAAGCACTGGTTGAGGCCAAAGAGCGGAGGCCTTGAGTGGAGTTCTGAGGGCTTTGGGTATGTGGTGGGAGTCTCCGAGCTACAGAGGGAACTATGGACTCGCCGCCATTAACTTGTGGAGCTGCTGAAGGTCAGCAGTGCTGAGTGGAGCCACCACCAGCTTTCATAAAACCATGCAGCGTATCATTATACTCCAAGTGTTCCATTATGGACGGTTAACCTTGGCTAACTCTGAGCTAACACTTTAATCAACTGCCTGCAATGCTTTTGATAGCGTGTAGTCGTTCAGCTTTGCTTTTATCAGCAGGAGAGAAAGGAGAAGGGAGCTGTGTGCTGCTGGATCTTTATTTAAGAGGTGCTGGTTGGAGAAGGCGTGTCAATAAGAGAGAAAGATTCCATGGTCAGCTCTGTTCTTAGTACTACTCTGTTCCACGCTCACTGCACGTTTCTTGTTGTGTTTACGTGTCATTTAATGGATGTATTTTCTGGCCGATGCACCGGGAACCTTGGAGAATAATGTGAATTGGGTCTGTAAATGTGTCGAACAATAAAAAAAACCTAGAGAACAGATATGAAGAGCAATATTACTTTTTAGAAAAAAGTGTCTGAAAACAAGCTTTCAACAGCCTGCCTGGAAAACAAGCACAGAGCAACTTCTTCATCAGATTAGTGCAAGAATCACAAGGTTATCCAAGTGTATCACTCCATGAAGAAAGAGAACCCAACAGGCCCATCTACCAGGTGAGATCAAACCAGTGTGCTACAGAGCAGACGGCGTCGCTCACAGATGAAGAAAGAAGAAGTTATGGTAATTACTATAAGGTTATGGTAATAACTATAAGGTTATGGTAATAACTATAAGGTTATGCTGTCAATAACAGCAATAACATGTTCAATAGCAAATGTATGGAACTAAATAATAGTGTCGTTTTCTGAATGTAAGCAGAAGAATATCCCAAGAGGGATGTAAAACAAGACATTATATTTTGCAAGCATTGTCAATTTTCAGTCTCATTAAACATGAACCATGAATGTAAGTTAATTTAAGCTACATAAAGTAGTTAGCAATGTGGTTTAATACACTATCCAGTATTCAAAGGTAACAGTGCAGTGTGCATGTGTGTGCAAGCATGTGTGTGTGTGTGTGTGTGTGCGTGCGTGCGTGCGTGCGTGTGTGCGTGCGTGTGTGCGTGTGTGTGTGGGTGCGTGTGTGTGCGTGTGTGTGTGTGTGTGCGTGTGCATACGCATGTGTTTGGCCCCTATTGTCTAGGCTTGTTTAACCAGTCTGAGTGATATTTGCACACCTGCCGTCAATCCTTGAAGTTTGACCTGGTGCCACACTGCCTTATGGGATTGTGTGATGTCACTGATCAAGATCAATGATTATCTCTTATTTAAATGATTGTTTGATGTAGCTGATCAAGATCAATAATTACCTCTTATCCTAAAATTATGATAAAGAGGAAAAGGGATAGAATAGAAAGTAAGGTTTTGCATCCCTTGACCAGAACACAAGATGACTTGTATAAATTAAATTAAGTCAATATATGATCAATAAAGGAGTTAAAGCCATGGAAGTATTTTCATTTGAAAAATACATTATTGTTGTAAGTGTCCGTCTACGTGGCCATCTCTAAATGGTTATTTAAAAGGTACACATATATAAGAACATATTTATGAATATAGAATACCTGCTTTTCAAATAAACATTGTAACATAACAGCTTAACCGATTCAGGCATCCAATGTGTACTGAACTCACACATCATGGTGCATTCATTCTTATCCATTTTAGGAGTCAATAAGGTTAATGTTAATCTAAATAAAATCTGATGTAAATTGTTGATGATGGAGGGAGAATAAGGTATATTGTGGGGTTGTATTAAAACAATAAACAAGCAAACTTACAGGGAAGAAACTATTTAAAAGATTCAACTATATTTCCCATTTGGGCTATACTGAATATGTATCCTTCCTAATGGGCGTCTGCTAAATGACTAAATGTAATTCAAATGTACATTCCCATTGCTCTTGGGTTTTATTAATAATCATATGATGTGGGAAAATGGTGTAAGAATTCATTTAAATCATCTGTGACATTTTACAACAAGATATAAAAAGGCACTAGATAATGTAAGGTTAAGGTTATGATAAGGTTGATATGACATAAGACTAAGATTTAAGGATGGAGTAATATTGGTGGAAACTGTGGAAAGGTAAAGCGGTCCAGATAAAGGTTAGCACAGAGCCTTGTGATATCAGGTCCTTCTGTTATATCCGACACATGTGGACACAACCAGGGAAACAAAACACAGGCCATAACCAGTACTGCAGTTACTTCAATTATAAATCATGTATGCATTTTAGAATTACCAGAAGCACACACCTTTGTACAATGAGGCAGGACATGTGCGTTTTCAATGGGCCAGTTCTTGTTACGAATGCAATGTTTGTTTGACAAACTTGAAGCCAAGTCTTGTTTTAAATTAGTTTCTTTAAACCAACAGAAGTAAACACACTAAATAAGGGTGAGGGTGAGTTTGTGTTTTACACAGCGACAGCAGAGCCTTGATAGTCATACAGAACGTACTACAGTATATATATCCACCTTGATAGTCATACAGAACGTACTATAGTATATATATCTATAGTATATACAGTCCACCTTCTCCCAGATGGAGAAGGTGTCCCAGATGGACTCCATTTGGAGTCTGTGCACCTGGCTGTAACCTCGTTAAGATACACCAATAGCACAAGTGGAACAAAGTGAGTATGTCTTAATTAGATCGTTTGGAGTGTGTGTGCATGTGTGAGTGTGCATGTGTGTGTGCACAATGTGTGTGCATGTGTGTGTGTGTGTGTGTGTGTGTGTGTGTGTGTGTGTGTGTGTGTGTGTGTGTGTGTGTGTGTGTGTGTGTGTGTGTGTGTGTGTGTGTGTGCACAATGTGTTTGGATGTCTGAATTATGTATGCATGTGTGCATGGATAGTGACTAGCATAGTAATATGGGGCCGACCAGGAAATCACAATCCTGGCTTAGGTGTATTCTACAGAAGCAGTCGTCATAAACCTGAGGAAGAGAAGTTTCCAGAAACATTTGCATAGTTTCCCTCCAACACTACTTTATTGTGATTGAGGATTCTTCCTCCTGGATGCTAACAACAAACATTGGTGAACCTAGTGACACCAAGGGGCGGGGGGGGGGGGGGTCAATGCAAATGTTGACTTGTGTGTTGGTGTTATCAAATGAGCACTATCCACATGCACATCAGATCTGCTGCTGGGTTTGCATGACTGGCTCAGCATCTTGGATTTGGTCTTTGTCTTAAAATAACACTGTGATCTCAGAGGGAAATGCAGGTGTCTGACCCGATCCACCGGACCAGGTCTGTGACAACAGGGAGATGAGAACCTCATTGGCTGGTCACTTCCTGGACATGAGGCCTCAGCCAGGCCCTCCATGTAAAGTAGTGTTTGGATGTGTTTAGATTGTGATGAAATGGCACCAGCTGTGTACACCGGAGAGACGCACACAGCTCTCTGCTTGAGAGCTTTTTAACCCCTTCGCTGCCGTCTGACTGGAGGCACGCCGAAACCAACCCAAAGTGACCTAAATGAATGATCTGGGGCCAGAACACTCAGCTATGAAAAGCTAATTAATATTTAGCAATAATAACCCAACATACTGCATATCCATGTTTTTTGGTTTTAATTTTCTTTGAGTTCCTTAACCACTTGTTTTGCTCTTATCCACATGACGGGCCAAGAGAACAGCTGTGTTCATGTGTGATGTGTTGGGTTAGGTAGAATGAACTCCCGTCTCATGTCAGGACGGCAGAGTCCCACGCCAGCTTCCGTAAGAGACTCAAGACCCACCTGTTCAGAGTCCACCTGGACTCTCCTTGAACCCTCCTTCTCCTTTGTGAACCCCTAACTTGATTAAGTCCTGACATTAATAGCTCTTAGCATGTTGTATATGTTAGCAAGTGTATATCCTTAATGTTGATAACACGCTCTTATCACAGCTACTTAAGCAGGTGACCTGGCAGTACCACGTTGTGTTATTCATCTTGTCAATATGAATACTTGTGAACTGCTGTATTTATATGTTTGCGTACCCCAGTGTTATGCTATTGTCTGCTTCAACTAATGTACACCTTGTAAGTCGCTTTGGATAAAAGCGTCTGCCAAATGCCCTAAATGTAAATGTAAATGTAGTCTCACGCTGGTACATGCTAACACCCAGGGCCCCATAGCCCTGCTCAGCCAACTGAGACAACTCCCTACCTGATCATGGCTTTAACAACACACTTAGTCTTCCTCATCCCAGATGAGTGGCTGATCAAATCTAAAGTAGATGTTTAATACATCCTCAAGGAACTTTATCTTTGTCCATTTGTGCAGAATTCAGTCTCTGGCCGCAGGCTTTCATAAGCATTTCAAAAAAAGAATCTTTTCAAGAGGATAACATTTTGCCTGAGGAGATATTTAGTTAACTTCATACATAATATACCGTTTTTTCCACATGTTTTTAAGTCCCATAATGAATAGCAGCAATACAAGGTCAATGTTCTGTATTACGTTATGATGACACTGTGCTCAGGTCTTTGGTTATTTTGGAATACTTTGGCAAATTGACCAAAAATGGTTGCTTGTAAATCCTATCCTAAAATATGCATTCAATGTCTTTCTTCTTCAAATGTGTTCACACAGAAGCATGAACATGAAGGTCTGAGGCAGTGGATGAATATCATTGATAATAAGTGTAATGAATATCATTGATAATAAGTGTAATGAATATTATTGATAATAAATGTAATGAATATCATTGAAAATAATATAATCTGGAGGAAGGCGTCCTAAACATTTCAACATTTGCTGCAAAAAACAACAGACTGGATGCCGCTCACGTTACACTGAGGGTGAGAACCTTTAGAATTGTATCAACAGTGTCCTTCTTAGCTCTCCTGTATCTCTGCCTGTCTCTCTGCCTGTCTCTCTGCCTGTATCTATGCCTGTATCTCTGCCTGTCTCTCTGCTGTCTCTCTGCCGTCTCTCTGCCTGTATCTATGCCTGTATCTATGCCTGTATCTCTGCCTGTATCTCTGCCTGTCTCTCTGCCTGTATCTCTGCCTGTCTCTCTGCCTGTATCTATGCCTGTATCTCTGCCTGTATCTCTGCCTGTCTCTCTGCCTGTCTCGCTGCCTGTCTTTCTGCCTGTCTCCCATTTTCCAATTCACTGGTTCTCTCTGATCTCCCTCACCTCATCAGTGTACTGGGAGATTGAATAGCTCCAGGCTAGTTCTAATCCGGAATGTAAACGATAAAAAGACATGTTTGATATATAACTTTTGAAATGATATGATTAGAAAAGCATTGATTCCACCATATCAATAATGAATCTAAAAATAGCTCATGTAAACAGCCTGTTTTTCTGACAGACATTGATAGTTGGATCTTCCAGATGTCTGCCCTATAGATCTAAAGCCAATGACTTTATCTGAAATGAAAGTGCTTCTGTTTTGAAACACTACTTTTGATAGCTTTGTCACCTGTGCACCACAAACTAAATGAAATGTATTACAAAAAACAACACTAAAAGCCCCTGGGAAATGAGACACTCTGCCAAACACTTGGTTTGCATAAGGGGAGGATGAACTCTATTACAGCACCTTCTAGCTACGTCTCCTCCTCACCAGAACACACTCTAATGACACGGCTCTTGTTCCTTCATGTTAGTGTCCAACACTGGCAGCTTCATTAGTTGTAACCGTAGAACCTAATTAGCTTTGTACCACTCATGTGAATACTTATTTTAATGGTAAGAGAATCTCTGATGTTTGAAATGCCTCTGGCTCCTCTTGCCGCTGTCGTTGGAAATAAATGTAACCATTTCCTGCGCCAATCTGGCGAGGATATAGCTTTGGCAAAACTGCAAAAAGCTAGCGACTCTTGTTATTACCTCCGGAATATCAAAAGTTGAATGGATGATAAAGGAAGTTGCGCTTCACCTCTCTGTATCCTCAACATAAAATATGTTCTGGATGGAGTGTGATGCATGCCATGTTGATATCTTAGAAAAGCCCTGAAATATTACACTTTGTTATCAAGCAAAGGGAACATGTCGCAATTACCATGGGCTGTATGTGTGGCCACCTTCCCTCTTTGATATATATTAGGGCAGACATTAGATATGCCTTTCCTCGACCACATCACCACCACCACCACCACCACCACCCCACTCCACTTGTACCAGGATTTCTCTCACACACCAGCAATAGCATTTCAGCCAATCACAGGTACACATGGAGAAACATACAGTTGGACAGAGGACCAATCAACAGGCCCAGTATTAGATTGTGATTAAATTCTTACAGTGCTAGAAAGCAATGCTGTTTGGATCTATGTGAGCTGATGAACACATGATGAAACTGAGCCGAGATGGAGACTCGGTACCCACACCACGAACAGGTGATGGAACAGCCAGGGGGGGGGAGCCAGAGAGCTGCCTAACGCACTGTGTCAGGGGGGGGGGGAGGTTAGATAGCAGGTGAAATACTAGAAACACAATTGCACTGTGTGTGCGTGTAGGTGCGTGTGTGTATGTCGTGTTTGTGCGTGTATGTGTGTGTGTGTGCGTGTGTGTGGGTGTGGGTGTGGGTGTGTGTGTGTGTGTGTGTGTGTGTGTGTGTGTGTGTGTGTGGGTGTGGGTGTGTGTGTGTGTGTGTGTGGGTGTGTGTGTACGGGGGTAGGACAGGGTGGGGGGGTCATTACTACTGTTGTTAATAACTCTTAAGCATTTGAATATACAGTATGTTGAATATTTAACCAAAAGTACTGTTAAAACAAGTTAATTGAACGTACTGTATCCTCCTTAATTGTTACAGATATAGATATATAGATACAGATATAGATATATAGATACAGATATAGATATAGATATATAGATACAGATATAGATATATAGATACAGATATAGATGTATAGATACAGATATAGATATATAGATACAGATATATACATACATATATAGCTATATAGATACACATATAGATATATAGATACACATATAGATATATATAGATACACATATATACATATATATATATAGATACAGATATACAGTACATTTTGAAACTGAAATGAAAATTAAAAACATACGCGACAATAAAGCGTATTATGCAAATGATCTCACTCAAAGTTCAGTCTAACTTCATATGATCAGACTACTATAATATACTATAATACACAATAATACACTATAATACACTATAATACACATCACGTCTTTACAATGAAGCCACCATTCTGGCTTACTAAAGAAAACCATAAATTGATAGTTGATAGTTGATAATTGATAGTTGATAATTGATGATTGATGGTTGATGGTTGATGGTTGATAGTTGATAATTGATAGTTGATAGTTGATAGTGATTGTTTATACCGTGTTTAGAACGTGTTTAGAACGTGTTTAGAACGTGTTTAGATGGATTTGTGTTATTTTCGCAGGTCGTTAGGACTAGTCTGGTTAAGGACTATGGTGTTACTATATACTATATAGTCTTACTATAGTGCACATTGTGAATAGTGAGTAAACCTCATGGTGAATAGTTATTAACTACAGACACGATGAGCTCTGTGATACAACATGGTTGTATTGCGTTGAGTCAATCAACTACTAAGAAAGACTCAACTTAATTACTTAACTAAACATTTACTTGGACACAAACTCCCGTCGAGGCAGCAAACCAAGCGGGCTATGTGTGGATGAATGACATTCAGTTGTTCACCTGATGAGAGGATTTCAATCCCAATTGAAGCGGGTCTCACCTTGTTGAAGTTGTAGTAGCCCAAACAGTGGGCGAAATCCAGGTTCTGTGGATCTCCTGGAATAGAGTTCCCACCAGCCGTGGGATAGAACCTTACATCCATGGCGTGAGGAGAGAGAAGCTCTTCTGGAGCTCAATGGGTTCTTTTACAATCCAGGGAGAGAGCCGTGTGCAGCTCGGTGATGAGGGGATGAGGTGATGAGGTGTAAAGTCTGACGTGGTGGTGCTCTAGTCTGTTCTGGTTGTTCTCCTCCTCTTCTACACCTCGCTGAGCCGCTCCATCTCTACGGTGGGACGGGGTCCAAGCTCCTCTAGAAGGTTCCTCCGGGCTGTCCGCGCATCGAGAAGCAGCTGCTGTGTACAAAGAAGACGATGACGGCTGAGACCAGGTCCTCCTCTCTCTCCGGTCGGGAGAATGGATGTAAACCGTAACGAAGTGATGACAGCGCGTTTATCCCTCGCGCCAGGTGAGCAGGGTCCATGTGTTGTTCTGCAGGAAGCCCGCCTCACATCGCCTCACATCTCCTCGTTTCACGCAGAAGTTTCTTTGCAAAACTCATTAAAGTCTGAGGTGACGTAGTGCCGAGGTGACGTAAAGCGGAGCGGAGTGTTGAGGAGACGAGTCCACTGCTCGGTGTTCTTTACAACTCGCCAAACAGCGCGTATTAAACGAAGTACAATTAGCGCGTGAGATAACACTTAGTGTTGAGCCTCTCGCGCCCCGGGATGTGAACGAGGACTAACAGGCCACGCCCCCAACACATTAAGCCACTCCCACTTCGAGCAGCAGCAAAGAGAAGCCGCTTTTCTTCTTCTGGTTACTTTGGATTGTTTAGTGTTTCTGTAAATACATTTGGGAAGACGAAACACAATTACTATAGCAATAAACAATAAATATTACACTACAAATTAATACATTGATGATGATGATAATAATAATAATAATAATATATAATAAACTAACAATAATAACAATAGTTTGGTAGTAGTTACACATAACATCAATTAATAAATGTAAACATAAAGTATACCTACATACACACATGAACCCCTCATTACCAGGTGAAGTCAGGTTGTGATGTTAGCTCTCTACATTGTTTGTAACAGTATTGGTTATGTTTTTTGTGTGGTATATTTTTTATTAATTATAGAGTTGATTCATAATTGTAAAGATTGCAGAGATGCATGCTGGTCTCCTCCTCACAGTGAAGCATGTTTCACAGACAGCTCCCAAACGGAGTCAGAAACACGGCATGTGTTACTCTTGGCCGCCCACGGGGAGCTCTGGGTGACGGAGAGAAAGATCAGAGATGTTTTCATCATGGAAAATAAGGTTTAAAAGGGTCTAGTCGAGAGAGTCCAGTGAGGGGGAAAGAAAGTGATATTATTCACAGATGAACACTAAATAATCTGTATGTGGTAAAGAGAAATAGACATCAGAGTTTAAAGAGTTTACCAAACTGAAAGTTGAATTGTAGTGTCCACCGTTCTGTGAGTACGACTAGTGAGTCAGACACATGTCAGCATCAGTACCGTGTGCTGTCACTCAGACGACCAGATGCTGAACACCACATGAACATTGATCCACAAGCTAACGCTAAATTGTTATTATTTATCTGACAGGATATTTCAAAGAATGTAAACGCTCCCAGCCGCCTAATAAGAAGGTGAATCAGGTCACAACAGGGGGGTTAGAGTTCAGTAACACCACCAGCACAGAGGGTCTGGTTCCTTAACCTTTGCATTAAACACTTGGGTGGGAGCTCAGAGTCCTCCTTAGGGACTAAGGAAGCCCTCAACCCAAGTCCTCTTGCCTTTTTCTCCTCCGTTGATATGTTATGCAACATCATTCAAAGTATTGGATCTCTTAGCTCCCACCGGTCAGAAATGCTAGGTCTGTCATGTGAGGAATACACAACGCAAACACATATTCACTCCACGATCCCCAAAACCACAGGCACAATACATAAATGCTATTCACAAAAGCATTTATGAGTATGAGAATTTTAATAAGCAGTTGTATAAGGCCAAAGAAATAGACAGAATCTGTATATTGCTAATAGTTCCTCACCCATATAACCCACACAGTGCATGGTTACACAAACTGTAATGAACAGATAACATAATAACATGTATTAATAACATAATAACATGTATTGAATAGTTCCTTGGTCCTATGTATTCAGCGTTGCTCCTGCTGATGGCATGTGATATATGTGCCGGTCTAATCAATGACATGCAGTGCTTAAACATCACAGACGGAGTGGGGAGGATAACCGGCATGTGAACTCCAGGTCCTCGTTTAGAGACGGTCAACAACCCACGGGTTACCAAGGAGACCTCTGTGATGAGGGGCTGGTTGAGGCTTAACGCTTTCCATTGGGTTTCTGCTTGATAGCGATGCATGCACACTTAACCAGCAATACACACACATTTACAACACACACGCACGCACACACACACACACGCATACACACACACACACGCACACCCACACACACACACAAACACAAACACACACACTCATCGGTGCACCCACCTAATCCAATCTCATTCAAACTTGCCTATGCAGAGACAAACACATACACACGTCACACACACACACACTGACAACGAAACACAACAACCTACACAATCTCCCATATATCAGATAACTGGTTTACTTCAGCCTGGTTATTGAATGTTTGCTTTTGAATATAAAACAAGTCAAATGAGTGAGATGTGGGCCTTTGGGTTTGTCATTTTTTGTTGATGTTGGTTGCCTTTAATGTGTGTGTGTGTGTGTGTGTGTGTGTGTGTGTGTGTGTGTGTGTGTGTGTGTGTGTGTGTGTGTGTGTGTGTGTGTGTGTGTGTGTGTGTGTGTGTGTGTGTGTGTGTGTGGTGTGTGTGTGTGTGTGTGTGTGTGTGTGTGTGTGTGTGTGTGTGTGTGTGTGTGTGTGTGTGTGTGTGTGTGTGTGTGGTGTGTGTGTGTGTGTGTGTGTGTGTGTGTGTGTGTGTGTGTGTGCAGACACACTGATATGAACTAATTTCCTCTGTGAAGGCGGGGCATCACTGTCTCAGCCAGATGTATTATACAACCATTTGTCATTTCCGCGATGGCATGCACCAACCGTAACACTTTGGAAACCTGAAAACAAATGATCTTCTGTTGGCTTGCGTTCACATTCAATTAAACCATTGGCAGGGTAATTATAGAGATGGACAAAAGAGTAATACACAATACATTATGAACTAACCTAAAAGTCTTCATTTATCCTAACCTTGTTAGATTCTGTCGACGAATGGCACCTTTGTAAATACCTGCTGGTGGGTGTTTGGTCATAGCCTCTATCCCTTACGTAATATAATCATAAAATTATCTAAAAAGGTTTCCATGCAAGCTAATGTTTTTGTCCGGCTCTGCACCAGAGATACTGGTGAAATATATCAAATTGCACATTACAAGTATCAGGTTATTTGAAATAAGCTTGTCTTCATATATTCCCGAATAACTGAAATAAAGATTAGGCTGTATTTTCTTCAAGCCAGAATCTCTCTCAAAATAAAATTTTATTGAAATAGATTTTTGATTTACTTACCTAATCAGCTTCTGTTTCACCTTTAGTCCTCAAATCAACGTAAACACTATCCGGAACATGTGCAGCTCAGACTGCAAGCTTGTTGAAGCTGTAATAAGCATTGATTTGCTATTCATTCAACCTTGTAAAATGGTTAATTAACATCCTATTCAACCACATATGGTTTGGCTTTTTGCTTTCATACAAACGTGTGGCTGCCATTGTTACCAAGTGATTTGTATCCTTTTCCAATGATTAACTGGCCTATGGAAGAGAAAGAATTACCGAATCCATCAAGGCCACGGATATGAGTTTCCAAAGTTGAACCTTAAAGTTGATACGTTTTAGGAGATTGGTTAAACACTACGGCTTCCACATGTTGGTTTCTATAGTGGGAATAGTAATGAGCTCACTTTCTGGTGCACACATTCACAAACGCCCCCACCCACCCCCCGCACACACACACACACACACACACACACACACACACACACACACACGCACACACGCACACACACACACACACACACACACACACACACACACACACACACACACACACACACACACACAGACACACACACACACACACACACACACACACACATTCAACCTCATTCTCTCTCTCATACACACAGACATATACACAGAAACAAGCACACAAATACACACGTTCAACCTCATTCTCTCTCTCTCTCTCTCTCTTTCACACACACACACACACACACACACACACACACACACACACACACACACACACACACACACACACACACACACACACACACACACACACACACACACACACACACACACACACACACACACACACACACACACACACACACACACACACACACACACACACACACACACAGAGGCAGCACATTGCCACACATGCACGCACACACTTACCCACTTACCCAGCGGCACACTACAACACATACACACACACACAATCTCCCACACACGCACAAACCCACACACACACACACAATCTCCCACACACGCACAAACCCACACACAGAACATTGACAAATGCAATGTCTGACATCCACTCAGAGACAGACAATAGCCTGCAGCCAGGAGGCACTAAGGGCGTAAGCATGGGTGAACACGCTCCAAACCCTCCACACATCATCAGATCCACACTGCCGTACACCCAGGAAATGCATTTACATTGAGACACAGCTGATTATAACACAACTACAAGAGCTACAAAAGATCAAAAAGAAGCAGACTACAAATAACTTGCCATAATAGTCCTAGCTTGTAGTCAATACTAGTTCTGATAATCATTGACTGCAGATTATTATTTGTCACTCACTTTCAATTATGAGAACATTTTCAATTAGAGAGCTTTAAGAAAAATCGGTCATATCATGCTATCATCATATCATGCTATCAAACAGTAAAGAAAAATCAATACAATACTATGTATGGTTCTATGAAGGGGAGAACAAGGATATGATCTAAATACAGGAGCATGGCGTGAGCCGGGATCTGGAGCTGCTCACCCCAAGGCCTCAGGGGAGACACTGGCTGCTCGGTGGTTGTTGTTGTGTTGTGTCACATGACTTCAGTTGTCATATTCAGGTCAGTTTCATCACATGTTCTCAGATCATCATGGTAATGATGACACCAAAAAAATATTCTTTCTGAAACCTTGTGGTTTCTTGTGGAAATCAGTGGCCATTTTAATGGCCTGCTGTTGGATAGAATAGTAGAACAATTTAATATGATTATTGTGTCATGACATAACCATAAAGGGTTGGATATTGTGTAGCTGTAGTGACACTACAGTGCTATGTTATGAATAAAATAAAATAAATAAAAATAAAAAATTATTTCTGCTAATGGCCTGTTTCGACCAATAGGACACCAGGACTTCATACTGCCAAACCTGCAGGATTCGTAACTATAGAATTCCCAATAGTCCTTATCACCATTAGTGATCTCAGCTCTTGTCATTCAAACTGATTAGTGCCTTCAGTGTCTCACATTGGAAGAGGATGTTTGAATGTCCCATTAAGTGGCTCAGAGATACGGCCTGGATTGACCTGGATTGAGGCATTTTCTACTTGAATAATTTCATGTTTGTCTTTGTCGCTATGCTATCACAAGATATACAAGCAACACATACACATGGTGGCCAATAGAACAACCAATAACCAAGAAGAGAGGGAATCACAGCTGATTAAGTTGCCTGGAGGACTATTGCAACGTGAAGGGAGAAACATGTTATTATTACACATAACATAACACATTATGCAGGTTTGCATATTTGACTTGCTTGCTTTATGTTAATTATGTACCTGAATTGAATAAAGCTTACCTGACAATGACAAGGGACATTGGATGATCTAAGCACACAGGTAAAGGCCTACAACTCCCAAGTGCTTTACATGCATGCTTTGTTACATTGCCTAGAACAAGCTATGAAAATAACATGAATTATATGTTGTCAAAAGTAGTTTAAAATATGATTAACTACCCACAAAGCACTCTGAATTTGTTATATAGCACACTATAATAAGTTTATTCTACCTTCTATTTTACGTGATCTATTGTCTTAGTAATACCTCTTTGCATGTTTAATTAAAACTCTCCAAAGTGAATATCATGCAAAAAAAATGATTGAAATGATCACAGGTGTAACAGGTGTGACATTGTCCTTTAAAGAAGAGAGAAACCTCCCATCGTGAGTGAGAAGAGGAGGCGTCCTGTTCAGGAACAACATCAACAATCATCATGATATTCAAGTTTCACCTCAAAACTAATTGACATTGACATAAGTATTATATAATAATATGAACCTGAGTACATATGCATCAGTGGTGAAGCGTCAGGGCCTTCAAGGTATTCAGAGAAGACCCTGGAACTCTCAGATGAAACAAAAAAAATCGAATTAATTGTATTAATAAAATGTAATCAAATTTAATCAAATTTAATCAAATTTAAATCAAATGAATAAATGAGAATGGTATCTGTGTTGTTATCTGTTATATTACCGTGTTACGTTGATTTGTTTGTCTTTCTCGGTCCATGCACGACGCATTTGAGTTGTTTTATGTTGGAAAAACAATGCAACCAATCAGATATTTTTCTAGGTTGCTGGGAAGAATATCCTTCAACCAAAGTATTCCTGATGACTTTGGCCCTTAGACTGAATGAGAGCGTACGTTTGGATTGACAATTTGATCAATCAATCATATAGTGATTTGTAGCCAATGGGCGTATTCTTTCAGATTTCCCCACAGCTCAATAGGGAGCTAGAAGGTCTACTGGCTGGAGCGAGAGGGGATCTAGCGTAGTGCTACGTTGTTTCTACATAGGATTTTACGTCAAAATGGCGAAGGCGAAGATGATGGGCTGTTACTTCACTACATGGACACTGCTTTACCAACTATGGTACACTTGGAAAAACGGAATTTTCGAATGGTGGGGGGGGGGGGGGGTGATTTCAGAATCCTCTTGATGTGACCCATGAGGTTTATTTTTTTTAAATTTTATTATTATTATTTTTTATTTATTTTTTATCATTTGTATTATTATTATTGTTAATAATAACGTGAGTGACAAATAAAGGAATTCTGATTCCCACAGTTTCACGACAGTATCATCAATGAAAAAAATACATACCGCCCCCCCCTTGGACTTCACGATGTTCGCGATCGCGACATACCCCCCCTCCCCCCCCCCAAACCCCGTTGGACGGTGATAGTGGGGGGTCGCCAGTCTGTTATGTTGGGGGTCGCGGGCTGAACAGTTTGGGAACCCCTGGTCTAGGGAAGGTCCAGTTGGGATAGACACGCCACTGATATGCATATAGCCAATATACTGACAATTTGATGACAATCCTGGTTAGTTTTTTTTTGATAAGGTCAAGTTGTACATTGTTAGATGGAAACACAGAGAAACTACTGCAGGTCTCAGGAAACAAAGAGAGTGACTCTTCCTGGCTGCTTGAGCTCATTAGTGAAGGCATGTCTCCAAACAACAGCAATGACTTCAAATGTGTGCGTGTGTGTGTGTGTGTGTGTGTGTGTGTGTGTGTGTGTGTGTGTGTTTGTTTTGTAAAAGGTCAGAAAGTATAATACGTTTCCAATTCAATGTATGTATATCCGTTTTAAAACAGATTGTATTAAAGGTCATTAGCATTGGCCAACAATATATATTTATTTGTAAATAGTAACCAGCAGTTAGCCATAATTTAACAGATTTACTATCAGATATACAGGACTTATTTAGGTTACACACAGAACATCTCTTGCCATTAAACAATTATAATTCATAATTCATAGGCCTATACCCCTAATCGGTACAGTTTATTTGTGAAGGCTTTCGTATGGAGGAGTGCACTGGGCTCAAAGCATCTATTTAGTGGTATAAAGTGGGCCTAGTAATTGTTACATTAAAATGTAAGTTATTTTTTTGGTCAAGTGGCCGCTGCACGAACCATGGATGGGATGTCTGATGATCCGCCCCTACGGGTAAACCGGCTCAGACCGCCCTAAGCGCCCTCAGCCCTTCCTGTAAACACATGAGTTTTAGAATCTCGACACAATCTAGATCCAAAACAATCCACATTGACCCACTCTTAGGATTCTGGACCTCTGGAACCGAGTTTCTCCAACATCTGGTCCCCTGGCCGGCCCACCTTGCATTGGGGTTATGTTCCAATTGCTGCACAAATGAGCCCTCCTGCCCCGGGCTGCTCCACTGGAGGGATTCCAACTGCCAGGTTGAAGGTTATTCCCAGGGTTATGAGGGTTGTTATACCACAACATTGACCTCTTGATTTGAACTAAATGGAACATGTCTACAAAACAGGAGAATACCATCTATCTAACTAATCTTTCTATTTTTTAAATCTATTAATATATATATTCTATATATTTCTGATTTCTGATGTACATAATTTTTCTTACGTCCTCACATACTTTGTTCATATCATGTGACCATTGAAGTTACATATAAATAGACTCATACAAATGTTATGCAAATCCATGAACTACAAGACAGGCATATGTTTAGTTTGATGTTGAAATAATAAAACCAAAAGGATTCTCATACTTAAATGAAGAGAGTTGGCAATCCGAACAATGTTTACCGATTACAGCGAGTGAAACTTGGCTCTCACTGTGGGGTTAGTACTTGGGTGGAGTGGACGTAGCTTGGCTCTCACTGTCGGGGTTAGTACTTGGGTGGAGTGGACGTAGCTTGGCTCTCACTGTGGGGTTAGTACTTGGGTGGAGTGGACGTAGCTTGGCTCTCACTGTGGGGTTAGTACTTGGGTGGAGTGGATGTAGCTTGGCTCTCACTGTGGGGTTAGTACTTGGGTGGAGTGGACGTAGCTTGGCTCTCACTGTGGGGTTAGTACTTTCAGACTGTCTCGACACGAGGAGGACTTCTTTGTACTGTGACATGTTTTGAGAAATGGACTTGTGGTCGGAACAACTTGTTCTTTGTCATGCTAGTGTATCATTATTCAAATGATTTGTATGGTTCCAAATTAACTCGTATCTAAATATAATGCTGGAGTTGGAATTTACATAGTTATTTTCTCAATAATAATAATTTGTTCACACAGGAGAACATGGTCAATGTAATCATAGTTTTAGCTTTGCTCTCTGTTTTGGCCTGAGCGGATTACCATTCCATGTGTAAATGTAAGGGAACATATTTTTATTGTTGGTGGTTAAAACAAACATTTCTTAGTAGTATTAATGCATCAACAACATCCAAATCCATGATAAGAGAATTGTGGGTTGTGTGTGTGTTGTGTTTTATACAAAGTCTGAAAATAATAAAAAATAAAAAATTGGGAGCATAGTTTTGTATATATATATATATAAATATAAATTATGGCTATGAAACCCTGCAGTAAATAAAGGTGTATATTTGAGTAGCCACATCTGTTAAATAATCTCTGGGATTCGTAAAAAGCCCTCGTAGGGAGAGGAAACTTTCTGCAAACCAGGTCTTAATTAGGACACATAAATGCTATCACAGCACCCAATGACTCTGGGCTGAGAGCTTGAATTGGCTTCACCTTGACAACCCGTTCTAAAGGTTCTCATGAAGGAAAAAACAAAGTAAACTCAAGCAAGTGACAAAAGGTTTTGACAAGTATTTTTTCAAATAATATTTGTCTGCTGTAATTACAGTAATAATGCTGATGCAGCCAAGGTTTTCCAGACAGTATATTATTTTTGATCCAATCTGCAAAGGCTGTCACTCTGCATAATCGTGTGTTTATATCACGTTTTAGAGGATCTGCATGAATATGTATGAACCTGCTGCAACTTTGCAAGTATGTGCAACTTTGCCGTAGGAATAGAGTACAGCACACGTTGTTCGACTTTAGTACAAACCCTCATCTGCATAAACTGACCTGGTGTTACTTGCACAACCTGTTCCTTCTCAGGTAACAGAGATATGCTGGAACTGTTTTTATTTGCTAGATGACTATTTACCTACCTTTTCCACAACAATTGGGTTGTGGAAATAAATCATGCAATTTAAATTCAAGCTGCTGGAGCTGTTAAATTCCAGCTGTTTTCAGAAAAAACAAAACCATAAAAGATGTTAATGATTTATTATGCACATAGTCTATGAAAGCACATGGTACTTGTACTTGTGGTACTTGGTACTTGGTACTTGGTACTTGTGACGACCTTCTAATTCACCGATGGATGCGATGAACATGTGATTCTCCAGCTACATTAAAAATAAGGGTGTTCTCTTTTCCATGGTTCGATAGCTGAAGAAAGAATCTTGATTTGTTTTCCTCTGTGGCCGCAAATCTCATTTTATGTTCTCCATATTATGTGCAAACCAATTCCAAATCCACTTTCCCCTTCCACTTTCCCGCTATCACAATAAAATCAGGGTTCATTTTTTTCTTTTCTCTTTATGATGGCTCAAGGTTCAAATACATTAATATCAGGCCTGAATGGCCCTGCCCTCTGGGCCGTTGTCTGTGAGGTGTAAAACAAAGCGTAACCTCAAATTCGGTTTTGAATATTAATGTGTCATTTGCAGATAGTCCCTAGCAGAGAAGGGCCCTCATCTCCCTGTCATGAATCAACAGTCCCCACCTGTCGGTGTTTGAGTGACAGGCTTTGATTTGAAACGGGTTGCTTCATTTGAATCAACTCCTCCACACTCATCCTGGTGATTTGCCCCCTGCTCTCAGTGCTCTGCACAGGGAGAGGAAACAAGCCGGAGACTGAAATACAAATAAAAGAAGATAAAAACCCAGGCAGCGGGGGAAGCTAATGCCTCCGATGACTGTTTAACCAAACATGAGTTAGCCAGTTAGCTTAGCAAACAAACATGCAAGGACCCCTTTACTCCCAAAATAACCCCAAAGGCTGTAATTGATTAACACATTGTTAAGTCAAAAACCACCTGGAGTCCTGGAGGAGATTCAACGGGTTGAAGCCACGCCTACTTTGAAGCTTCATCTCCATCTCTCTTTGCCTTCTTAGACACTCGGTCACTCGCTACGCCATTCCAACTCCACGTCTCCACTGAGTCCTCATATTCTTCACAAACTGTCGTGTTTCATAGGAACCCTAAATAACACTTCCTCAAGTGTTTGTGGAGTGTAAGAGTTTCCAACGTGTATTTAGTATTTATTTTTGTTCTTTGTTATTGGAGAGTTGTGCAACATACTTGTTGTTTTATGCAACAAAGACTGTACAGTTACAGAAGGGAATCCAAGTCTTAAGTAACACAGATACACAGATCTACTGTACAGGTAGACACACACACACACACACACACACATGCACAATCATATATCTTTCATTGATATTTGAATGGAGAGATTACCTCGTGTTAAATAGCAGTGGCATGCGATTTAGATACAAGCAACTGATGGCTTTTGGGCCATTCTCTCCTGTGAGCCTTTGGTTCCGTAAGGCGGACACACGTTACCAGGGAGACGGTAGAATGCATTAACTGTGCAATGCACTGTGGAAGTGGATTGAAATTGTGCTCAAACTGCTCTGCTCTACTGAACACATAGCTGCACATAGGTAGCATATGAAGTCTACTCTCTCACACACTGTGAACTGAAGAATAGCTTTAAGCTTGCTTTAAATGAATGAATGAGCAATTTATTATTATTATTATTATTACTGTATTACAGCATATTATTGGAATGATTCGGATTGCATTTAATATTTTGGATATATATATATATATATAATATTTTTTTTTATTGACTTATATCCAAAATCTAAAATAATAATAATAAATTAATTAAATAAGGGTATCAAATATAAAAGAGAATAACTGTACTCAGGCTAACCCCTTAGCTTCCTAGCACACTGTGGTTCACCGGCCACCATAACAATGCAGCATGGCCCTGTTGGCTCGTAGTGCAGGGGAGACACATGTATCTTCTTGGCTTGACATAATTGCCATTCTTCCTCTGCTTTCTATCTGGGCAACATCAATCTCTGTTGCTTGACTGTCAGAAGTGTTGGAGGTATGTGGAGTAAGGCCATGTGTGTGTGTGTGTGTGTGTGTGTGTGTGTGTGTGTGTGTATGTGTGTGTGCGTGTGTGTGTGTGTGTGTGTGTGTGTGTGTGTGTGTGTGTGTGTGTGTGTGTGTGTGTGTGTGTGTGTGTGTGTGTGTGTGTGTGTGTGTGTGTGTGTGTTGAGTGGTGGGGCTAACTACAAGATGCCACTGAGGATGAGAGGAGAGATGGTACAAATGGTGAAAAGACTATCTTCTTTGTTCCCTTCACCCTGTGTTGCCCGATGGGTTTAGTGTTAAAGTCAGACTTCAGCGCCAAAAGCTCCCTGCGGAGTGACAGTAACAAATTGATTCATGTTTTCCCAGCAGTGTCCAATATCACAGGAGCAATACCAAGAAAGGAATGATATGGATGGTTTATGAAGACATGGAGACGGAACAGGGGCAGAGCATTGAGCCCAGCTCAAAACACACACGGAAGAATGTGGAAAACTGTGAAAACCAAAAGGAATATACTATGTACACTTTGGCCGTGGACTAATCACTGTTTTACCATTCTGTTTTTTTTCTGTTTTTAGTACTTTGGGGATGGAAAAAAAGATTGTTTGAGGGGAGAAGCAATATTTCACAGGGTGGAGTAGGTGCAGGCAATCTGCCTCTGGAGCCGAGCAGCCAGCAGTGTTTTATAATGGAAGAAATTCAATGTGACATGTTGAGAATGAATTGTTCAGTCAAGCAGAAATATCCCTTGTTATAATGGCTTGGGACATTCAGTGGTCCTGTTCTCTCTCCCCTCCCCCTCCATCTCCATCTGGATCTCTCCTTTAGATTTGTACTTGTGTTTATTATTCCTGCTGTTTGTAAGTGTGTATGTGTGAACACAGAGCCTGGGCTGTAATGAATAAGGTTATGAACAGTCTATGATTTACCTCCTGAGAGCCAGCTACTTGTGGGTTTTCAGAAAAATCTAATAAATGCATAGCAAGTAAATTCCCTCCACCATGTCAAAAACCAGCCTGGATGGACGAGAGCACCATCTTGTGACCCTGGAGAAAGATGAATTATCTGGAATATTATTATGAAGCCTGATATCAGAATACCGCTGATCCATTTACTAAAAGAAGTTGACCTGCTTCACAAGATAAATTCATGCTCATGTGATTATGCTGTTAAAATTATTTGACTGCAATGTTGTCTTTTATGACAACAAATCTCCTTCCAGCCACCTAATGGAAGATAAACCCGTTGTTCTGTAAGCACCTCGGCTAAATACTCATCTGCTGTTTTACATTTAGTTAGTTCATTGGAGTGAAACAAGTGTTACATCGCCAACTGGAAACGTTTTAAAGTGTGTTTTTGCTGGGTCACTGGCGTATATTGCCGCGTGGGAATGCTGGTTGGTGATATGAAATATTAATTCCATTCTCAGGGAAAATAGATGACATACTGCCTTGTGTCTCCTTCACCGTCAATGGCCTGTGAGTGTATACACTATGATTGGCACTTTGGATATCCGTCCTGTCCACAAAGCATGTCACTACTTTACACTGAAACATCACCTCCCCACAAGGGTAATCATGAGCTAGGATATTGCTTTCTATTATGCTGGAATGGAAATGATAAATTGCTGCTGAGTTAAAGAAAAAGATAAATGTATCTTTTCATATCCTATTTTACACACACTCTATTGTGTGTGTGTGTGTGTGTATGTGTGTGTGTGTGTATGCATGTGTGTGTTAAAGAACAACAAGAGTTAGAGATTGCAATGATTTTGTTTGTCTCAAAGGTTTTTATAATGTATGACAAAGCAATGGTTTGTGTTTGGAGGTTAGCCTGAGTACGATGAATGCACGGTAACCATTTTGAGATTAATGCAAATTCGTGTTCATAATCTCCTGAAAACCTGCTTTCTGCTTCTTGAAATCCAACATGGAAACAAACGAGGCAAGGCGCTAAGAATATCACAGCAGGGAGATAGCTTATCTAATTGCTGATAAGAGTCTGCAGCATTACACATTTACCTACGTGGAGATACCGCGACGCCCACGCTTGCACAATGCCAAGCTCTCGTATGCAAACTACTAACAAGGATGTGTGACAGTTTCTCTCCAGGATAACGTGATCATACAACGATCACATCAGCCCATCAAGAGCACTTTACACCTTAAATAATAAAGTAGTTACCAGTAATGATGGGAAATTTAAATCAAAACTAAAGTGTTTCTCTCTCGCTTAAACCCCGGTAGGTAAGTGGAGTCAGTAGATGGTTTGAGCTGTAGGCAGGGGTCATCATGATCCAGGAGCTAATGCACTGCTGTATGTCCACACAGACACCCAGGGTACCCTGGGCTCCAGCGACACTAAGCTCCCATCCTTCCAGGCGTTAACATTAGGCTGGGCTACAATGTCCAGGGAGGCTGGACAAAAGGTGGGGGCTCGCTGTGCCCACTGTTTAGAGTCAGCAAACCATTAGTCAAATCTCCTCAGCCATGAAGAGAACCAGGGGGGGAGGGGTGCGTTAAATCCCCATACACACACACACACACACACACCAACACGCACACACACACACACACACACACACACACACACACACACACACACACACACACACACACACACACACACACACACACACACACACACACACACACACACCAACACGCACACACACACACACACACACACACACACACACACTCAGACACCCAGACACACACACACACACCAACACGCACACACACACACACACACACCAACACGCACACTCAGACACACACACACACACACATGCGTGCATGGCCAAACACACACATGCCCTCCTTGACACACACACACACATTGGCGCACGGCCACACACATGCCCCCCCTGACACACACACACACACACACACGCATGCATACACAGAATATGCATGTATAAATTTGATTTGTTCCCATGGCAACCATTCAGCATGTCATTCACTTGTCAAGCCACATCAGCGACGATGAGCTCTATTGTGTGAGTGCTGGTGAGCATGGTGCCGTAAGCCTGCTCTCTTCTGCTCCTCCCCGGCAGCCCGGTCACTCCCCATGCTGTTCCTTCTCTTTTACTCACGTCTCTTCACCGCTAATCGCACCTCAAGTGACGCCGTGGACACACAAAAAAGAATGAAAAAGAAAAAAAAGAAGAATAAAAAGCAGTGGTCAGTGAAATGCTAAAGCTTTAAGTCTTTTATGATTTCTAAGAATAGGAGAATAATGGCAGGAATCCTCCCCCTCCCTGTCTGTATTCTGTATCTTTGGTGGATGTTGAAAGCAGCCAAGAAGTTCAACTTCTTTGACTTCCAGTCAAGATCAGCTTAACGCTCACAATAGAGGAAAAAGGGCAGTTTGATTGTAATGTATTCTAACATATTGTAGTTTTGCTGGTGATTGACATTTCTCATGCACCATCCTGCACTCCCTACAGGTTTAGTTTGTGGGTGCTTGTTGTGAGATAATGGTAATAATTAATATAGCAGTAAATAAATAGCTTTATTTTAAGTCACCCTGGGCGGGTGGGGGGGAGAGGACTACAGCTACAAGCTGTAATTTTTTCACCCAGCGACCCCACTATCTTGCTGCTGTTCTCAAGAAAACCTTGACCAGGGAGTGTCTTGGCCAGAAGTAGGTCTCTACCCAGAGAATGGAACCAGCAGCGACCAGACAAGACAACAACAACTGACCACTGCCTTGCCTCCTGGGTAACTCACATCCCTTCAAGTTGATGTTTCCCAAAGGCTTTGGGTTGGGTGTTTATGTAATTTATAAACACATATATATACACATATATATGTGTTTATGTAATTTATAAACACATATATATACACATATATATGTGTTTATGTAATTTATAAACACATATATATACACATATATATGTGTTTATGTAATTTATAAACACATATATATACACATATATATGGTGCTATGGAGATCCAGATTGTCATCCAACATGGAGCAGACAAGTTTTTAAACCAAAATCATTCTAGATCAATAAGTCTGATCAATAAACATCAGACTCAGGGCAAATACATCAAGATGATGATTGAACTAAATAAATCCTGGTTCTTTCACTAATTTGATTCTCTTCTCAGACTACCGAATGTGGAATGGACATACAGGACATCGTGCAAACATATTTATCAATTTCCTAAAAAGGCAGAATAAACCCAATACAAATAAAGCGGAGCCCAAACATGGAGTGATTTCCATCCACTGTCAGCAGCTGGTTCTGCTCTGTTGGGACACGATTGAGGTCTAGTTTGCTTTAATGTTTCATATTTCTGTGTCCTTCTAACACACAGATAGAAGCATTCTGCATGTTATCACTCAGACATCAAAAAGCGTGTGTGGTTGTGGTGACTTGTAAAGCCATCAAATGACAATCCTGATAGATCTCTGAACAGAAGAAAAAACATTAGATTTTCTATCTCCATGCTTCGGAGCGACTCAAGCAGAAAAAGCCAAATTATTAAATCAGCCAATAGCGGTTAAAAGGAATTAATGAATTTTTTTTCTTGTAATGAATTGGAATACATTTATTGTTGTTGAAACTATGCTGAGCGGTTAGCAGTGCACTTGGCTGTATCTGTGCAAACCTCTTCTCCCCACGCTGTACTCTCCCATCACTTTACAACAGTGGTCCAATGCAGCGCAAAGAAGGGGGGAGGGGAGAGGGGGGTATGGATGTAGGGGGGGAGGGATGGAGGGGGGAGGGGGAGGGGGGAGGGGAGGCCCAAATTAAGCTTTCTCTGGACTGCTCACTCAGCAGTCACTTCAAATGCCCGGTTGACAGAATATTCACAACTAATTCAACACAAATTAAAGTTTGAATGCTTTTGTTTGTGGATTTTTCTTTTTCAACAAGTGTGTTATAAACCCCACCCCAAAACCCCCACCCCCTGCACCACCGCCTTGGCAAACCCAGCGCGCTCTGGGACCAGCTGGTGATCAGGGCTACTATTAGGGGCGGCTGGTGAACCGATGGGATTGTTTGTTTATCTAAAGGTTATCTACCTGTTTGTCCCAGCTCCCTCTTCTCATTTCATCTGTTTATTCAACAAATTATGTAATCAATATTTTCGATGAAAGTTTTCTTTAGCTGCCAAACCTCAACTGGCTTATCTTCCCTTCAACATAAACAAGCATAAAACAACACGTTGGATCAATGATGGAAAGATGGAAGCAGGATTGATTAGCTTTTGTTGTTTTGAATTGAAACGGCTGACCATTTGGTATCCTGGCCTTGATAATTAGGTATCCTGGCCTTGATAATTAGGTATCCTGGCCTTGATAATTAGGTATCCTGGCCTTGATAATTAGGTATCCTGGCCTTGATATCACCATGTTGGTCATTAGGTGTCCTGGCCTTGATATCACCATGTTGGGATTAGGTATCCTGGCCTTGATATTACCATGTTGGGATTAGGTATCCTGGCCTTGATATTACCATGTTGGGATTAGGTATCCTGGCCTTGATATTACCATGTTGGGATTAGGTGTCCTGGCCTTGGTATTACCATGTTGGGATTAGGTATCCTGGCCTTGATATTACCATGTTGGGATTAGGTATCCTGGCCTTGATATTACCATGTTGGGATTAGGTATCCTGGCCTTGGTATCACCATGTTGGGATTACTTTGTGAACTGGTTTCCAAACCCAATTAGCTGCCAGTGTAGCAGCACTTTGACAAATAAGAGAACAGGTTTTTGTTATTTGGTTTTATTGGAGGACATTACGGAGAAGCAGTGAATCAACGTTATAGGCAATCACATAGACCATGGTTCTCTGTGATGATATCATATCATTTATTCTCACAACAAGCTTTATACATCTACAGAACAAGTACTGCCAATACAACAGTTCCACAACCCTGTGTGTTTGTATCTCTTGACTTATCCCTTTATGTTGTCCCATAAACGTTATTGGAGACCGAGTCAGACATTGACATCTGGTATGGATTCTTTCATATTTTGGTTCATGGGGCCGTAGCTAGCAGTCTAAACCATATGGACTAGTATTTCCATTCTGGAATGCTTTATCACATACAGGACAACTGTGTACAATGTTTTAGATATATATGTTTTAGATATATCGGAAAAGTAACATCTTAAAATATAATTAGATACAATTGTTTATTTCATAGAAAAGCACAAATTAAAAACTAAAGTATTGACATACTCCATAAACCATCTAATCAACATTACTCTTTACGAACTACCACTGGTTGTTAACGTAATCTTGAGGTAACACTATTAAGTCTCAGACACCAAGCTCTTCTGGGTACCACTACTACCAGACCGTCTGTGTGTGTTTTGTTCTAATTCAAAAGGAGGACAAGACATGCTAATGAGATTTTCATTCATAGGACTGAAGTTGATCTGTGAGCGTTTCAAGGGAAACTTGGCTGATTCAGTTTTAAACAATCCCATGCAGGAGTTTGAGCCAATTAGCATCCAAGCTGTCACCAGGGACTGGTTGAAGAGCCCACCACTGATGTGAACTGCAGATGGAGCAGGCTCCCTAATGCCATCCAAATGCTCAGAGCCCAATATCCGGAAATATATAATATAATATATATATATGTATAAAAAACATAAAATATATGTTTGGAATCACAAACGTAATGTAATGACGATGAATGTCCTGAAGACCTTGGTGAAGTTTGTGTCTTTTTCAAATGTTTGGTTATACGTGTGTGTGTGTGTGTGTGTGTGTGTGTGTGTGTGTGTGTGTGTGTGTGTGTGTGTGTGTGTGTGTGTGTGTGTGTGTGTGTGTGTGTGTGTGTGTGTGTGTGTGTGTGTGTGTGTGTGTGTGTGTGTGTGTGTGTGTGTGTGTGTGTGTGTGTCATATGTGATAATGCACGTAGGTGCATATCACATGTAAAATGTATGCCCTCTTAAATGTATACCTACCTGTATGTGTTATACAAATACTGCTTACATGGCTTCCATTCCAACCATTTAACAATATCCTCTTGTGTTCCATTGTAAACAGCAGAGGCATTCCACTATGATATAAAGACTGGCTTCCAGCATCCAGTATTGATCTGACTTCAATCCCTCCCTCATCATGCCACACTACACATTAGAGTTTGATTGAAAATGCCTTTAAAGTTAACAGCAGAAAAAGGAGATTTATTGGGTAGCTACCTAATGTATTCCCCTCTAATGCACCATCCATCAGCAGGATCAATAATCAAATGATTTCCCTGATTATGTGAAATTAAATGTGCAGAACAGGCTAGAATAAGGATCGGGGTCGGCGTTAGCGTGGGAGAAATGATGTTTATTCAGTGTAATAATAATAATAATGTAACTGACAATATTCTGTGGATGCATTGGTTTTATAGAGCATGGGAGCTTTAACACATCCATGGGCGTAACTCAAGAGGTGCTGTCTCACCCACCACACTGTCTAACCCACCACACTGTCTCACCCACCACACTGTCTAACCCACCACACTGTCTCACCCACCACACTGTCTAACCCACCACACTGTCTCACCCACCACACTGTCTAACCCACCACACTGTCTCACCCACCACACTGTCTCACCCACCACACTGTCTAACCCACCACACTGTCTCACCCACCACACTGTCTCACCCACCACACTGTCTAACCCACCACACTGTCTCACCCACCACACTGTCTAACCCACCACACTGTCTCACCCACCACACTGTCTAACCCACCACACTGTCTAACCCACCACACTGTCTCACCCACCACACTGTCTAACCCACCACACTGTCTAACCCACCACACTCTACACATTTATTAATTCAAACTAGTATCTTTCTATTCTGGATTGTGTCAGTAGAACATCAACTATTGACCTTGTGTTTGTTCAGCATTGAAAGCGTTAGACGTTAAACACAGAGGACATCTTGAACACTTGTTTGGGCTTATTTGAGAAGGGCCATTGAAACACTGTTGCCATAGCAACGTGGACCTGAATGGCAACAACAGAACCACACTCACTTTTGTTTTCTTCTTTTTTTCCGAGAGGTCGTTCAATTGTAAAACAGGAGATGTGTTCAATAAGATGGAGAGGCCTCGCATTCTGCCATTACCTGCTTCACGGGCAGCCACAGATCCCAACATGGTGTGTCTTGGGGATACACAGTAGAAAGTCCTGGGATAGTCTGTTTCCCGTTCACTCTGATCCACAACTCTTATCCCGCAACACATTTGCCTCATTATATTTTTCTTTTTAGCTAGAAAATAGTTTGAAGCTACAAACTCAGTTTAACACATCGTCCTTCATTCATTTACTTTGAAGACCAATTTAAAAGGCGCCGTTTTTATGAAGTCAGGCAATCAACCAGAGAGCAGGTCTGGAGGAACCAGCTTGTGTCTCATTAAGTCTTACTGCTCCACATTCCATTGGCTGTAATAACAATTATAGTAATAACAACATTGACCAAAACAAGGCAGTTAAATGCCCACATCACGCTGGAGAATAAAAGGCATGGGATGAACACATTGGATACTTCTCAATCAGCAGTTCTGACCTCTCTTCTCCTCATTTTGGAGCAGGGTTAGAACCCTTGATAGAACTTAAGAGTGGAACTGGTTTGTGGTTTTCTCGGAACATGGAGGTGGCCGAGATATAAAAGCTGCAGCCACCCAGAGGAGGGAGGAGCTGAATCATCTGCAAAGACAACAACTTGAGGTTCCTGACCAACGTGTGTTCATTAACGGTTCACAAGAGAGTTCACAATTAGTATAATTGTATTTTATTAATGTATTATTTATTAGGTCACAAATTATAAAGCTTTAAATAAATACTTGCTAAATAAGGCTATTGTTTTGTCAGTTTGACCGACCAAACTGTACACACCATGTCTCACCCAACCACCTGTCTCACCCAACCACCTATCTCACCCAACCCTGACCACCTCACTGGAATTGTTTGGAGCTTTTAAGGGGAAATGATAAGCATTTTATAGGTCTGTTATTAGTGTGTTTATGAACACACTCATGTCTTTCAATTTTGAATAAAATGCCACTAAGTAATTTCTAATGATGCTTCCATAATGTCATCTGTCTTTATATAATGATTTCATAATGAAGTCTGCATACAATCTATTCTTTGAATAGTGGTGCTTTTCAAAATCAAATGAGGCACAGAGAAAGACATCTACTTCATCAGCCTCAGACCTGGTAGTTGAAATCCATTAGGCTGATCTCAAATGGATTTAATGGCAAATATAAGTGAGTTTCCAGCAGACTGGGACAGGTTCTTCAGGCAAATGTACATTTGTATCTGTCAACCCCAATGTGGGTCTGTGTGTGTCTGTGTGTGCGTTGTGTGTGTGTGTGTGTGTGTGTGTGTGTGTGTGTGTGTGTGTGTGTGTGTGTGTGTGTGTGTGTGTGCGTTTGTGTGTGGGTGGGTCTGTGTGCATGCATGTGCGTGCATGCATGCATGTGTTTTTGTGTGCCCATGTCTGTCCATGTGTGTATGTGTATTTGTGCTTTCTTGCACAGCACAGAGAGAGAATGAAAGAAGGAGTGAGATAGAGACTGAGAGAGAGAGAGAGAGAGAGAGAAAGAGAGAGAGAGAGAGAGAGAGAGAGAGAGAGAGAGAGAGAGAGAGAGAGAGAGAGAGAGAGAGAGAGAGAGAGAGAGAGAGAGAGAGAGAGAGAGAGCTGTGTGAAGTAATATCCATTAGATTTATTGTGCTGCAATCCCCAGTCCCTCCAGTTCTGCCTGAGGGGGACTATATTACATTTCATCACAGTTTCATTTTCTCCTGCAGATGAGAAATGGGACTTCTGTTGCAGTAATGTAGCATGTATGTGTTAAATCTCATCTATAATAAAATCAAAGACATCACAACTCCTGGCACTTTTGCTACAGGGTCTTGGCAAAATGAAGCACCATCTGTTATCACATCAAGACCAGCTTATTAGAACATAAAAATCAAAAACTCACACAAGGAACACGATGAGAATGATGAATACAGAAGGTAATGACACAGTCCACAGTCCCTCCAGAATCACATCACTTGATTTGTACAACTGGGGTATCGGTGGAACGACAAGTTATGTTCAAATGGCATTGAAGTACAGGGGATGGTAAATTATATAAATAGTATAGTATAATATAGTATATGGCATATGGCAGGAGATTGTGTGTGTATTGAAAGTATGGAATAGCATATTATAGTATAATGTTGTGTATATAATATATATAATATAGTATAGTATCATAGTATAGTAAAGTATAGCAGAGTATATACTGTACAATAATGTCAAACCACTTTTTGATTGAGTAATCAAATGTGAGTTTAGGCAACAGGTAAGATCTAACTAGTGTAGTTTGATAACATTTATTAACAATCCTATAACCAATATTCATTTGATTACTTTGATTCCAAAGTGGAAATTTCAGAATTATTTATACATTTTTGTGACTCAAGTAGTAGTAGTAGTAGTAGCAGTAGAAGCAGTATTAGTAGATATAGTAGTAGTAGTAGTACTAGTAGCGGCAGTAGTAGTAGTAGTAGTAGCAGTAGTAGTATTAGTAGTAGTAGTAGTAGTAGTATTTGTAGTAGCAGTAGCAGTAGTAGTAATAGTAGTAGTAGTAGTAGTAGTAGTAGTAGTAGTAGTAGTAGTAACAGTAGAAGTAGTAGTAGAAGCAGTAGCAGCAGTAGTAGTAGTAGTAGTAGTAGTAGCAGTAGAAGCAGTATTAGTAGATATAGTAGTAGTAGTAGTACTAGTAGCAGCAGTAGTAGTAGTAGTAGTAGCAGCAGTAGTAGTAATAGTAGTAGTAGTAGTAGTAGTAGTAGTAGTAGCAGTAGTAGTAATAGTAGTAGTAGTAGTAGTAGTAGTAGTTGTAGTTGTAGTAGTAGTAGTAGTAGCAGTAGTAGTAGTTATATTAGCAGTAGTGGTAGTAGTAGTGGTAGTAGTAGTAGTAGTAGTAGTAGCAGTAGTTGTAGTAGTAGCAGTAGTAGTAGTTATATTAGCAGTAGTGGTAGTAGTA
>CM051000.1:2625883-2633383 GCA_027704905.1 Muraenolepis orangiensis | reverse complement strand
GGGGATTAGGAGAGCAAAATAATCACATATTGTGAGTTACTAACATATTTGCATAACACTTGGTGAGGGTATAGGTGGAATGCCAGTTACCATTTAAGAATATTTAGCGAAATATCTGGATATAAATCCAGATATTTTGAAGGATTCTTTAGCAACACCTGTTGATTGTTTAGCCTCAGAAATAGGACAACGGGGACTTTTTGGTGTGTGCTCTACTGAGGGCCCTCAAGTTCTCTTCTTGTGTTTTTTTGCCACCCTGTAGCGTCTAACTACCAGTTGGTATTCTGAATGCAGGACAGCGTCCAGGACAGGGGTCAGCCCTCCTGTTCCTAAAGGGTCTTTGGAGAGAGAGATGCTCCCCCAGTCCCATCACCTTCATTGCTATCTCAATTTATTGTGACTTTAACATATATGTTACCAAACCAGAGAGATTCTGTAACATAATGTACTCTCTATCAAAGCCAGAAAAAATAAAGTCAATATATTATATAACCACCCAAATATTTGGAAGAATGAACCTGGATCCAAAAACATGTATTATATTTTCTTAGTTTTTACAATGAGATGATGGTGATCCCACCAACCATATACACCTGTTCACCTGTAGACTATATACACCTGTTCACCTGTAGACTATATACACCTGTTCACCTCTAGACTATATACACCTGTTCACCTGTAGACTATATACACCTGTTCACCTGTAGACTATATACACCTGTTCACCTGTAGACCATATACACCTGTTCACCTGTAGACTATATACACCTGTTCACCTGTAGACCATATACACCTGTTCACCTGTAGACTATATACACCTGTTCACCTGTAGACTATATACACCTGTTCACCTGTAGACTATATACACCTGTTCACCTGTAGACCATATACACCTGTTCACCTGTAGACTATATACACCTGTTCACCTGTAGACTATATACACCTGTTCACCTGTAGACTATATACACCTGTTCACCTGTAGACTATATACACCTGTTCACCTGTAGACTATATACACCTGTTCACCTGTAGACTATATACACCTGTTCACCTGTAGACTATATACACCTGTTCACCTGTAGACTATATACACCTGTTCACCTGTAGACTATATACACCTGTTCACCTGTAGACTATATACACCTGTTCACCTGTAGACTATATACACCTGTTCACCTGTAGACTATATACACCTGTTCACCTGTAGACTATATACACCTGTTCACCTGTAGACTATATACACCTGTTCACCTGTAGACTATATACACCTGTTCACCTGTAGACTATATACACCTGTTCACCTGTAGACTATATACACCTGTTCACCTGTAGACTATATACACCTGTTCACCTGTAGACTATATACACCTGTTCACCTGTAGACTATATACACCTGCTCACCTGTAGACTATATACACCTGTTCACCTGTAGACTATATACACCTGTTCACCTCTCGACGATATACACCTGTTCACCTGTAGACTATATACACCTGTTCACCTGTAGACTATATACACCTGTTCACCTGTAGACTATATACACCTGTTCACCTGTAGACTATATACACCTGTTCACCTGTAGACTATATACACCTGTTCACCTCTAGACTATATACACCTGTTCACCTCAGACTATATACACCTGTTCACCTGTAGACCATATACACCTGTTCACCTCTCGACTATATACACCTGTTCACCTGTAGACCATATACACCTGTTCACCTGTAGACTATATACACCTGTTCACCTCTCGACTATATACACCTGTTCACCTGTAGACTATATACACCTGTTCACCTGTAGACTATATACACCTGTTCACCTCTCGACTATATACACCTGTTCACCTGTAGACTATATACACCTGTTCACCTCTCGACCATATACACCTGTTCACCTGTAGACTATATACACCTGTTCACCTCTAGACTATATACACCTGTTCACCTGTAGACTATATACACCTGTTCACCTCTCGACTATATACACCTGTTCACCTGTAGACTATATACACCTGTTCACCTGTAGACTATATACACCTGTTCACCTGTAGACTATATACACCTGTTCACCTCAGACTATAGCCAGACATGTCAGTGCCAGACAGAGACCCAGGCGGGTATTCCTCTGTACATGTCTTCAAAAGGAGAGCTGGACACCATCAGAGCGTGTTGCCTTATTGGTTTTAACATGGGACTAATGCTTATCCTTGGATCACTAACATCCATTGTTATGGAGTTACATTCTAAAGAGAAATGATGTGAATCAAACCTAATGTCCACATTGTACAAATCAGTTGCCATAGTAATGTCATGTGTCATGTGCAGTGGTTTTCTGGTGGGAGTCATATTTGTGATGAATTTCATAGTGGCCTGCAGTTTCTTTGTTTTGGTTGCACAGAAGTCCTTTTCAATGGATTCCTTGTATTGTCTTCTAGCTGTGTTGACTTTCTGGTTCAGCTTCTTCTGTGCATCCTTACTTCCGAGACATCCTTAGACATCCGAGACATCCTAAGTACTGTAGGACTTGTTGTTGAGATACAGTTTTATTGTCTTTTGGGGTATAGCAGCATCTACACAGAAGTAAATATCAGCTGTGATGACTTCTGTGGATTTGTTAAAATCAGACTCACAGAAAAAGTCCCACTCTGTGCTCAAGTAACACCCTTTCAGAGCTTCAATATTATCGGTAGACCAGGCTTTAACTGTGTTTACAAGAGGTTTGCTCCTCTTAAAGACTCAACATTAGGTGGGAATGAGCTAAACAGTGTTGGAGAGGTGGACAGAGGTGGTTTGGTTCCTGGTGTATATGCAAGTATTTCCATAGCATGTGTCAAAACGGTTACTGTTTCTAGTGTCATCTTAAATACATGTTCACACAGGTAAATACATTTAAAGTTTGCAATGGTTGAAATCCCCCAAAATGAGCAGGGAGTATCTGGTGAGCTGCAGCTCTCCCTGCAGTTCCACTTGGGGGTTCAAAAACAGCACAAATCACATGTTCACAAACCCCCTCAGAAGCAAAGATGGCCTGACACACATAATAGCTAAACATCCAGGTTACAGTATCTTGTCACCCGGGCCTCAAGTGGTGAAGATAGGAAACAACATCTCATCCACTCAACACCCCAAGGCTGCTGCCTCAGTCCCCAGCTGTACTCGCTGTACACACATGACTGTACAGCCACGCACAGCAACAATCGGATTATCAAGTTTGCAGACATCCGCAGTCATCGGCTTGATAAGCGACAACGACGAAATGTAGGATGAGTATAGAGTTGAAGTAGTCTGGCTGACGTGATGGTGCAAGGACAACAGCTTCGAGTGTCAGACAAAGGAGCTCATCGTGGACTTCAGGAGCCACCCTCTCCACCGTCAGCCTGGATGGGAAATTGGTGGAAATCGTCAGCTGCTTCCGTTTCATGGGACTACAGAACTCTGATGACCTTAGATGGACCCACAACACAGAGGTCATGCTGAAGAAGGCACACCAGCACTTCTATGCCCTGCGGTGCCTCAGGACAAGCGGCAAAGGCAAATGGTGGCTGGTGAACTTCAACCGTGGCACCGTAGAGAGCGTCCTGACGGGTGGCGTCACCGTGTGGTACGGCAACACTACCGCACAGGAAAAAAAAAAAAGCCATCCAGAGGGTCGTGAGGACGGCGAAAAAGATAATTGGGTGTGCACTTCCATGCATTAAGGAGATCTTTAGGACCAGACGTCGGAATAAGGCCATCTCCATCACAAAGGAAGCCCAGCAAAAGTATGATAGTGTAATGTAGTATGATTAGATTAGATTAGATTAGATTAGATTCATTCATTCAATCAAGTACAGTGCATGGTAATATAGTCTTGGTGTATGGATGTTATGATAGTGGCAGCACTTACTGTACACAATACTGTACACAATAACGACAACAAGATGGAGAAGAGAAGAGATGGAGAAGAGAAGAGATGGAGAAGAGAAGAGATGGAGAAGAGAAGAGATGGAGAAGAGAAGAGATGATGCCCAGGGTGGTTACGGTCCTTGTGTGATATAGCTGGCCTTCTTCCGACACCTGGTCCTAAAGATCTCCTCAATGCATGGCAGTGCACAGCCGTTGATCTTTTCCGCCATCCTCAACGACCCTCTGGATGTCTTTCTTGTCCTGTGCAGTGGTGTTGTCGTACCACACGGTGACGCCATTCGTCAGGACACTCTCTACTGTGCCACGGTAGAAGTTCTTCAGCATGACCTCTGTGTGCGGGTCCACGCCAGGTCGTCGGAGATCTGTAGTCCTAGGAAACGGAAGCAGCTGACGACTTCCACCGGTGTCCCGTCCAGGCTGATGGTGGAGTGGGTTCCCCGCTGGCTCCTGAAGTCCACAATGAGCTCCTTAGTCTTGCTGACATTCAGTGCAAGGCTGATGTCCTTGCACATTTGTTTCAGCCGAACTACCTCATCTCTGTACTCTTGCTCCTGTGATGGCCAGCATGTTAAGGGCCTACAGAGGGACTGGCCAGCAAACCCCCTTGCTTCCTTTTGGTTTTCTGGGTTCTTTCACTCAGCAAGGAACGTTCATCTGCAGACGTGTCTGACGTGTCTGACGTGTCTAAACGTCAACAAGACACGTAAATATATGAACATATGAATATATTAATATATTCACAAATATAATCAAATTAAAGTGGTTGAATCTCAACAAGTATTAAAGATAACAAAAATGTGTTTGATCAGTATATATAGTAAATGTGTTTGATCAGTATATATAGTAAATGTGTTTGATCAGTATATATAGTAAATGTGTTTGATCAGTATATATAGTAAATGTGTTTGTTCAGTATATATAGTAAATGTGTTTGATCAGTATATATAGTAAATGTGTTTGATCAGTATATATAGTAAATGTGTTTGATCAGAATATATAGTAAATGTGTTTGATCAGTATATATAGTAAATGTGTTTGATCAGTATATATAGTAAATGTGTTTGATCAGTATATATAGTAAATGTGATGATTTGTTTAATGTTTGAAGAATAAGAATAAGTAGAACAAGTTTAAAGGTCTAAAATTGATATGACATCCATTCTCAAATATAATATTTTATAATAAGTCGAATAGTTAAAAATGCTTTAATATTTTAATTATAAAAGTAGTCTGTGATTCCCAGCCAAGATGGACATTGTAACATTTGATAAATTGTGGGAGGAAAAAGATGCCAAATTGTGAGAGTAATAAAGAAAGAATAAAGCGGAAGAAGAACATAAGCTGAGTGGCGCCTAGCAGCACTCATCAGTAATAAGAGCTGAGCGCCGTCCAGCAGCACTCCCCTAATAACCGCCCTAATAACACAGCTCATCACACCAACTTAGACCAGCGTTGGCATTTTAGACAATAGACTATTCCTGCTTGGGGGAAAAAGTGCAATTGTAGTAGCTTAATATTAGCTTAATATTAGCAACACTCCATTTATTCCCCACCCATCCAAACAGCACTGGTCCATCTGTGGTGGTGGAGGAGGAACTTGCTCCAATGAAACCATAGAGCAAGGTGAAAGGTGAAAGGTGAAAGGTGAAAGGTGAAAGGTGAAAGGTGAAAGGTGAAAGGTGAAAGCACATTTTTCCGTGGTTTACTTCGCCATTTTTGGAGCACCCTCTCCTGACGGCCATTAAATAAGTTTAGTTGTTGTTTTAATTATGGTCAGTAAAGCGATCTGTTCATAAGTACAAACATTTGCTTTTACAAATATTGGCAATTACAAATAGTGGCTGGTAGCGGTTTAATTTGCCTGCTCTAATCTGGTCTGTAATTAGAGCACACAAGCAGAGCCTGAAGTTGTTATTCCCCATTATATCAAAGTGCCTCTGGTTCACGTTCTCCACTTCCCAAGCTGTGGCCCTAAGAGTCCAGTTCCACCGAGCACATTGGCCCCTGATACGGAGAGTCCTGTTCCACCCAGCACATTGGCCCCTGATACGGAGAGTCCTGTTCCACCCAGCACATTGGCCCCTGATACGGAGAGTCCTGTTCCACCCAGCACATTGGCCCCTGATACGGAGAGTCCTGTTCCACCGAGCACATTGGCCCCTGATACGGAGAGTCCTGTTCCACCGACCACAACATACCACAAGTGAAGGAAAACAATATTTCACAATATAATTATAAAATTACGAATCTTGCTGAATGATATGAATCTTGCTTATTGTTGATGTTTTTTTGAGGCAGTCTGGAATGTGGAAAAAAAATGTAACCTACTGTTACCCATTAAATAATGTCTTTTTAAAATATGTGTTAGGTCTTATATTAAATGAATGCAACTAGAGGCTTCATAACATGCTATAGACTAATTGATCATGTGTTTGTCATCCCCATCAATCAGAGCATGGTACTGTGGGGGTTCTTGTGTGTCCATCGTGGATCTACTGTGGATCTTTACTCTTTCAAGTCCCTTGTCGCTCATTCTCGGATTTGTCATCTCTCTCTCTCTCTCTCTCTCTCTCTCTCTCTCTCTCTCTCTCTCTCTCTCTCTCTCTCTCTCTCTCTCTCTCTCTCTCTCTCTCTCTCTCTCTCTCTCTCTCTCTCCCTCCCTGTCCCTCTCCATGTCTGTCCTAGGCTCTTACTCGTCCATATTAACAATAACTCCAGGGAAGGAGCGTCACTAGGAAGCACATGGCCAGTCTGTCTCTGGCCTCTTTTCCCTTCCAGTTGATAGCTGTTAATTCCCATCTGAGACTGCGTGATGGCAGGCTAACCGCTAACAGCGATTGATATTGTTGATACACTTCTGACTCAAGCTGCATGCTCTCATTACAGATGGAAGATGGCTGGTAACCAGCTTACCAATGATAGGTCACCAATGGACTCCCTTGGTTAGATGATATCAAGTCAGGGTGGATTTAGGATGGGTGGTTGCTGGGGGGTTTGCAGATGGGTTTGAGTGGGGGAGGGGGTCGGTGTCTTTGGTCCTTCATCCAAATCAGCCAGTCCAGATGACTGACCCACCCACAGCGTCTCGGTGGAGCCGCTGACCACAGCCCACAGCTTGTCAAGTCAATTAAAATGACCAGTCCCTAAATCGTGGATTTCTATCATCACCACCGGCTTAGCTTTGATCTTCTTTTTGAGATTAGTTTATTGCAAAAACGCCATTTGCCAATAAAAGTCGACAATTTGTGAAAATGCTTCGAAAACCTTCCAGATGTCAATTGGCATTGAGAACCAAAATCATAACAATGTATCAGCTGTGGCAGAGGAGGGTTTTGAGGTCAGTTACTTCCAACGAGTAAAGCGTAGCACAAAAAATATAAATATCACTAAAGGCTTTCAATTTTTCTTACAATTACGCCACAGATTGGATTTCCAAATTGGATTTTTTTTCTCTAAACATCGGAGCCGGGTCTCTGAACAATGAAGCTAGTCACAATTGTAGTTCATTATTAAAGTAAATATTTGATGCTTTCATTACACAGGGATCTCCTTATTGATTGAATCAATCTTTGACAATTATTTCCATCTT
>CM051000.1:2620883-2623383 GCA_027704905.1 Muraenolepis orangiensis | reverse complement strand
ATAGAGCATCGTGATGAGAGAATTCCTCAGCTCTGCGTTTCATCTTTCCATCTCATATGACTAAAATATTCCGGCCTTAGAGAAGCCTCTTTCTTGATCTCCGAATGCATAATGAAAGTGGTGGCTTTGTGCCTTTAAGATGAGACGGACACCTGAAGTTGGGAAAATGAAGAATATCAAAGATAATTGGAGTGCCTGTGAAAAAAAAGATAATTAAATTGTATGCTGGGAAAGTTAATGGAATGGCAGAGGTTTATTATGCAGATTCCTTCACCGTTGTGGCGTATCATGTTCCACTTGTGTTTGATTTATCATAAGACCCATTTAATGAGAATAACAAAATCCATCATCAATACACACAAACCAAGCTAAGGATATTGATTTGGCCAACAATGCAATTTGGTCCCATTAAAGTATTGTTGTGCTATGTTGCATGCAGCCTGTTAATTGAAATCCTTCTGTACTGCAAGTTAATAATCTGTCTTGATTCATAATTAGTCTAATCTGTGTCAGTAGAACATGGAAAGTGGGGTCTTTAAGTGGATCAATGTAACCATTGGCTTAGAGTTCCCCTTCCTGTGATTGGTTGTAAAGTTCCATTGAGGATATCAGAATGCCACACAGCAGGAGCTCGTTCATCTCCCAAGGAAAAGGAGTTTCAAATTAGGATTTATAACTCCACGGCGCTGGAAAAAGGTTTGGTTTGCATATGGGCATGCTGGTCTTAACCGATCTCACGTTAGAGGCGCTTTGCACTGAGTGATTCTGTTTAACGCTGACAAAATGGCTCTCTGGGCTGTCTCAGGATGAGCCATGTAGGAGGACATGAATGGACCACAGCTGAACATCTCTCTACGTCTCCAGTGGACCACAGCTGAGCATCTCTCTACGTCTCCGGTGGACCACAGCTGAGCATCTCTCTACGTCTCCAGTGGACCACAGCTGAACATCTCTCTACGTCTCCGGTGGACCACAGCTGAACATCTCTCTACGTCTCCGGTGGACCACAGCTGAACATCTCTCTACGTCTCCGGTGGACCACAGCTGAGCATCTCTCTACGTCTCCGGTGGACCACAGCTGAACATCTCTCTACGTCTCCGGTGGTCCCCATAGGAGTCATCTCCATTAGATAAGATCATACAGGTGGACCAAAAGTAGGATCTCCGCTTTCAATGGATTCTACTGATCCAATGGGGTCTACCAGGATTGTTAGTAGATGGGATTTGGGTTATTGCAAAGAAAGAGTATTTGTAGAAAGTGCATATTTGGCTATGGGTAGTTTTGTCTTAATATTTGAGTAGCATCTGCAACAGCATTCCCTCGTAGTTTTTCCATCGAGGTGTTGGCCCTGATCATCTACAGAGATTCTGAGATTCAGCTGTCCATATAGGAATATGTTTTTTTATGGTACCATGAAATCCATGTTGTATTTAATTATGTATAAATTATTCATTAGTTATATTTGACCTCTTCCTTGTTCCAAATGGTAAACCGCAGAATTTGCATTGATATGTTTTCAACAAAACAAGCTCATTGTAAAGCTTTGAGTTAAATCACTTTAACTTTAAGAGATGAAACATGAAGCTGGTGGGAGATAACGGGTGTGATAGTTAGTGAAGATAGTAAAGATTATCTTTAAGTAACATACATAGTTAGCATCTGCCATTTCAGATAAATCAATATTCTCCACAAGAATGAAATAATTGATTGCAAGTAAATAATTGATTGCATTCAACTTTCATGGCTGTAGATGTTGTATGAAGAACCAGCTTCATATTCCATGTTCTGTACAGAACCAGAGACAGAACATGTGTGTAGAACAACAGCTTGTTACTATAGAGTTACACACAAAGACACTCGCACACACACACACACACACACACACACACACACACACACACACACACACACACACACACACACACACACACACACACACACACACATACACACACACACACACACACACACACACACACAGCATTTCATCAGACATATTTATACAAAGTCAAACCATTGATATAAACGGCAAAGCCTGGAAAACAATCTCGATTAGCAATGACCTCAATCAGTGGATCTGAAACACTTGTTAGCCAGGGGATTTCAATTTCAGGCTCATCTGTTTCCAGATGGCGTCGTGTGTGGATTATAGCATCAAATCCCCAAGGCAAACCACAGCTAACTGTTCTCATGAACTACTGTTTACCATCGCATTAGAATGACATAATCCGGCTTTTTCCTGCTTGGTTTCCATTGTGTGAGAGGAGAATGCTAGTATGAGGCTCCAAATACATCTCTCTTTAATGTCCACCTGCCGCCCTTTCTCCAAGCGCTCCAAACAGAACAGCTTTTACAAGTTGATCATGAACTCCTGGTGGGATAGTGTATATGGTGTATAGTCTGAGCCGTTATCAGAGCTGAGCGTCCTTCCATGTCCACATCATTTGCAATACAGCGAGGATTTTGTTTTTCCGTGTGTGTAAATGTAGAGGAAGTGGC
>CM051000.1:2603383-2618383 GCA_027704905.1 Muraenolepis orangiensis | reverse complement strand
CCGTAATTTGAATCTGAGAGAAAAGTGTATTAATTCTAAAGGGGTGAGAGATTTACGCAAAGCCTGTAAATAAGTATCCTGTATTATCACTCACAGAGGCTCACAATGCCAGCTCAAAACATTATCCCAGCACATCATTATTAATGCTGCGCTAAACTATTCTGTTCAATTAACCATGAGGGAATGTAGCACCAGAGAGAGAGAATGAGAGACTACAGGTGAGAGGGAGAAAAGGAGAGAGGAAGGAGGAGCTAAGAGGAGAGAAGGAGAGAGGAAGGAGGAGCTAAGAGGAGAGAAGGAGAGAAGGAGAGAGGAAGGAGGAGCTAAGAGGAGAGAAGGAGAGCCAGCAGAATGGTAAAACAATCCTGCACTTCCTTACTCTCCATTCAAAACAATGATCCTGATGATCAAGCTTGTCTGGATGTAGTCTAGTTAGTTAGTTAATAGTCTTTGTATGGCGTGATGTGTACAGTAAACCCAACACATTTATAACGTTGGGCTTTTGATGCATTAGCTCACAGGGCTGCTCATATATGTCCATACTTTGCAGGAAATACATGCATTTATTATATATGGACAGGAGGGTTGCTCAAATCTCACTAGGCCCTCCGTGGTGTTATGATGGGAATGTGCTTATGCAAGGCTATCTCCCCCCTGAAGGCTCCTCGTTCCCCAGCCAGTCCCTGTCAGGTCAACAGTCTCGTAGAAAGTGGAATACGATTATGAGGAAGGTAATGGTTGTTGTTAATACATCGCCTCGGGACCTAAACATTCTGAACTGGTCTTTCAAAAAACTGGAGGACCGGCATTTTGCTTAACTGGAACGGACTGAGGGGCATAAGTTGAGGAAACTGGAGATGTTAATAGAGGGATAGTTTGGTGAACATTTCAAACTTTTGCTATTGACGTGCAAGTGAGAGAGAAGGAAATAAGGGATCAGAAGCAGCATGTAAAACGTAACAGGACACGTGCATATTTAATGAACCACTTTGCTGGATGCCACCTGAGAACGAAAGCAGCAAGCAACCCTTCAGTTCCAGTCAGGCCATTTACATCAAAGGGATATAAGCATTCATACTACAAACATATTCATACAGTTCTATTATGAAAGGAACGGTTCTGCTCTTTGGGTTTGGTTTCAACAATGAATCCAAGGGTCTCGTTGGGAGAGAACCCAGACCCCACAGATGATGTTTAATAGAATACAGTAAGGTATGGGATAGGGTTACTTACTGGTGCACACCCTGGGGCTAAGAGAACAGCACTGTCCAGTACAGCTGGAGTCTCTAATGGACAATATGGATACAAAGGAATTGCACCTTAGTAACACACAAAGAACACAGTTGACACTTCCAACCCCCTTAACCCTGTAAGACCATTGAAAAAGTAACATCACCGGCAGACTTTGACACCATGAGTGAAACAGAGGAATCAGATGAAACATGACAGTATCGAAAAATCCAGATCCATGAGTGACCATAGGGCTGTGGACACATCAGGGAGGTCTGTTAGTGTTAGTGAGAGTGTGAGTGCAGAGGTCACGTAGCAGTGGACTACACAGAGACGGGTCCCTTACCAATAGTCAACCAGTTTGACCTGCTCCTCCTCTGGCTGCAGCACACGCCTTTAAATGTACATTTACATGTGAGGGCTACCGGCTGAGACAATTACTCACCATGACATAAAAGGACAGTAACAAGAAATATCATGGCAGCTCAGTCTCATTACAGACACACTGCCATTGGACGGCATTCTAGGGGTCATTGCCATAGTGCCCCTGACAATGTCCCCACCGTGGTCTAAAGATTTATCAGGTGAGACACATGAGAGAGAGTGCAATGAGAGATACATAAAAAAATAGATATTTATTTTTTTCATAAAGGGAAATTGTGTGTCTGGCATGATGGATGTCTCTTCAAGCCACCACCTTGGTGTTAGCCCCTGGGAAATGCATTAGGAAAATGTTTTCACATAAAAGCAATTTTGCCTCCCAGGACATTAAACATGCTTAAAGTTTTAGAACAATCTCAATGGAATTAGCTTTGTGGCTTTTGTAAAATATAAAATAAAAAGATCACACAGACACAGACACACACAGACACACACACACACACACACACACAGATGTGGTTGTCGCTTCACCTGAATTGTGATTTCTTTTTCACCATCTTATCAAAAGCACTTCCCATGAGTAGATGGAGCAAAATAACAGTGGTAACCACGTTACTGCAGGTCGTTAGGGTTTTTTAATCTAGTGCTGACACCTTACCTCTTCACTTTGGAGTAAATATTATTTTCATGTAGGGAAAGCGATGATGGAAATGGACGAGGGCCCGGAGGACTTCTCATATCTGATGAACCGTTCATCACTTCAGTGCTTCTATTACCACAGGGCTGGGTTCCACTTACTATTACACACTTCTTCCTATCTGTTCCTGGTTTTCAGTTTATCTGTGAAAATACATGTCATAGAACTGTATAAATGTGTTAGTGGAGGTTATTCATAAATAAAAATAAATAGAATAAGAAAATAATAATATAATTGATGCTATAATGGGACAAAGAAAGGCTGTGTTTCTTGCATTCGATCCATTGGACTGGGTGGCCTTGGTCAGAACACCATTGTGTTGGGGCCCATATGGTGTATTTTCAGAGTGGGTTTATGGGTTGTGGAGGAGGTCTGAGATCTGTGTGCCGTATGTATGAACCAACAGCGTGGGCCAATGGAAGGACTTCCTGAAGCTTCAGAGGGTGTGACCCAAGCACATCAACCCCTTGGCTTGTGTTGAGTGAGCGACATGTGGGATGCTATGTTCTCTCAAAATCAGAACAGGAATACGATGCACTGCAAGCCATTGTGTGCCAATCAAACCCCAGTGATAAAACAAGGATGCTATTCTATGGTTAAGCTGCTAATTTATTCAGTTTATGCCAATTTGACTGTAAATGCAGCTGTTCATACGTATATACAACTTGATTAACATCTTCCCATTAACATGGGCTAACGGATTTCCTTTGCTGGTTGTTTTGCAAATGGCAGAGAACAAGACCTCCACCTGGTTTCTACAGTAGTGAACTAGACCTCGACCTGGTTTCTACAGTAGTGAACTAGACCTCCACCTGGTTTCTACAGTAGTGAACTAGACCTCCACCTGGTTTCTACAGTAGTGAACTAGACCTCCACCTGGTTTCTACAGTAGTGAACTAGACCTCCACCTGGTTTCTACAGTAGTGAACTAGACCTCCACCTGGTTTCTACAGTAGTGAACTAGACCTCCACCTGGTTTCTACAGTAGTGAACTAGACCTCCACCTGGTTTCTACAGTCGTGAACTAGACCTCCACCTGGTTTCTACAGTAGTGAACTAGACCTCCACCTGGTTTCTACAGTAGTGAACTAGACCTCCACCTGGTTTCTACAGTAGTGAACTAGACCTCCACCTGGTTTCTACAGTAGTGAACTAGACCTCCACCTGGTTTCTACAGTAGTGAACTAGACCTCCACCTGGTTTCTACAGTAGTGAACTAGACCTCCACCTGGTTTCTACAGTAGTGAACTAGACCTCGACCTGGTTTCTACAGTAGTGAACTAGACCTCCACCTGGTTTCTACAGTAGTGAACTAGACCTCCACCTGGTTTCTACAGTAGTGAACTAGACCTCCACCTGGTTTCTACAGTAGTGAACTAGACCTCGACCTGGTTTCTACAGTAGTGAACTAGACCTCCACCTGGTTTCTACAGTAGTGAACTAGACCTCCACCTGGTTTCTACAGTAGTGAACTAGACCTCCACCTGGTTTCTACAGTAGTGAACTAGACCTCCACCTGGTTTCTACAGTAGTGAACTAGACCTCCACCTGGTTTCTACAGTAGTGAACTAGACCTCGACCTGGTTTCTACAGTAGTGAACTAGACCTCGACCTGGTTTCTACAGTAGTGAACTAGACCTCGACCTGGTTTCTACAGTAGTGAGGACTGGTCAGGTGAGGTCACATCCTGAGGTTACAATTGAGATAGGATTTACATATGATTTGCATCATCAGAAGAATCTTTAATGAGCTAAGAAACAATATAATTCATACATTTTCCTACGCAGTGCATCACCATGCTCATGAGCATCTATGTAACCTGATGGCATGATATATACACCATATACAATTAAATATTTTACATATATATATATATATATATTATAGTGTGGGGTGTTATGTTAGGTTATGTTTTATTCTATTACATCTGTAAAAGATTTAACAATAAAGGATTTTGTGAAACAAAAATATATATTGAAATACAAATAAATATGCTTGAAACTTAGTTGAGCAAATCTGATTTGATCAATTCTGCCACATTCTGAACCATTCGATAGTTATGGAAAGCAGGAGCATTTCCCAGTGGTTTTAGTGATTACACCTGAGAACACACCTGAGAACACACCTGAGAACACACCTGAGAACACACCTGAGAACACACCTGAGAACACACATGTGAACACACCTGAGAACACACCTGAGAACACACCTGAGAACACACATGTGAACACACCTGAGAACACACCTGAGAACACACATGTGAACACACCTGAGAACACACCTGAGAACACACCTGAGAACACACCTGAGAACACACCTGAGAACACACATGTGAACACACCTGAGAACACACCTGAGAACACACCTGAGAACACACCTGAGAACACACCTGAGAACACACCTGAGAACACACCTGAGAACACACCTGAGAACACACCTGAGAACACACATGTGAACACACATGTTCCTTATCATGCTCAGCTCATCTGAACTGGGCAGGGTCAGAAGTGAAGCAAAGGCCTACTGAACTGCTCTCATTTGAACTATGTTAGAGCCCCCCCTTCATTCAGTACCCGTTCATTATATTCACTACAATACGCTTTTTTGAATTCAAATGATTAAACTGAAAAACACAGTGACAAGTGGGAAGGGGTCAGAGTTCACAGATGGGGTGGATCTCTCCGTCACACAACACGGCCCTCAATGGAAATGATCACGATAATGACAGCAATATGTTCCTTCAGATCCTCATTACACACACACACACACACACACACACACACACACACACACACACACACACACACACACAAACACACACACACACACACACACACACACACACACACACACACACACACACACACACACACAAACACACACACACACACACACACACACACACACACACACACACACACACACAAACACACACACACACACACACACACACACACACACACAAACACACACACACACACACACACACACGGGAGATGAGTGACAGGTATCAGCACCACCATCACATAAAAAGAGGATTTCATCCTTTCAATTCATCAGTGCAGAGCAGAAGGACCACATGACCTGATGATTATGCTTTAGACACACACGGTCCTGTGTGTGTGTATCACTTTCCCAATGACACAGACACCAGTGGCTTATACCGAGTTTAAACTTTGATCACATACACACACACACACACACACACACACACACACACACACACACACACACACACACACACACACACACACACACACACTACCGATTCATATTTGAAGCGATCAAGTCATGTCGGGTGAGTTTCTGGTGAAGAAGAAGAAGAAAAAGAGGAAGAGGAAGAGGAAGAGGAAGAGGAAGAGGAAGAGGAAGAGGAAGAGGAAGAGGAAGAGGAAGAGGAAGAACAAGAACAAGAACAAGGTCAGAATATATGTCAGCTGTTCTTTAACATTTGTCTCTTCATGCCAAAACCAGAATTGCGCCTCAAGCGTTATTTGTATTTGAACAAAAGAGAAGGAAGCAGATTATGAATGTTCCCAAAACGTAGTTTCTATTACACTTCCATTATTCTTATATTAATCACAGATCCGCTCGCTCACTGAGCTCTTCAAGTAGAACTCATACAGTATTCATGGCCAGGAGTGAGGGGGTGGGGGGGGCGCTTCCAAGGCCATCTGCAATGTTCCATTTGTGTGATGACTCACAGGAAACATGTCAAAGAGACTAAATTATGTCTTTTAATCAGAGAGCATAAAGTCACAATTGAATTGACAACACAAGCAGTTATGGCAGCAGCAGCAGAAGCAGGACGCAAAGCCATTGAATTACAGTCCATTGTTTAATCACATCATTTACCAAAGGAGAACAGTGTGTGTTTTGTTCCTAATATCCACAAAGAGAGATGAGATATAATGATTGATGATTACTCCAGAGACCCACTGTTCATCTATGGGAGAAGAGAAGGTGTCGATTAATGAGGATCAGGCATCCATGCTGAACACTGCTGTGTGGGCCTTATATGGACCTTGTTTCAAATGCACAAATTCATATATTTTATACATATATACTGTTTATATATACAGTTATATATATAGAATATATGTATTTATATATATATAGATATAGATTACACTTGTTTCACAGCACCCACGTTGGTGCCAGTCATGCAAAGGAACAACAACCTGTTTAGGAGAGAGTGAACCTTGATCAAAGAAACCTCACACACACACACACACACACACACACACACACACACACACACATCAGGGCCACTGGGGGTATATCTGCATGTATCTGTAGCATTTGCATTGCATTTGTCAGCACTGGAGCATGGAAGATACTTTCATTTGACGACCTTTGACATCGACCCTTCTTTAAGAAAAAAACTAAACCAAAAAGACCACCTGATGAACCATAGCACCAAGGGTCGTCTCAGTGTCGGTTCACTGTGGTTAGTGACACCCACAACCAAGACATGTGCAGACTCCATGTCTTTGTGATGGCTGTCCATACATGCGTTTGATTGAGGCCACAGAGCCCTTCAGGGCCAACCGTGGCCATTAAGACAAAGAGCCTTGGTGCTTGAGGTGAAGGGTTGTGTTCCAACACAGAGAAGACAACACCGAGAAGACAACACCGAGAAGACAACACCGAGAAGACAACACAGAGAAGACAACACCGAGAAGACAACACAGAGAAGACAACACAGAGAAGACAACACTGAGAAGACAACACAGAGAAGACAACACAGAGAAGACAACACTGAGAAGACAACACAGAGAAGACAACACAGAGAAGACAACACCGAGAAGACAACACCGAGAAGACAACACAGAGAAGACAACACCGAGAAGACAACACAGAGAAGACAACACAGAGAAAACAACACCGAGAAGACAACACCGAGAAGACAACACAGAGAAGACAACACCGAGAAGACAACACAGAGAAGACAACACAGAGAAGACAACACAGAGAAGACAACACAGAGAAGACAACACAGAGGAGACAACACAGAGAAGACAACACAGAGAAGACAACACAGAGAAGACAACACAGAGAAGACAACACCGAGAAGACAACACAGAGAAGACAACACAGAGAAGACAACACAGAGAAGACAACACAGAGAAGACAACACAGAGGAGACAACACAGAGAAGACAACACAGAGAAGACAACACCGAGAAGACAACACAGAGAAGACAACAGGCCTGAGCCTCGGAGCGGCCACACAACAATAAGAACAAAACGGCTATTTTTAATTGATATCCAACAAACGGAAGGAGAAGTAAAGAGAAAGATTCAACCAAAAGCATGATGTTCAGGACATTGATTCACTGAACCGTGGGTTCAGAACCATCTAAGTATTGCCCAGGGAATGAAGCGAAGGCCACAGCATCTCAGGGCCGAGGGGAGCGTTTGTGTTTCAGCTTCTTTACATGAATCCTATTGTCAGCTACTGCGACTCAAGCGTCGTATGCTAAGCGAGGCTAACTATTGTTTTTACTTTTTTTTTATATAGCTATAAAACCTGGAAACAGTTTTGACTCAATCAGAGAGGATTCTAACAAGCTTGTTCGCCAATTAACCAAAGCAAATAGCTTTAAACTGAACATAACAACAAAATAACGACCATATCCATAGATAGGACCAAGTCGTACTTGGCTCCCAATGAAAGTATTGCCCATGCATAAATCAGCTCCATCAGAGGATGAGGAGGGAGGGTAGGGAGGGTCTTTGTGATGTAAAGGGGGGGGCTCTCTGAAGCACACAACCTCATTATTCTGTCTATAGAGTAGCACATCCAGCCTCTCGTTCCTCACAGCAGCTCTTCCTGAGACCCGGACCACAACAGCAACACCACCTGGTTCTGGTGGTTGTTGTGTTCTTATGCTCTTAAAGGAGCTGGCGATTGGATCCTGGAAACCATCAACCAAGAGCACGAGGTTCTGGAACGCTCCTTATCTCCATGGGCCTTTTCCTCATGAACATTTTAGTAGTTTGCAGTGCAGGCGATGATTTTACTGCAATGATGTCACCTTTAGGGGGGCTTGATCCCATGCCCGCAGAAGACAAATGTGATCATGTGATCATACCAGACAAAAATATTTGTTGTGAAGGTAAATCGACATGTTGAGGTACCACTATAATAAATATGGACATAGCATCCATGACGTAACCCACTGGTTTACAGGCCACCATAAGAAGCCCAATGGCCGCCTTGCAGTAGTCTATGGCCAAAATTCTGTCGTCCCAGCGTGCTTTAAAGCGACAACCATTGTGTCGTTACCCAAAAAGACCGAGGTAACAAGCCTGTCCAGTGGCTTTAACACCCATAGCATGAAGTGCCTGGAGAAACTCGTAATATTGCATATAAACTGTTCCGTCCCTGAGTCCCTAGACCCACTCTCCCTGCAGCACCTAGATAGGATAAGTTTAAAGATCGTTTTTATCCACAGGCAGTGCACCTACTTAACTGCTAGGAGTGCTGCCACTTTCACTTTCATAACATGTCATTAACATTTACTTACAACACTATCATACTTTGCTGGACTTTCTGGACTCATCACAGTTACTGCTCTGTACTGCACTGTATTCATGATGCTGCTGCACTACTGGGGCTTTAAATGCTTTAAAAGATTTTTGTAAAAAAACAACAACCATGTACATACATGTCACTTTGCTGCTCATTTTTTGTTTATTTTTATTGTATTTTTACATATTATTTTAATTGTTGGTGGTGTTGATGGTGTTGTTTTGGAGATTTATACTGTGGGAGGGAATGGGGAGTAAGCGTTCCAATGTACTTGTTATAAATGGCAAATACAAATTGTGTATCTTGTATCTTACATAAATATTCAATCCTTAATAACTTTGGAATTAAACAAAACTGTCAAAATGTGACCTCTCAAAATGCATAAAATGGAGATGAACTAGCCACTGAGATTGAAAGCGAACAAAACATTTATTCGCTTTGTATTACGAGAATGAAATCACATTTTTCCCGTTGACTTAGAATGGTGAAGGTTCTTTATGTATCCAACCACCGTGAACCACCTATAGGCCGTCAGGGGAGCTACATGTTAGTCTCTACCGTAAACCATCTAGAGGCCGTTAGAGGAACTACATGTTAGTCTCTACCGTAAACCACCTAGAGGCCGTTAGAGGAACTACACGTTAGTCTCTACCGTAAACCACCTAGAGGCCGTTAGAGGAACTACCGTTAGTCTCTACCGTAAACCACCTAGAGGCCGTTAGAGGAACTACATGTTAGTCTCTACCGTAAACCATCTAGAGGCCGTTAGAGGAACTACATGTTAGTCTCTACCGTAAACCACCTAGAGGCCGTTAGAGGAACTACATGTTAGTCTCTACCGTAAACCACCTAGAGGCCGTTAGAGGAACTACATGTTAGTCTCTACCGTAAACCACCTAGAGGCCGTTAGAGGAACTACATGTTAGTCTCTACCGTAAACCACCTAGAGGCCGTTAGAGGAACTACATGTTAGTCTCTACCGTAAACCACCTAGAGGCCGTTAGAGGAACTACATGTTAGTCTCTACCGTAAACCACCTAGAGGCCGTTAGAGGAACTACATGTTAGTCTCTACAGTAAACCACCTAGAGGCCGTTAGAGGAACTACATGTTAGTCTCTACCGTAAACCACCTAGAGGCCGTTAGAGGAACTACATGTTAGTCTCTACCATGAACCACCTAGAGGCCGATAGAGGAACTACATGTTAGTCTCTACCATGAACCACCTAGAGGCCGCTAGAGGAACTACATGTTAGTCTCTACCATGAACCACCTAGAGGCCGCTAGAGGAACTACATGTTAGTCTCTACCATGAACCACCTAGAGGCCGCTAGAGGAACTACATGTTAGTCTCTACCATGAACCACCTAGAGGCCGCTAGAGGAACTACATGTTAGTCTCTACCATGAACCACCTAGAGGCCGCTAGAGGAACTACATGTTAGTCTCTACCATGAACCACCTAGAGGCCGTTAGAGGAACTACATGTTAGTCTCTACCATGAACCACCTAGAGGCCGCTAGAGGAACTACATGTTAGTGTCTTCCGTGAACCACCTAGAGGCCGCTAGAGGAACTACATGTTAGTCTCTACCGTGAACTAACTAGAGGCCGTTAGAGGAACTACATGTTAGTGTCTACCGTAAACAACCTAGAGGCCGCTAGAGGAACTACATGTTAGTGTCTACTGTGAACCACCTAGAGGCCGCTAGAGGAACTGCATGCTTGTCTGTACCGTGAACCACCTAGAGGCCGTTAGAGGAACTACATTTTAGTCACTTCCAGAGCTTCACAAACAGGCAGTCATGGCTGCTGCTTGGGTACAACGCAGTGTCCTGTTGCTTGCTGAGCGTTCCTCCTCAGATGTTGGATGGACAACAAACGGTAGCACACAGACGCCCGCCACCGGTGTCAGCCCTGCACAGGGATTCATGTAAATATGCCCTAACGATTCTTCCATGGCCGCATCAACCAAGGCGGATATGACATGGCTCATTTGTTCCAGACAAAGGGTGTAAACACAGCTGGAGTCCCCCTATCTTGCCACTACACCTGTCGGACACAGTGCATCAAAACCCCCTTTAGGGCCCTGATGATTCTAACTAAACCAAATCGTTATGGTGGAGGCCAAACTTCCCTCTTTCAAAAGACATGGTCAAGCATGGACCACGTCTTCCTACGACCATGCATGGGGAAAGGTTTCATATTTTAATTTCATTAATGAGTTTCATTCCCAACCAATTTAAACCAAATTACAGAAATCTCCTTTTGATGTTGAAATGGTGAAACTCTTCAGTATACTGTTAAATAAAGAGCATACTTTAAGAGTATACTGTAAAATAGCACATCTTATAATTAGATCGGAGAGCAGAGAAGCTGTTGTCTTCTATGTGTGTGTGTGAATCATGATTAAATCTTCCCATCTGCACAATGTGTTTTGCTCCTATTCCTCGTACTCCTATACCCGTCCTAACTCCTACCCCTAACCCTAAACCTTACTAACTGGAATATATAAGATATCCTCTATATGGCATCCTATTTATAGCTTTAGAGAGACTACAATGCATAGTAAATGTTGCTAAAGAGAGAAGATAAGAGCTAGTTTATCTAGTTGTTCCGTTTCTTTTCTAAACAAAATTGCTCTTCAGTAAATCCAATATAGTACATTGTGTATGGTGCAGCCAAAAGTGTCTCCAATTATACTCTACATTATACTCTACAATGCTGCATGAAAAGCTGTTATGTAAAAGGAGTCTATTCAGCATTACACCCCAACGTCGAGAACAGGGTGAACGGCAGACCAGCAGAAATTCTTCCACAACAATTTAATAGCATTTAGTATGTAACATTTAGCAGCTTGTGGTCAGCCAAGACTCCATCTCCTAAAATAAAGTTACAAAGCAGTAAATCAATGTGGTGATGACTAGAGGAGAGGGACGAGAGGGGGTGAGATTTCATTTAGCTGCGTACAGGATATGTTGTCAGACTAATGGAGTGTTATGGCAGAGGTTTGACCAATACACTTCTGCTCTGGCCATGTCTCAACATGCGGCCTGGCTTTATTCATTACATGTTACTACTTAGTTGGTTTGTTTTTTGTTTTCATGTCTTCACTTTGTATCTCCAAAAAATGTATTAGTACTGCATGACATCTAGTTAGTTGTTTTATGCTCTTTGACAGTGGTTTTTTTTTATATGCTATTTTAGACAACCCTGATGGACATAAACACCCAGCATGCAATGCTTATTAGAACCAATGCTCTGAAGACAGAATGACAATAAATAAAACTAAGATATACTAAGATATGTTGTACTATATACAACATATATAACAATAATATAACAGTGACTTACTATCACAAACCAGAGTAGAATAACCATCCAGTCCTCCTCCACCCTCTCTAGAGAAAGCTCTCTGGTTGTATAAGTGCAGTACACAGCACATATCTCGTTTGATCTAAGCCCACTACCTAGAGGATGAGACCAAGGCCTGTGAATTTTACAAAACCTTACGAATAAAAATAGAAAAGTGATTGCATGAAATATAAAAAGCAAACTTGTAGGAAGAAATCAAGAATGCATCAAAACTTTCTCTCTGTTTTCTAAGGGCCGAGTGCTGAGTATTCTCCCTCCTGGCCGTCCTGGTAAGTAAGTGTACCTGTGGGCGGGATACTTCATCAACCCCAGTGTGTAAACACACTCAAATTAATCCCTTCTTTATAATGACCTTGGCAGAGTGTCCGCGCAACCAAATAAAGACAAGACAAATAGATGCAACAGCTGACACCAATCATGCACATGCCTATTGACAGACGGAGATTGGTGGGGCTATGAGAGATGTTCCAAGAGTCAAGAGTTTTCAAGATGGAGCAGCTATGGAGTCCTTCACTATGGAAGCCTTGAATGGCAAAACAAATATGTGTATAATGACTGTTCACAATGTTGTTATAACGACTTTTCACAACATTTTTCAATACATTTTTCATCAATTCCTGGAGGGATTCATTACGGGGAAACAGCACAATTCCTTCCGTGGCTGAAGAGGTTCTCCTTCAGGGTCATTAAGGGTCTGGGAGATTCAAGATAACATATGGAAGCCCCCTGAGACTGTACAGAAAAAACATCTTATAAATCATATCATTTGGATCAACCTGGATCCATCCCACAGGGCCTCAGGTCCATCGTCAGTGAGGCTCGATGTGTAGTATGAATATATATCGCTCTGTCTTCATAGATCTTTCATTGAGTACAGCCTTTGCTGTACAGCCTTTGCTCAACAATTATCTATCAAACATATTATATTAAAAGAAGACAAAGGGAGATATAATCAGCAGGTTTTTGTAGATGTGTGGTTATCAAATGATCTCTCTCTCACACACACACACACACACACACACATTATAATTGTGATGGTCTATTTATTATTTGCCATCCACGTACCTAGAGCCTCACACACGTAGAGATACCTACATCCATATGCCTAGAGCCTCACACATGTAGAGCTACCTCCATCCATGTGCCTAGAGCCTCACACATGTAGAGCTACCTCCATCCACGTACCTAGAGCCTCACACAAGTAGAGTTACCTCCATCCACGTAACTAGAGCCTCACATATGTAGAGCTACCTCCATCAACGTACCTAGAGCCTCACACAAGTAGAGCTACATCCATCCATGTACCTAGAGCCTCACACAAGTAGAGCTACCTCCATCCATGTACCTAGAGCCTCACACATGTAGAGATACCTCCATCCACGTACCTAGAGTCGCACACATGTAGAGCTACCTACATCCACGTACCTAGAGCCTCACACAAGTAGAGATACCTCCATCCACATACCTAGAGCCTCACACAAGTAGAGCTACCTCCATCCATGTACCTAGAGCCTCACACATGTAGAGTTATCTCCATCCACGTACCTAGAGCCTCACACATGTAGAGTTACATCCATCCACGTACCTAGAGCCTCACACATGTAGAGCTACCTCCACCCACATACCTAGAGCCTCACACAAGTAGAGCTACCTCCATTCACATACCTAGAGCCTCACACAAGTAGAGCTACCTCCATCCATGTACCTAGAGCCTCACACATGTAGAGCTACCTCCATCCACATACCTAGAGCCTCACACAAGTAGAGCTACCTCCATCCATGTACCTAGAGCCTCACACAAGTAGAGCTGATGTGAATACACACTACATAAGAATTCATCCTTTTCTTGTGCTGCAGCCTCGCATGGGAGGACCAAGCCTGCAAAGTCGGCAGAAGACTACGGTTTGCAATTGGAAGATGAATCAATGAGAGCAAAACGTTATCCATAAGCTGCCATGTTCAAAACATCAATGAGGTCCACCGAGTTCAGTCGTCCACAAACCCCCTGGTCCCTGGATAGAACATTATTTCAGTTTGTTGTACAATGTTGGGATATAATAATTATATTGCCATTATTGCCATAAATTGGCAATTTAATTGCCAGAATAAATAATGCAGTTGAGAACCTTGTTCTCATTTATGGTGATGTATGTCAGACAAACACAATTAGTTTGTTAGATTTATAGGCTGTATCGTAACATTTGAGAGACTCATTAGTTTGCATTCACACATATGGTACAGTGTCCAACAATGTCCTTGATATTAGGGGGGAAATATGTGTTGAATATCAATATCAGCGATCGAATAGTATGAAATATTTAGTCTTTAGAGCAGGCCTAATCTGAATGAAATCTGCCCTTTTCTCAATAAGCTATTTTGTTTTACAAGCTAATATCATCCAACTATAATCCCTGCAGTGTGCTTCTGTATGCATCTCCAGAAATCCATGGAGAGAAATAAAGCTCCTGCATACATGAGCCTGAAGTCCAGAGGCCCTTTGACTCTCCGGGCTGCGGGTTGATCTACACCAGATCATTTCTACCACCCAGATGGTTCTACGTGTCTCCTCCATGGATGTCTACAGCTGGACATTGGGGTTTGAACCCAGAAACAGATTCAGGTGCTGGTGCCTCCCATGGGACAGAGGAAGTAGTGGAGTGGTTGAAGCTTCAAAGACGATCCTTCACTACACTGATCACATCACAGATTTACCCCCAGCTTCTGTTTAGGTTGCATAGGAATAAACAACTCTTTCTTCTTGTATGGTTCCACTGAATATCACA
>CM051000.1:2598383-2600883 GCA_027704905.1 Muraenolepis orangiensis | reverse complement strand
TTGAAGCGGGAGAGAAAGCGAATGACCCGTCCAGACAGCATGTTCTGTGTTGATGGATGCACTTAATGGCAAAACTATTCATTGGAATGAGTCTGGATTCCAAACGCCTCACGGCGTACACACTGACATTAAATATGAATGTGTGTGTGCTGTAAAGACATGTATTGATTCCTTCAAAACTAATGCATCAATAAACATCAGCACAGAATTGGTAAGGGGAAATTAACCCACCATTATATTTAGTTATCAACTAGTATTATATAATATTATATATGTTGTATATAATATATATTATATTATATAATTTGATCCAGTGACAGGATAAGAACATAGACTAAGATGACTTTACTGAAAGCACTGCTCTCCCTGTTGTTCCGGGTGATTCTCTCTCCGAGCACAGAGCAGGCCGGGTCGCCACAGCCACATATCACACTGAATTACCTTTCACGTTGTCTCATCAAGTCAGAGGTCCAATGGAGACAGAGTGTTCCTGTTTGCCAGCACCTTTAAAAGTCACAAACATGATGTCCTCATCTTGACTGCCAGACCCTCCCTCCCCCTATCTGCTATTAGGACCCATATGATGTCAGTGGCCCTCACTGACATCATGTGGGTCCTTATGGCAGATTGACTTTATTGAACCGCATTTCATCTCATAACTTAATTTCCCGCCGTTATACGCAGATGAGCCCCCGGGAAAAAGAAACGAACAAGAAAAACAATAGGGCGGCCGGCACAAGGTTGCTCTTTGGACTGCGTGTGAGGAATAAACCGCGTGTTTACCAGACACTTCACCGTCATCTCTCAGTTTTATGTGCTAAATGCCAGTTGCCTTTCCTTTTTTATTGGGTATTACTTTTGTTTTATGGTGCAATTTTCCCATGGCGTCCCCGGTGATGGTGGCTGGCTCTGGGGTTGAGCGTGAGGGACCCGCCCAGCTGATGAAGGGTGATTATGGACCGCTACACTAATGATTGTCAATGAGAAGCTGTTCCCCCAACACACCGCATCCATCCTCTGTCACTGTGTCCTAATGGCTCATTTTAGGGAAGATGAAGTTAGCTAGGCCAAGGCTGATGTCGTCAGCTTTCCTCGCCTACAGCCGCCTTTAAAACAACCAAATAAAGCACTTCTCCACCAAGTACACGTGGAGGCTCCAGTTCATTTAAAATCAATTCCCTCATCTCCAACACAAATTCATCGGACATAGCGAGTTTAACTAGGGTCTGAAGAAAAAGCATTACGATGGTGTGATGAGTGACTCATCATCATCATCATCTCTCCTCCCTAAACGGTGTGAGCCGCTATGCCTGTCAACAGGGCCAAAGGTCATAAGTGAAGTGAGGCGGGGTAGTCAGTACAAGAGGTTGGATGGCGGTCGTGGTGGGAGGGTGTTTGTCAACAGCAGCCGTGGGATCTTAATGAAATGCCCCAACCAGAAAAACAGATCAGCAGCCATGCGTCAAGATGCCCTCGCCATCTGTTTGTATTGTTCCATTATTGATGAAGTGGTGAACTTTAGCGATCACGTTACCACCAGAGCTGCTTGGCCGGTCGCTGCAGCCTGCGCTGGAGCACGCCGCTGAGCTGCATGCGATTCTGGGCCAAAGTGTCTGTAAATGATTGACAAAGCCGGGCTGGATCAGTCAAAAGCACGGCGTCCGTATTGTGTGGAGCTGCCCTCCCCAGAGGACCGCCTCCACATGTTCTACACACTGGAGCATCCAGCCTTCTAAAGGCTTGTACAATGGTTTGGATTCACAATGCTCACACTGGGTATGAAATACAATTCACATTTTCCAAAAAAGGCTTTTCTGTTATTTTTATAGGTAACAATTTTAGCCTTTTCCATTTACACTTCGGTATATGAATTCACGTTTATTGGTGCAATAATGTAGTAAACTGTAGAGGTCCTCAGGCTCACTGGAACCTCCCAAACCACCGCAAGAATTTGTTCAATGTTTTATGAAGCATCTTGTTGTGTAATTTACTACATCTAACATCCAATATTTTATCAAGACGGGCAAAGTTTGAGTCATTATTCAAAATTGACCTTAATGCCGTCATCCTAAACTCTATAATATGATGACGCACTGAATTGATTTTGAAATTTCTACACCAATCCGTTACCTCAACATATACAGTCTCAATGAGTGCAAGTTGTGGTTATGTCAACAAAGTCATAAATGCATGAGAAACTTGAGCCTTTGGCGATCACAACTAACCCTGCCAACATGTCATAAAACTACTAGAAGGCTACAAGGCCATATTTATTATATAACACAGTTAGAGATACGATTGAAACAGTAGTACTTCACTGAGTTGCTGTTGCTAGTTTCCTGAGATGGGAGCTTAGAATGTAATAATCAACTACATTTCTTAGTCCCCAGATAACAACAGATGGTTTCTGTATTTTACATAATTGTCCTCACACCTAAGAAGAGTGCCAGATAAAAATATCTTATTTGTAAGAATCCATATTTACCTATCCTTTGCCATC
>CM051000.1:2580883-2593383 GCA_027704905.1 Muraenolepis orangiensis | reverse complement strand
GCGTAGTTCCTCTAACGGCCTGTAGGAGGGTGGCGCCACTACCGCGTAGTTCCTCTAACGGCCTGTAGGAGGGTGGCGCCACGACCGCGTAGTTCCTCTAACGGCCTGTAGGAGGCTGCTGATGGGTGGATGCAAATGTGATTTCAGATTTTTCGATTTCAGATTTGGCGCAATACAAAGCAAATGTTTACAATGTAAACACTGATGTACTTTATACAAAACACTGATCTACTTTATACAAAACACTGATGTACTTTATACAAAACACTGATGTACTTTATACAAAACACTGATCTACTTTATACAAAACACTGATCTACTTTATACAAAACACTGATCTACTTTATACAAAACACTGATCTACTTTATACAAAACACTGATCTACTTTATACAAAACACTGATGTACTTTATACAAAACACTGATCTACTTTATACAAAACACTGATGTACTTTATACAGAACACTGATGTACTTTATACAGAACACTGATGTACTTTATACAGAACACTGATGTACTTTATACAGAACACTGATGTACTTTATACAGAACACTGATGTACTTTATACAGAACACTGATGTACTTTATACAGAACACTGATGTATTTTCTCATGCAGGCTTCTTTGATTCTGTGAAAGATTGTTCCCAGTGCCGTATCTCTATATCTACCTAAAATGTTAATGAAAAACGGCTTCAAACTAAAACATTATATACATACACAGCTTTTAATGTAGGCGGCAGTATAACTCAGGAGGTAGAGTGGTCGCCTCACCCCCTCACCCTAACCGCTCCTGACCTGCTGGCTGTCTCCTTGATGGCTGACTCCTCTGTCGGTGTGTGAATGGGTGAATGTGAGGCATGACTTGTGAAGCACTTTGGATTACACTTCACTTTGGAAGCACTATATAAAAAAAGCATCCATCCATTATCCATTACAGTTTTTACAAAACCAAAAACACAAATAGGACAACAATTCACACAAACACATGCCTCAGTGACCTTTACGGGGAAAAAAATGGAATCAAAAGATTTTTTTAAATGTTAAAACTATATTGTAGAGATGAGTTTAGGGATCCCGTCTGAGGCCTGTTTGTAGAGCTGAGGCTCAGATTGGTTCCATTCGATTAGGGGATGCAGAGGGAGAAGGAGTAATGTGTTTGTACTGTTGGTGCCTTGGGTTAAGGTTTGGATTTTGTGTTTAAAGATGCACTTTTAGTTTTCACTCTTATATGTGTTTTGAGTTTGTCACACCACAGCAACATTTGAATGATTAAAAAAATGTTGCCAAGTATGTAACATTAGGGTTAAAAATAATAATATGTACTCAATACACAATAATAAGCAGTACTCTGAGACTGAGACTATTGGGGCATATCCACAGTGTTAACCACGTCCTATAAACACACACACACACACACACACACACACACACACACACACACACACACACACACACACACACACACACACACACACACACACACACACACACACACACACACACACACACACACACACACACACACACACACACATCAAACCTAGACCCATTCACAATGTTGCCCTCTACTCCCTTCCTCCTCTTCCTCTCTCTATGTACATAACCCAACGCTGCTCTCAGCTACTCTCAGACACCCTGGGACGGAGTGTGCATATTTCCCATTCCCCACAAACGTTAAATCCTGACCTAGCCTTGTCATAACTAAAGTTATTGATGCACAGATTACACATCTTATGTAGATTAACTTATTTGTCATTTCGACTCATAGGAATACCTCACGGTACTATAATTATAACAGCACACAAAGCAACTTGCATTGGTTATTGTCATTGGTGGGCAGATACTGGTGATGGCACCAGATGTTAGCAGGACCGGAGGATGATGAAAGGAGGGGGAGGAGGGGAGGAGGGGAGGAGGTGGAGGAGGGGAGGAGGGGAGGAGGGGAGGAGGGGAGGAGGGGAAGGAGGGGAAGAGGGGAGGAGGGGAGGAGGGGAAGAGGGGAGGAGGGGAGGAGGGGAGGAGGGGAGGAGGGGAGGAGGGGTCCCCGGTACCAGTGGCTTCTCCTTGAAGCCCAGTTCAATTAGGTGTAAAATGGAGACTTGGTGCTGATCCATTTGTTCTTCTTGTCATCATTTTTTGGAAAAGTAAATAAGGGGGCCAAGCTGTTCTCGGCCCAACATCCTGGCATACAGGCAAGACGCATTTGCGGGATGAAGGCATAGCTAACTAGCAAACAGCTATCTAGCCAACAGTTTAGCTAGCAAACTAGCAAACTGTTGATAGCAAGTCAGCTTTAATGAGTTTTGGCCATAGACTACTGCGAGGCGGCCATTCCATTCCCTGCTTTGCCTTATAATTACAAACGTGTTGATAATAATTAATATTTGACTTTATTTTATTTTGTATTCATGTTTATGTATATATTCTTATTTTGGTTACATTCCTGTTGTGTAGCCCTAATTTGGTGCATTTTCTTTAAGAACAGGAGAATACTTTCACTTGTTTTGACCCACCAGTTAAGAGAAGTTTTGTGAGGATAAAGTGGGGAAGACAAGTGGATTCACGTGGAGAAGTGTGGAGTTTTACGTTTTTTTTGACCGTGTTAACGTTTCGTGAAATAATATAGGATTATATTTTAGAAGCAATTAGTTAGTTTGTTTTTGTTCTTGATTTTGTTAAAATAAATGTTCAAAAAGACGAGCAGATTTCTTTTTTGGAGTCAACCAACCAACACTCTGCTTAAATCCCCACACACACCTCTTAGTTAGAGATTTAGCCAACCTGCTGCACCAGATGCACTTAGACATATTAATGTTTAGTCTCTGGAGATGTCAGGGAAATGCTCCAAATGGATCTTCAGTAAACAAGATACCTTTGTGTGTTTTGGATCAGGGAGCAGTGGCTGCAAACATTCTTTCTAATGTGGTTCTGTATGTTGGGGGATGTTTCTAGCTTTAGGTCAATGATAATAAAGATATTGTACCATTTAGTGTGATATAAGTTATACAAGTTCTCATTAGAAGTTACTGCCAGGTCTTTTAATGGCTGTTTCACTTATGTAACCAACAAGTCAGTATTGCATGGTAGAGGAACTCTTATTTTGGAAGAGCTGCATCCAACCTGACATGGAGGTGTAATTGTCAATGTCTCATTGGCTGAGTCTAAATCACTCCCTACACCGTGACCACATGGTGCGGTCGCCATTGCGTAGTGCTGTCCAAATGTTAAGTAGGAATTGTTATGCCCTATATAGGGCACTCAATGTATCCCACAATGCATCAGGAAAAGTAGTGTTCACCGATGGTCACTACCCCAACACATATATACCATCATGCATTGCGCTTAAAGACAACTGGCAGACATTGGCTGGATGTTTTCCCCATTATTTTATTATATTAATTAATTCAGTTAATACATTTGGGTTAATGCATTGTTATATATATTTATTACAAACGGCATGTCAGTGTTTATTGGTCAGTATTATTATTATCTCATCATCATACCAGTAGTATGTGTTGCTCCACCAGCGTAGATCTGGCACGTTAATTATGAGACAGCAATGACGTCACTAACGGCCACAGTGTGCCTACATTGAACTCCCTATGTAGTGAGTAGGGAGTAGGGAGTAGGGAGTAGGGGGTAGGGAGTAGGGGTAGGGAGTAGGGAGTAGGGAGTAGTGAGTAGGGAGTAGGGGGTAGGGAGTAGGGAGTAGGGAGTAGGGAGTAGGGAGTAGTGAGTAGGGAGTAGAGAGTAGGGAGTAGGGAGTAGGGAGTAGGGTGTAGGGAGTAGGGAGTAGGGAGTAGGGGGTAGGGAGTAGGAAGTAGGGAGTAGTGAGTAGTGAGTAGGGAGTAGGGGGTAGGGAGTAGGGTGTAGGGAGTAGGGAGTAGTGAGTAGTGAGTAGGGAGTAGGGAGTAGGGGGTAGGGAGTAGTGAGTAGGGAGTAGGGAGTAGGGAGTAGGGCGTAGGGAGTAGGGAGTAGGGGGTAGGGAGTAGGGAGTAGAGAGTAGGGTGTAGGGAGTAGTGAGTAGGGTGTAGGGAGTAGGGAGTAGTGAGTAGGGAGTAGTGAGTAGGGAGTAAGGAGTAGGGAGTAGGGTGTAGGGAGTAGGGAGTAGTGAGTAGGGAGTAGGGAGTAGGGAGTAGGGAGTAGGGAGTAGGGAGTAAGGAGTAGGGAGTAGGGAGTAGGGTGTAGGGAGTAGGGTGTAGGGGTAGGGAGTAGTGAGTAGGGAGTAGGGAGTAGGGAGTAGGGCGTAGGGAGTAGGGAGTAGGGGGTAGGGAGTAGGGAGTAGGGAGTAGGGAGTAGAGAGTAGGGTGTAGGGAGTAGGGTGTAGGGAGTAGGGAGTAGTGAGTAGGGAGTAGTGAGTAGGGAGTAAGGAGTAGGGAGTAGGGTGTAGGGAGTAGGGAGTAGGGAGTAGTGAGTAGGGGGTAGGGAGTAGGGAGTAGGGAGTAGGGAGTAGGGAGTAGGGTAGGGAGTAGGGAGTAAGGAGTAGGGATTAGGGAGTAGGGTGTAGGGAGTAAGGAGTAGGGAGTAGGGAGTAGGGAGTAGGGAGTAGAGAGTAGGGAGTAAGGAGTAGGGAGTAGGGAGTAGGGTGTAGGGAGTAGGGAGTAGGGAGTAGAGAGTAGGGTGTAGGGAGTAGGGAGTAGGGAGTAGGGAATAGGGGGTAGGGAGTAGGAAGTAGTGAGTAGGGAGTAGGGAGTAGGGGGTAGGGAGTAGGGTGTAGGGAGTAGGGAGTAATGAGTAGGGAGTAATGAGTAGGGAGTAGTGAGTAGGGAGTAGAGAGTAGGGAGTAGGGTGTAGGGGGTAGGGGTAGGGGGTAGGGAGTAGGGAGTAGTGAGTAGGGAGCAGGGGTAGGGCGTAGGGAGTAGGGTGTAGGGAGTAGGGAGTAGGGTGTAGGGAGTAGGAGTAGGAGTAGTGAGTAGTGAGTAGGGAGTAAGGAGTACGGAGTAGGGAGTAGGGAGTAGGGTGTAGGGAGTAGGGAGTAGGGAGTAGGGTGTAGGGAGTAGGGAGTAGGGAGTAGAGAGTAGGGAGTAGTGAGTAGGGAGTAGGGAGTAGGGTGTAGGGAGTAGGGAGTAGGGAGTAGGGGGTAGGGGGTAGGAAGTAGGGAGTAGGGAGTAGGGAGTAGGGTGTAGGGAGTAGTGAGTAGGGATTAGGGAGTAGGGAGCAGGGGTAGGGCGTAGGGAGTAGGGAGTAGAGAGTAGGGAGTAGGGAGTAGGGAGTAGTGAGTAGTGAGTAGGGAGTAGGAGTAGGAGTAGGGAGTAGGGTGTAGGGAGTAGGGTGTAGGGAGTAGGGAGTAGGGAGTAGGGAGTAGGGGTAGGGAGTAGGGAGTAGGGGGTAGGGAGTAGGGAGTAAGGAGTATGAAGTAGGGAGTAGGGAATAGGGGGTAGGGAGTAGGGAGTAGGGAGTAGGAAGTAGGGGGTAGGGAGTAGGAAGTAGGGAGTAGGGAGTAGGGAGTAGGGAGTAGGGAGTAGGGGGTAGGGAGTAGGGAGTAGGGAGTAGGGAGTAGGGGGTAGGGAGTAGGAAGTAGGGAGTAGGGGGTAGGGAGTAGGGAGTAGGGAGTAGGGAGTAGGGGTAGGGAGTAGGGTGTAGGGCGTAGGGCGTAGGGAGTAGGGAGTAGGGGGTAGGGAGTAGGGAGTAGGGAGTAGGAGTAGGGAGTAGGGAGTAGGGAGTAGGGAGTAGGGAGTAGGGGTAGGGAGTAGGGAGTAGGAATAGGGAGTAGGGGGTATGGAGTAGGGAGTAGGGAGTAGGGAGTAGGGGGTAGGGAGTAGGGAGTAGGGAGTAGGGAGTAGGGAGTAGGGAGTAGGGAGTAAGGAGTATGAAGTAGGGAGTAGGGGGTAGGGAGTAGGAAGTAGGGAGTAGGGGGTAGGGAGTAGGGAGTAGGGAGTAGGGAGTAGGGAGTAGGGAGTAGGAAGTAGGGAGTAGGTGGTAGGGAGTAGGAAGTAGGGAGTAGAGGGTAGGGAGTAGGGAGTAGGGAGTAGGGAGTAGGGAGTAGGGAGTAGGGGTAGGGGTAGGGAGTAGGGAGTAGGGAGTAGGAGTAGGGGTAGGGAGTAGGGAGTAGGAAGTAGGGAGTAGGGGTAGGGAGTAGGGGGTAGGGAGTAGGCAGTAGGGGGTAGGGGGTAGGGAGTAGCGAGTAGGGAGTAGGGAGTAGGGAGTTGGGAGTAGGGGGTAGGGAGTAGGGAGTAGGGAGTAGGGAGTAGGGAGTAGGGCGTAATGTGTGATTTCGGACACAGCCATTGTTCTGAACACAGGAGGCAATAGTCAACAAATGATTTCATGTTTTCCCCTTTGTTCCATCATCTCTTTGCCACTCCTAAGTCTATATTCAGAAATGCAGTGCGACCAAATCTTTAATTACAAAGTGTCCCCAAGAAACCAAACATTTCGATAAAAGTTCCAGCCCCTTTAGATCAGCATGCCACAGTCGACAAGTGTGACACAATCTCAGTCATAGTTATGGCACAACAGTTAAAGAGTTTCTTTATGAGAGCAATTTTCACTTCATCTTTTGTCTCCGGCATTTCTGACTAAATATTTATCTGGGCCAGTCTGCCTTGTTGTCAGGCAGACAAAAGTACCATTTCTACTTAGTTTTATTGAAAGTCACGGGTAAGGAACTCAAATGGTATTTCAGATATGCTCTGCTAAATTTACTACATACTTCAGCTTCCAGCACACGGCCCATCAATATTATTCCTACCGTGACATTTTGCTTCCCAAATTTATCATCATCAATAATATTCAATCTTTTGAGCTCTCATGTATTCCAACCACAGACACACGGTTCTCCTTTTGCAATGTAAACCCATTCCCTTCTCTCCATTGCAGACAGAATTAAACAAGGCCCTTCTACTCAAATCTGTACAAATAGGAATGATTTATTACAAAGCAAGAACACTATTTTTTATTTTCTTAGGAGATCTACTGTACAAAATAACCTCATTTATATTCTTTATTTAATATTCCTGTCAACACACATATGCTACAGCGTCTGTTGGCTTCCCTTACAATGAAGCCATACCTTTGATGAGTGTATAAACAATGCTAAACACTTTTCCTTGACACCTCTTACACAAAAGGGGTCAAGTGAGACACAGAGCCGGTTAGGGTTAGGGCAAACCCTTACCCTAACCCTAACCCTAACCCTAACCCTAACCCAGCCCAACCAAGCCTTGTTGGACCACCGGAGGATGCTGAGAGAGGGTCACTGTGTCCGCCAGCTCAGAATGGACGATTTACAATAGTAAATCAAGCAGTTTTCATTAAACAGTTTTCTAAACCATCTAAATCAGGGGTTCCCAACCGCCGGGCCGCGGACCGGTACCGGGCCGTGGAGGTGTTACTGCCGGGCCGCCAAACAGCTGTGTGTTTATCATCATATTTGACTCAAATAATTTGAGTATAGGTGAACGGCGGGCGGTATAATCTATATATAGAGATGATATATATAGTATAATCTATATATATAGATTATATAGCGGTATATATGGGCGGTATAATCTATATATATAGATTAAATATATATCGGCGGCATAACGAGAGACTTTCAGTTGCACGCGGCCGCGAACGAGCCGGTTTTTGTTACGGGCGCTCCGCGTACATTCGCGTTTATACTGAAATCGAGCCCTGCCGTTTTGTTAGGGGTGTGTGTTGATAACACACTTTGACAACCGGTCCGCAAGATTTTTTTCATGTTACACAAAAAAGGTTGGGAACCCCTGTACTAAATGATGCTTAGGAATAATGAATGAATAATGTTCATACATTTCCACCAAATAACTAATTTCAATGAATATGGGGGTCCTAATCCACGCAATTAACAGGACGACAAGGATTACAACTAAAGCTTTAAAAATCAGATGCCCCCTCCCCCATCCTCTCTCTCTCTCTGACTGGTGGTCTGATTTTTGTCATCCATCTTTTCCCCTATATTTAATTACACAATATGTTCTTCCTCCCCCATACTCATTCATATGCATTAATTAGCTATGTTGAACAGGCCTAATTGCTCTTTATGAACTACAAGGCTGTCATTTAGTAATTTAGCCCCCCCCCCACCTCACAAACACACGCACACAAACCTCCAAACCTGCAGACAGACTGCGTTACAGTGGCCTGTATAATAGTAAATGGATTTTAAGTTAATACAACCGGTGGAGTTTAATGCTGTCCATTAAATGGTTACTTTGTTATTAAACTACATACATTTGCCACAATGTGCATAAAAATGATGATTTTTTAAATATAGCAATAAATTGTAGTTTGTACATTGTTGTATTTCAAGGTAAAACTAAAGTTGTCAGTGGAGTTAAAAAATTAAATCAGACAAATTTTTATGATTGGTTGAACAGATGTAAATGAAGCCCCGCCCTCGATGACCAAAGCATTTGTTTCACTCAGAGCACCAATCAGAGCCTGTCTCTGTAACATCAAGTCATTAGCTCCGTAAAGCCTGCATAGATTATTTTCTTTGAGTGTCTTTGAGATCTTCCCAAATAAAACTGATCATTTTAGGCAACAAATGCAATGTTGATTAAAGTCCTCCAGGTTGATTAAATAAGAGATGCAAGAAACATAGAAAAACCACTTCTAGTGACTGTGGACGATTATGTCCATCTCAAAAATGAATTAGTATGTAATGTAATATATGGACAAAATGGCAAACTTACTACTTTACAAATCACTTGATTGCTTTACAGTAAAGAGCTGTGAGATAAGTTGATATAATGAATGTAACTTTGTGTTCATGCTTCTCTGTTGGTTCCCAGGCGCCCCACCTGCCCAACAGGTGATGTGGAGAGCTGAGGGGCAGCTGCACCAGTCACACAATGCCAGGCCTTCTGGGAGCACAAGAGACTCCATCTCTACACTCCACATAAGCCCCTCAAGACCCCCCCTTCTCCTCCCCTCAGAACCCTTTGCAAAAAAGTATGCAGCCATTTAAAAAAAAGTAAGTGGGTTGATTGTTTGTAGCGACCCTCTTTAGAACGCTCAAGGAGACCCAAAACGGGACATGAGTTCTGTTAAGGCCCATGGCAGGACTGTCCTTTGTGGACCTTTGAGAACCATGTGAAAGGAACAAAGGTGCAATACAGTTACCAGTCTGTTAATTTCCATCCCCAATTCACCGCAGGATGGTCTCATTGTTTGCATCATAATGCAGCATTTAGTTTGAAATAAGGAAGAGCCCAAATCGCCTGAGGGAATCAGGTTTTTGTTGAGTGTTTGGCTGGACCCTGATGCTATTCATACCTTCTGTGAATCAGATGTGAATAAAATGGCTGAAGTACAGTGGACTGCTAATTGGCGGCAGTGTTTGTCTGTCCGGTAGGCTGGGTTCCTTCTGAGACCCTGGCCTATTGGAGCCCCGCCATCGGGGAGAAGGAGCCGGAACACTTCCGCTCTCTGAACAGATGTCTCTCGTTTTGAGCTGATATTAAAATAAAAGAAAACATACCTACAGCCATGCATGGAAGCTAGTTCACAAATGTGCTATGCGGTGATTGATGTTGTTGATTCTGTTTTGAAGTGTAATTGATTGAATCGATTCACGCTCACATGTAATTGGATGTGACTTTGGATGCTAGGATAGGACAGCCCTTTGATTGGCTGGGGTGTGTGATCAATGTATAATATTAAAGTAATCAAATAATCAGATTCCGCAAAATAATAAATTTAATTAGTTGTTCTTATCTATTTAATTGCACCAAAATGTATCACATCAAAATAGCTCTCTCTTTGGTTTTTGTGGCTTTATGAGATACTCAAATTGCAAATCTGATCGTTTAGAGTTTCTCTATCCTAACCTACAGAAACCTTCTCAAATGTATATGTTTACAGTTTTAAGTGACAGAAATGGTCCGTTGGGTCGGAGAGTCTTCCGCTGTGGGTGCTTTGCCTTCACGTTTCTCTGACTTTGATAACTGGACTTACAGTGAATTGATCAAACTTACTACACGGCCATTACAGCCCAATACTAACTTAGTATTGGCAATACTTATATATAGTGGCCCAATAAACAATGGCTGTATAAGTGTACAATAATAAAATAAAATATATGTTACATTATGTATATATACATATATACATACATGAAAATATACAGAACTATTAGTTACTATTACTATTGTAGTTGAGATGCATATTAAGTATTAGTATTTAGCCATTACAAGCCATTGAAAGCCTGTGCCATATCAATAAGTAATCCATAACAAAGAGTTGTTCTCAAAGAGCAGCTCTCACCACACCATTATCAGTTGTCGACCTTAGCTTTTAATATGAATATGTTGGAGGTTTGGAGCAGGACTTTGGAGTGTGTAAGGTCAGGTCATGGCATGAAGATGTAGGACCTTTGCGTGTCTGAAAGGAAACATGTTGACTTTGAGATGATGCAGGTCAAGATATAATGGTATGAGTTCATGTGTTTATTTGTTTGCATGTTTTCATTTATTTATCATCATATTACATTTGCATTACATTACAAGTGAATATTTTTCAGTGGAAAATATTGGAAAGCATGTTTTCTACACTGTGTTAGAGAATTTGTATTTCCATATTTACCATCGAAAAATCGAACATATTTTATATCATCTACTGTCCCCGTGGGAAATCTATAGATACACCGGAGAATGTATACATTTACAACTCCACTGGGAAATGTACTTGTTTATGTTCAATCAATATATTTCATAGTTCAACATTTACTGTAACACACACAAGGCGGAAGAGCACTGCCTGAATACATGTATGTACATATCTTCCGTTAGCAATCCTGCAGTGCGTCTTCATAATAAATAATAATTCACTGCTTGTACTATTAACCTGTCTAGAGCTTACACTGCATCCACAAGTAGAAGGTACAGAAAACCACCCACAACTTCAAATCCTCAGCACTGATCCGGGTTCCTCTGTGTGATCAGGTGATCCCAGGGTCATAGGGGGAGCAGCTCCCCTGGGATCACCTGATCACACACCTCACACACCTTTCAGGGTCATAGGGGGACCTGCTCTCCTGTGATCCCAGGGTCATAGGGGAGAGCAGCTCCCCTGTGATCCCAGGGTCATAGGGGAGAGCAGCTCCCCTGTGACCCCAGGGTCATAGGGGAGAGAAGCTCCCCTGTGACCCCAGGGTCATAGGGGGAGCAGCTCCCCTGTGACCCCAGGGTCATAGGGGAGAGCAGCTCCCCTGTGATCCCAGGGTCATAGGGGAGAGCAGCTCCCCTGTGATCCCAGGGTCATAGGGAGAGCAGCTCCCCTGTGACCCCAGGGTCATAGGGGAGAGCAGCTCCCTGGCCCCTTCCTCCCTCTACTCATTCTGGAGTCATACCTTATGGAAGCTGTCAGCGATGACATCTCCCGACTAGTTGTTGGCTGTCAGGAAATTGCTGGCGTGACCTGTGGAACATAAATGTTTCTACTTCACGGCCAGGTCAGGGTAATGGAAGGGAGCCTGGTGCCGCCTGGAGCTCCTCAGAGGCTTGTGAAGACAGGGTTTGATCTGGTCTCATGAAGGACAATGTGGTGACCTGGCCCACGCTGTTCTGGGCTCTCCTGAGCACAAATACACACCGTCAGACACACACACTCACACACACTCACACACACACACACACACTCACAGACACACACACTCACACACACACACACACACACACACACACTCACAGACACACACACACACTCACAGACACACACACTCACAGACACTCACACACACTCACAGACACACACACTCACAGACACACACACTCACACACACTCACAGACACACACACTCACAGACACACACACACACTCACACATACTCACAGACACTCACACTCACACACACACACACACTCAAACACACTCACACACACTCACACACACTCACAGACACTCACACATACTCACACATACTCACACACACTCACACACACTCACAGACACTCACACATACTCACACATACTCACAGACACACACACTCACACTCACACACACACACTCACACTCACAGACACTCACAGACACACACACTCACACTCACTCACACACACTCACACACACTCACAGACACTCACAGACACACACACACACACACACACACACACACACACACACACACACACACACACACACACACACTCACAGACACACACACACTCACAGACACAGACACACACACACACACACACACACACACACACACACACACACACACACACACACACACACACACACACACACACACACACTCACAGACACTCACAGACACAGACACACACTCACACACACACACACACACACACACACACAAACGCAATTTGTAAGGTAAGTAAGTAAAATGTATTTAGAAAACGCTTTTCACATATAAAAGTCACAAAGCGCTGTACAGTAGCAAGTTAAAGTAAAGAACAAAGGACAGGTACACATTAAAGACGTTACAACAATAGACACAAAAACACAAAAGAAGACGTGAAACAGAGTTACCCAAATGCCTCAACATGTGCGTCTTTAGCCAACGCTCT
>CM051000.1:2560883-2573383 GCA_027704905.1 Muraenolepis orangiensis | reverse complement strand
TGGCTCTCAGTAACCAGGGGAGCTTTGCAGACTTGGTTGTGCTCTGAAGCAATTAAGTGAGTAGAATAATAATATTAATGATAATAATAATAATAATAATAATAATAATAATAATAATAATAATAATTATACAAATAATAATAAAATCAAAACTAAAATAATAAACAATTCAGATAAAACAGTAATTAGATGGGCCATGTTAACACTGAAGCCTGAGACTCAGGAGCTGCACTTTGGTTATCCCCAGCCCATTAATATTTCATCACCCTGCACATTTCCATGAATGGCATTATTCAAATTATGCTAAATCACATCAGCTTGCCTGCTTGGCTGTAAAGTTGCCTGAGACAAAGTCTGGATGAGACCGCATGTCATTCAGAGGATGCTGGGATGCCTGGAGTCTCTGGCCCGAGTGCATTTAACACGCTGGGAATTATGGAAACTGTAATTGGCACTTTGTGAATAACCTTTGGAATCATTTACAGAGCTTGTAGTGTGGAGATGCCGATACACTTCAAGTTGAACAACCACACTCACACACAACTTTTTTTATTTATATATTACGTACGTCTGTTTAATAAATGATGATGTGCATCTTCTTACAGTTAAACCACATTACAAAGTAAAACTGTTGGTTCCACTTTAGTTTAGTTATTCACCGAAGCTCAGCAACTCCACAAGGCGGCAAGGATTGAGTGCTCCTTTGTTGCCAATTAAAGAACATCTCCATCATCCTCATCCTTCTGTGAAGAAATAAACACCCAACTATGAGTTGTTTGTGGTTGCTCTACTGGAGGAAATCTCATCAACTGTAGGGAATAAATACAGACAAATGAATGTGTAACAAACAGTGGAACTTAAATATATAATATATAATATATTAAATATCAATTCACTCACTGTTCACTTAAAAGCATATGCACCTTTTTGCAAGAAGCAGTGCAACTCTCAGAATATGCTATTCTTACTGTAGGGAATAAAAGTGGGTTAGCAAACCTCTTACAAAGTGCCTTTCATGCGCACTGGAAGGTAAGGGAATACCATGCACTGTTGTTCAACTTTGAGTTGAAGCACTGAAACCAAAATCCACATCCGATAAAGAGCGCTGACAGCAGCGGCCAACCACAGATGTCTGAGAATTATAAACAAATTGTTCTTCTGAATTCCACCATTAAACAGTAGCCACAACTATGTAACCATATACTTATATTCATAAAATAACAACGATTTTTGTTAACTGCCCAATGACAATGTCTGAGGTTGGACCCACTTAAAATGTGTAATTGAGTACAGGAACCAGTAGCGATCATGAGGGCTGTAAAGCTGTTTGCCCAAACACTAGAATGCTTATTGGAATGAAAGCCATTCTGCCGCTGAACTCACTCTACCTTTATCTCCTCAATGGGATACATGTCTATAATGTTATTTTGTTTCAGCTCCAAATGTGAAATTCTGCAGCTTAATAAAATAAAGAAAAAGCCAGAACAATAGTCAGAGAAGAAGGGGTCAGCATATCTTTAAATGGATTTAACTGTTTGCTCTGATCTCACTCCTTTACACCTCTTGCGTCCAAAAATTCATGACGCACAAAACACACACACACACACACACACACACATTTTTGCTGGTTCATTATTGCACCTGACGTGAATATCCCTAAAATATTCATCCGACAGGGAGGTTTTCCTGCAATAACTCACAGGCTAACACAGTGAGCAGGGCTGGGCTTAACTCGGACCAGGGGAAATATCATGATTATAGGCAAGCCATTCCAGGATACCTGGCTATTAATAATACATGATAAATAGCTGCATAAAGGGAACAAAGCACTGTGTAATATTAGGTGACCCCATGTTATTAGCTGTGAGAGCAGCCATTAGTGAGTTGCCTTAACCTGCCTTAATGAGGTCTCTGCTCGGGGTAGGGGGGGGGGGAGCTGCAATCACATCTGAGCAGCCATTGGTTTTATGGTCATATCAGTGTAATGTGGAATGTGTTATTTTTCTCTCTCATTAACAGATAATTGTATTTATTTATGTATGTGATGTATTATTCATGTATTCTCCATGGCAACACGTGTTGCCCCCAACAACACAATTCATAAGAACATTCCATAGTCTATATTCAAGTCAAGTCAAGTCAAGTTTATTGTCACTTCACAGTTTACACAAGTATAAAGCAGTGAGTGAAAATCTTATGTGCAATACCCGACGACAGACAGCAGTTAGAAAAATAAGATAAAAATAGAAGAATAAAGATAAGAATAAATAAATTAGAATAAAATAAAATAAAAATAAAAATGCAATTTATAAAATGCAATATATCGGCACAGAAAAAGAGCAATATGTATATATAAATCAATGTAATAAATATACATTGTTATATGCTATACGCCCTTGTTCAGCAGACTGATGGCCTGACTGTGGAAGCTATCTCTAAGCCTATTTGTACGACACTTGATACTGCGGTATCGCCTGCCTGACGGTAAAAGTGAATACAGTTGGTGGCTGGGGTGGGCAATGTCTTTATGATGCGTTTAGCCTTGGCCACGCACCGCTGGTTGTATATATCCAGGAGGGAGGGGAGCTCACCTCCAACGATATACTGGGCCGTCCGCACCACCCTTTGAAGCGCTCTGCGCTCGAGTGCGGTGCAGTTCCCGTACCAGGCGGTGATACACCCTGTAAGAACACTCTCGATGGTGCCGGTATAGAATGTTCTAAGGATGCGGGGGCCCATGTTGAATTTTCTCAGACGCCTGAGGACATACAGGCGTTGTTGGGCCCTTTTCACCACGTGTGTGGTGTGCGTGGACCATGTGAGGTCCTCGGAGATGTGCACGCCGAGGAAGCCGCTGACCCTCTCTACTGCAACACTGTCGATGGAGATAGGGCTGTGCTCTCCTCTATGCTTCCTGAAGTTCACGATCAGCTCCTTGGTCTTCTTGACGTTGAGGGCGAGGCTGTTCTCCTGGCACCACTGCTCCAGCGATCCGACCTCCTCCCTGTAGGCTGTTTAGTCGTCGCTGGCGATCAGGCCCATCACTGTCGCGTCGTCAGCAAACTTGATGATGACGTTGGAGCTGTGCATAGCCATGCAGTCGTGGGTGTAGAGGGAGTAGAGGAGAGGGCTCAGCACGCATCCCTGGGGGGGCTCCCGTGTTGATTGTCAGTGGCTCTGAGGTGGTGCTGCCCATCCTCACCACCTTGCGGCTGTATCCAGCTGCACGTGGATGGGGGCACGCCTTTAAGCTTGGTGTCGAGCTTGGCAGGAACTATCGTGTTGAACGCTGAGCTGTAGTCCACAAACAGCATTCGCACATAACAGTTCTTTCCCTCGAGGTGGGAATGGGCAGTGTGGAGGGCCATGGCAATTGCGTCGTCCGTGGATCTGTTTTGACGATATGCAAATTGCCATGGGTCCAGCGTGGCAGGTAACACGGAGCAAATAAAGTCCTTGACCAACCTCTCGAAGCATTTGCTGACAATCGAGGTGAGGGCTACAGGTCTATAGTCATTCTGGCATGTTACCTTGGGTTGTTTAGGGACAGGCACGATGGTGGACATCTTGAAGACCGCGGGAACAACAGCCTGGGACAGGGAGAGGTTGAAGATGTCTGCAAAGACTCCTGCTAACTGGTCTGCGCATGCTCTGAGGACGCGGCCCAGGGATGTCGTCGGGGCCTGCCACCTTACGGATGTTCAACCGCTTGAAGGTGCGGTGCACATTCGCCTCCGAGATGTTCAGCAGGCTGGTCTCCTCAGGCGGCGCTGGCTTCGGCGGGCTGCCATTCACGTCGAACCGAGCAAAAAAAGTATTTAGCTCTCCTGGGAGGGAGGTAGAGGAGTTCTCTACACAACTGGTTCTCCCTCTGAAGTTCGTTATCGTCTGCAGCCCCTGCCACATACCGCTCGCGTCGTGGCTCTTGAATTTCTCCTCCACTCTGTCCTCCCGCTTGGCAGTGACGATGGTCTTACGGAGGTCGTAGCGGGCTCTCGTATATTCCTCAGAATTCCCGGTTACGTGCGTGTAGGGCAGCTAAGTTAATCCACGGCTTCTGATTGGGGTATATCCGAACCGACTTGGTCAGAACAACGTCATCTTGATGAACCCGGTGACCGACGACGCGTACTTGTTGATGTTATTGTCCGAGGCAATGTGTCAGTCAGCACGATCAAAACAATCCTGCAGCATAGAGTACGATTGGTCCGACCAGCATTGGACCTCCCTCACAGCGATCGGTTGCTGCTTCATTAAGCTATATTGAGTCATTGTTTCCATACACAGACACTAGTACCCAGTGTCTGGTGCTATCGAACAACCCATGGTTGCTACAGAGGTTCTTTAATGATGTGTGCAGCTTAAAAATGATGATAATACCAGTTATGACATTACGGTTAACCATCCAATCAGACTGGGGGCGCGTAGGCTGTACAGGGCACTTTGTGTTGACTTAACTGCATAACGTTATGTATATACAGCGCCGTGAAGCTAATTAAGGGAGTCAAATCAGTGGTATGGCTGCTTGTTGTTAGAAAGCAGCCACGAGATGAGCGTGTTCAGTATCCAGCTGTGGCCACAGCGTCGAGCCACAGCTGTTCCACATGCTGAGTCATATGTTGTGGAAACATGTATGTTGTTGCATTCCACAAGTGTGACTTTGTACCACAGGAGAACCCAGATGAGCAGTTCATATAGGACATGGTTCATCTACACTCAGGACCAAATCAGTTGATGACCAATGGAAAGTTGTCAGTGGGCCACAATGTTTGAGTTACTCGTTATTATTAATTCAAGTTTGTTGCTGCTTTAGTAATGCGTTACTTCACTGATGGCCACTGATCCAAAGCAGCCCTACAAACACATCCTGAGCACGTAAGGTCTTGTTAGGCCTCATCTAGGTTTCGGTTTTGGAGATACGGGTATTGCAATTATTCTCGATTCAAGAGCACTTCTGAAAGGTTTTCTTATTTCTTTTCAGACTGCTTTGTGCATGCCATGGACATGATTCATTAACTAACTGTTTCAAAACTCATATTATGACATTACACTTGGAAAAATAATAGACCTTAATTCTCTAGTGAATGAATGCAGAACTGAGTCACACATCACCAACCCAGAGAGGCTTTCTCCTTCCACTGGCCTGAGGGGAGGAATCGATATGAAATGACAGCTGTTTGGTCCATCCCTGTGGAGGGTGGAGCTGACCTATACACACTCTGGAGGAAGCTACTGTAGGCTGCTCCACCTTCAGCTATTGTCTTCCCCCAAGATCAGTTTGACTGTTCAGATATCTGGAGAATTGGCACTCCTTACTCTACACGGCACTGTCCTGTTCACCAGAGACTGGGAGCATGGGCAAGGTGTAAGGTATTTAATAGCAGAATGATCTTAGAAATGTGGAAATGGTAAGAAAATAACAAAACAACTACCAGAGAAGCACAGAGGGGAAGACGTGCAATGAAAATAAAAAACAAAGAAAATCCATTTAAAAAAGGATGTTTTATTGTCATGTTTAACATCTGAGCTAATCTGAAACCTACAATTGACAGCTGGGGATACTGACTATAACAAAGAGGAAAGGGCTGTTGTTTAACTACAGGCAGAGAAACCAACCCTAGAAAGAGAAGGTGAAAGCGGTAGAGATGAGGAGGAGGCTTTGATACAGAGAACCCAGACATAGAGGCACACTTAAAACACCGTTCACTAGTGTCTGCAAGTCTTTTCAGCTCAACTTCTGGAGGTGGACGACTAGAGTCAATGAGAGCCACGTCAGCACGTCCTACTGTGTGTGTGTGTGTGTGTGTGTGTGTGTGTGTGTGTGTGTGTGTGTGTGTGTGGTGTGTGTGTGTGTGTGTGCTTCAGGGGTGCAGGAACCTAGGCCATAGTCCAGCTGTTTGCTACTTTCTAGTGCAGCCATTGTTCGGGGAAACAGAACGCAGTATTCAGCCTGGCTGGTTTCCAGAGCACTCCTATAGTGGTCCAATGTTTAGCATTGTTTTGACAGGCCATTGAAGAGGACAGCATGGGGTGTGTTCCTATAGATAGTGGCTTAAGAAGTGTGTGTGTGTGTGTGTGTGTGTGTGTGTGTGTGTGTGTGTGTGTGTGTGTGTGTGTGTGTGTGTGTGTGCGCGCGCACGCGCGCGCGTGTGTGTGTGTGTGTGTGTGTGTGTGTGTGTGTGTGTGTGTGTGTGTGTCTTTGTAAGAGGGGCGGTTTGAGCGGGGGAGGGGATGTATGAAATGGAGAATAAGGGGACATGCTATAGCATCAGCTATCTTGGGTCTGCATGAGGCAGTCATGTGTTCACGCTACATGGTGTCCTGTGCGTCACACAGAGTAACACAGCGACCCTGGTGCGGTACAAAGCAGAACATCCCCATTATGTGTTATGTTTTATACGTACAGAACTGTAAAATAAGCTAAGTACCTCCTGGGTAGTTCTGCCGGTGTTGTGTGAGCATGCTGTTGAACACTAAGCAACGTACAGAGGGGATGGCATGCAATGTGATATTGTGATATTGTTGATTTATGAAAAGCGTATGATTTGAACAGGTTACCACAGATGGATGTTCTGCCCTCCTGAATGGTTGAAGATTGCAGCAGAGATTCAGCCCTGCCTCCTCCTCCGGTCCTCCTCTCAGGGAGGAACAGTGCAGCATCAGGCCTGACCCCAGCCCAATAGTTTGTTAGTGTTTCATGTCTTTACTGCTCCTGCTTTATTCTAATTGCATTCTTACATTAAAAAAGCTTGTTTTTCTTGATTACTTTGATGTTAAACGGGAGCAGGGGAGCGATTCACATTCATTCAGCGCATGTTTTGCTCTCCACTCTTTTGTGCTAACAGCAGAATTGCTATATTGGCAGTGGAGCTAAATTACTGCAAACATCTCTATGGGCCAGACAGGCTTAACTGATTGGCCTGGGTAGTGTGACGTGTCAGTGCCCCCTACTGGTGGCTAGGGGAAGCTTAGGGTACTGTTCATTCAAGGCACGTAGGTCCAGAGTCAGAGGATCGCGGTGGACTCCGGGAAGCTTTGACACATGAAGCCCTTTGCTCACTGGTCTCCAGTTCACCTGCCAAATGTGGAGAGAGCGCATGTATGTACCGTGTTTACAGAGGAACACACAGGCTCCTCTCCACAGCTACATGGAGAACAGACTTCAGCTTTGGTTGTTGAGTGTCGACATTAAGAAAACCAACCAGCAGTTGAAAAAAGCTGTAAGATAGAGAGCTACCGACCAGCGCCCGCCTCACGTCACTCCTCTATATCGGTGATGATAGAAACAAAGGTAGGCCCATTCAGACTGAACATGATTCACAAATCACTTCTGAAATGTGACCCCTGCCAAACCCTGATGGCTACAGTCAAGATTCAAGATTCAAGATTTGTATTTGCCATTTGCAATAAGTACAATGGAATGCTTACTCCCCATTCCCTCCCGCAATATGGCATTTTAAAACACACAATACGATAAGTATACGTTACATAATCAAATAAACAATGAACATAAAAATAACAATAAAGTGATTGATGGATGATATGTACATGTGTTATATTGTGCACAACGCATTTAGAGCATTTTAGAGTGGCAGTAGTGCAGCAGCATCATGAATACAGTGCAGTGCAGTAACTGTAATGAGTAATGAATAATAAGTTTGAGTCCAGAATACACGCTGTATTGCTCCAGTGGGTCATACTAAGGGATGCATTCTAGGGGCTGTGGCCAGGTCTTGATACTGGAGGATAATATATATATATATATATATATATATATATACTGTATATTTTGTTATGTTGTCCCCCAGTTACAAGACCTATCTCCCTTCCCCCTAAACCAAACCAAAGCAAAGCTCTTTCTCTGGGTTTTACTCATCTCTACCTCTACCTCTATTCTGGTATTCGGGGAAACAGAGAGAAACACAAAATACAAAACACTTAGCCTAATTTGGCTTTTAGCAATCACCTACAGGTCAATTAGCAGTGTGATTCAGCAGCTGAGATCTCAGCCAGAGCTCAGGCAGGAAGATAAACAGAAATAATAACCTGATCCGTGTTTCTCTCTCCACTCCGGAACAGAACACGTTCAGCAGGGGAAGAAGCAATGGGCGAAGATGGGCAGAGAGAGGAGGGAAGGAGGGGGAGCAAACAATGGGTTACCATGGAGATAAATAGGATCAAATTAGACTCCACTGAGATCTGAGCTGTTCATCTACCGCCGTGCCACCTGGCCCACAACAGCGCCAACAACTGCTTTCCCACCATTAATTAGAATGTATTTTTAGAAGAAATACACGTTTCTAAATCAGCCGCAGCAGAAATGAGGATGAGGCTAAATGGACAGAGGGGAAAATGCCTCATTAGCTGAATTTAAATCAGCTCCGCAGCCCAGGACCACATTCACAACACGCTTTAGGAACTGAATAAATAACATCTGCAGAGGATAGCATTTTTATTTTTGGTAGATTTAATGTTTTGATTTCTCTGCATTTACAGTACAACCGATCAGGTGGGGGCTGTGAGGAGATGATGTGTTTTCACTGCTTGGTTAAGATCCTACGTTCAGCTCATCAGGAAGCCGCTGGCCTTGTTGTTGTTGATATTGTTGTTGTGGTTGTAGTCGCTCACCAAGCTTTCTGTTTGAATATAGTGGCCTCATTGATGAGGCCCGGGCGTCTCTCGCCCCCACCAGCTGCACCTGGAGATGGGCTTGTTTGTCTTCATTAGACCCCCTCCTTGTGTCCCTCCAATCAGTCCATTAGAGGGGTCCCCTTCTGTATTTGTCAGGCGTAGTGAAAGGCCAGAGACACACAGACAGCGGGTCGTGCTGTAATCATCTTCACGGTATCTCACGCCACCCCCCACCCCCTAGAGGTCTCCCAAGAAGGGTTTCCCACACTGGGGGGTACGTGTGCGCACACACACACGTACATACATACACATACACACACACACACACACACACACACACACACACACACACACACACACACACACACACAATGTGTGCAATATGCAGATCATCGAATATGATGTCTAGATAAGGAAAGTTCTGAGACACATAAACAGTGTCTTTCATGAACAGAACATATTAACATTGTGTCAAAGGGCAAAGACACATTAACATATAGCAATATAAAACATATTCAATGTCGTGTTTCCAAAAGCAATATATTCTAGAAATGCATTTATGAGGTTTCGACTGCATCTGCTTCCAATTGTTTGCAACTGCAAACCACAGAAGCCATCCAGCCCCTCCTTTCACACTCACCACAAAGCATGTTCTCCACTTCTAATCTCATGTGACTTGCTTTTATTGTACCTACAAAGGTTACTCACTCATGACGTAAATAACACACACACACACCCACACACACACCCACACACACACACACACACACACACACACACACACACACACACATTTATGAAAAGAGAGGCTGATGAAATAATGCACGCATACCAACAGGACCATAATAATACACACACACACACACACACACACACACACACACACACACAGAAACAAAACAGAAACTGACATAAACCAACCCAACGTATAGGTCAGGATATGCTCTCTCTATGCTCTCTCTATGCTCTCTCTATGCTCTCTCTATGCTCTCTCTATGCTCTCTCTATGCTCTCTCTGTGCTCACAGACACAGTCCATTTGTAAAGGACTGTATGTAGATGATCCTCCATAGATCCACCATGCACTGTACTTCAGATAGCAGATCTGCACTATCAGGATCTCATGCTGCACAATGACACAAACAGAATGGGAATGCACAGGCATTCGTCTCTCACCTATTGTGTGGGAACCGTATCTCTGGTGTGATCTACGACGAAGACGCTGTAGATTCTGTGCTTGGTGTGTGTTAACGCTCAGTAATTACTCAGAGGGATTGAAGCGTATTCTTAATTACCCATGTTGCCTTTTGGCCGCTAATTTCCTGCGGAGAAAACAGATATCCTGCAGCGCGCGGCTCCAGGGACAGCACCGGTCGTGACTGCAGGCTCTGGGATATAATTCATACATGTGTACATGACGGTCTGTGGGGACTGAGGATGGAAAGACTCAATTGAAACCACAAAATGTCCCCCACAAACCGTCTCAGATGGGCAGTTTAATTTGCGGCCCCTCCCTAAAAAACGCAGTATGATGAATGCATTAACAGCAGGGTTCAGGTTGGGTTTGGATCCTGTGTGTCTCACTGCTGGGATGGCCTCTATGGCAGGTCAATAGCAGGATTAGGGATCAATAGGTGATTCATTGGGCACAGTAAGCCTCCCATACTGTCAGGGCCAAGGGGTCCATTGGCTGGACCCACTGAAGGGATAAAGCACGTGTCTATATTGGGAGGGCCGGGGATCCCAGTGTTTGTGTCCTCTCTTTCACTGGATGGAATAGCATGAAGCTCACAATGCGGATAGGCCTAAATGCAACAGGTTCCTATTTGTACGCATGTGTACACAAAAACTTACATTGATAATATATAGTGTACTGATCTTCCCTCAGTATGGTGCATATCACACCCTGTGTGCTCTCTTAATGGTCATGGTCATTGCTATGTCATCTTCTTTAAATCAATTAATGTGAAAATGACAGAATCCACAGGAGAAATATAAATGCTCTAATAATAGAAACTAGAATGAGTGGAGGAAGAAGCAGCTTCGTGGCGTTAGTCTGGAGAGATGTCTAGAGGAGCTGCTTCTCTGAACATCTCTCCCTCTTCACCGCAGGCTTGGCTTCCCCGGGTCTCCTCCCAAAGCAAAGTCAATCGCTGCTATTGATTTTCACTGAACCGGCAAAGTGATCTATGCTTGCATAATATACAGCAACTTCCATCCGCTTCTTACAAACATTTATCTCTGCTCCGGCGGTTGGTTAGATGAACATATATAAAAGCATCCATTACCATTACCATTACCATATAATGCAGGTAAGGGGGGGTGGATTGAGCTCTGACTTGAGGCAGGTGATTGAGGAGAGCGGCACCAGGTTCAACCAGAGACACACTGGGACTTGGAAGGGTCTACATTCCCTGCACTAGGGACCCGAGTCAAAAGTATTCTTGCCTAAAGGTTCTTGAATGTACTTCTTCCTAGCGCATGCTCTTATCACTTTTAACTAGCATACTAGCGTCAATTGTTAGCTTGTTAGTTTGTTAGATATTGTTCTATTGTACTTTTTACATGAGCAATGAGGAATGAAATCCACTTTTGACTTCTGGTGACGAGTTGTTCTCTTACCTTCCTTTGTTGAAACCCACTACAGTAAGTCTCTTTGGATATTGACTGATGAGGGAGCCTGTAAACTGAAATAAAGCTTTGACATAAAACTGAAAATAAATGTGAAAAGCGTTCCGTTAGCAGAAGCATATTCCATTACCAGATAGGTAATTGCTCAAGAGTGCATATAATTAACTCTCAATCCCAAGTGATAATAGAAGCATTAGAAGCTCTAATTGACTACTGAGTATTGAAACCTCCACTGGTTTTGTTCTTCTAGGTGCAGCACAGCTGTCACAGTGGCTGTCACTCATATCCACAGAGGATATTTCAGCTAGATTTTACTTCTAGAGTTCATTATCATCCATGGCTCCACAAAGGATTTAGTTCATTAGAACAAACCAATGTAAGATGTTCATCACATGGTGAATGAGGATATAACACATAGATTGGTTGCTCAGTCAGTAGGGAATGGTTTGGGAACCGGAAGGTTGCCGGTTCAAGTCTCGAGGTGCCCTTGAGCAAGGCACCAGACCCCTACACTGCTCCCCGGGTGCTGTATATAAAATAGCTGCCTACTTCTCCTAATACTAGGATGGGTTCAATACAGGGATCCCTCCCAAAGTCAGAGCTGGTCAGGGAGAGGGAAGTGTGGAGTCCCCTGCCGAAGCTGCTAGCTCCGCGACCCGACCCGGATAAGCAGTAGAAGACAGACGGATGGATGGAGGGTGGACATGTGACCAATAAAGAGGATTCATTCTCCACATTTAGATGTATTTTTTTGCTTTTTTTCAAGGTGGCTGTAAAATTAATATACTGCAATTGAACAACGTAGCTTATTCAAGCTTATTCAATAACCAAGTGTGTTTACTAATCATTCTCATCCTCATTTTCCCAGCCACGTCTATGCCCAGGTTGCAGCGCTCCAGCCCATCACCCTCACCTGTCCCTCGGTAGTTCTCACAGTTAACACAAGTCCCTTTAACGACCCCTTACTTTCAGTTCACCTCAGGCTTTCAGCACGTTTGTGTCTGTGTTGTTTCCTATGTTGGTATTTCCGCCAAGCTGTGAATACACTCTGTTGTCTGCATTTGTTTCCTGCCTGCTGGGAATGCTGTTACAGTCATTGTCATTATGTCATAGAACATAGATTTCATTATAATGTCCAAAACAATACCTTAAATGTACCTTACCTTTGATTCCTTATTCTTATATTTCCTGAACAAATTGTACTATGAGATCAAACGTAACGTAGTGTGGTGGTGTGAA
>CM051000.1:2545883-2558383 GCA_027704905.1 Muraenolepis orangiensis | reverse complement strand
TCCTGTTCAGTGGTGTCTCCGTACCACACGGTGACGCCACCCGTCAGGGCGCTCTCTACGGGCCACGCTAGAAGTTCACTAGCTCTTAGGATCAATTACTTGAAAAGTATAAATACTGTCAAGTTCAGTCAAAATGCAATTAGAATAAATGACCCTCTGTTTAAAAGTATATAAATGGTATTAACATAATTCAAATTTAAATATGTTTCTGTTTATTACTATGAAACAGGTCTGAAGTATTTAGGTTTAACATTTTTATAATACAAATAGTTCCAATGGCATCTAAAAGTACAAATGGTGGTAAGCGTGTGTTTAATTGGTGTTAGGATTTTGAGGGGGTCCTTGGAATTTCCCTGTAAGGGGTCCCTGGCCCCAAAAAGCTTGAGAACCCCTGGCCTAGACGGCCCACAGCGTGGTGACCAAGGGCCCACAAGGTGGGGTGGGCCTTTAATATCATAGCCTGTGTTTAGATAGTTTCACTAATAGTGGCTGGCCAATTAACTGGTCTATGTGGGTTTGTCCCGCCCCTTTCCCTTCAAATGTTGGCTATCAACTGTCACTCAAACATGTCTGACGCACAAGCATCTCAGAGAGAGCTGATTGTGGCTGCATTGGCTGTGGACCTAAGCTAGGCTAGACCAGTTGTTTGTGTGGCAAAATGGAGCTACCTAAACCCGACACAAAGCGTAAGGATGGTACTGAAGAGCAAAGGGAGAAGAAAAGGAAGCCTCAATCACTGGAGGCAGATCACGCACAATTTGCATTCGGACACATTAATATGACAGTTATTGCCATATTTTGTGAGAAAAATGAAAATTCAAGCAATAAGGATTTTGCATAAGAATTTATACCCTTTGTCATGGCAAGCCCAAATGAACTCATGTTTAGTATTGGTTGCATATCCTTTGCACGCCATAACTTCCTTTGATATTCTAAATATCGAATTTCATGTCAAATTATAACCTCTCTGTTTTTGAATGGGTGCCTATGGGAATTGAGCGGGGGGACTAAATTAAACTAAATGATGCTGGTACAGTATGGAACACATGGTTGTAAGTCATAAAGGTACAGGCGGTATAAAGTCATAGGTACATAAGGTACATAAAGGTACATAAGGTACATAAGGTACATAAGGTACAGGCAGTATAAAGTCATAGGTACATAAGGTACATAAGGTACAGGCAGTATAAAGTCATAGGTACATAAGGTACATAAGGTACAGGCAGTATAAAGTCATAGGTACATAAGGTACATAAGGTACAGGCGGTATAAAGTCATAGGTACATAAGGTACAGGCGGTATAAAGTCATAGGTACATAAGGTACATAAGGTACATAAGGTACATAAGGTATAAAGTCATAGGTACATAAGGTACATAAGGTACAGGCGGTATAAAGTCATAGGTACATAAGGTACAGGCGGTATAAAGTCATAGGTACATAAGGTACATAAGGTACATAAGGTACAGGCGGTATAAAGTCATAGGTACATAAGGTACATAAGGTACAGGCAGTATAAAGTCATAGGTACATAAGGTACATAAAGGTACAGGCGGTATAAAGTCATAGGTACATAAGGTACATAAAGGTACAGGCGGTATAAAGTCATAGGTACATAAGGTACAGGCGGTATAAAGTCATAGGTACATAAGGTACATAAGGTACATAAGGTACAGGCAGTATAAAGTCATAGGTACATAAGGTACATAAGGTACAGGCGGTATAAAGTCATAGGTACATAAGGTACATAAGGTACAGGCAGTATAAAGCCATAGGTACATAAGGTACATAAAGGTACAGGCGGTATAAAGTCATAGGTACATAAGGTACATAAAGGTACAGGCGGTATAAAGTCATAGGTACATAAGGTACATAAAGGTACAGGCGGTATAAAGTCATAGGTACATAAGGTACAGGCGGTATAAAGTCATAGGTACATAAGGTACATAAGGTACATAAGGTACAGGCAGTATAAAGTCATAGGTACATAAGGTACATAAGGTACAGGCGGTATAAAGTCATAGGTACATAAGGTACATAAGGTACAGGCAGTATAAAGTCATAGGTACATAAGGTACATAAGGTACAGGCGGTATAAAGTCATAGGTACATAAGGTACATAAGGTACAGGCGGTATAAAGTCATAGGTACATAAGGTACATAAAGGTACAGGCGGTATAAAGTCATAGGTACATAAGGTACATAAAGGTACAGGCGGTATAAAGTCATAGGTACATAAGGTACAGGCGGTATAAAGTCATAGGTACATAAGGTACATAAGGTACATAAGGTACATAAGGTACATAAGGTACAGGCAGTATAAAGTCATAGGTACATAAGGTACATAAGGTACAGGCAGTATAAAGTCATAGGTACATAAGGTACATAAGGTACAGGCAGTATAAAGTCATAGGTACATAAGGTACATAAGGTACAGGCGGTATAAAGTCATAGGTACATAAGGTACAGGCGGTATAAAGTCATAGGTACATAAGGTACATTAGGTACATAAGGTACAGGCGGTATAAAGTCATAGGTACATAAGGTACATAAGGTACAGGCGGTATAAAGTCATAGGTACATAAGGTACAGGCGGTATAAAGTCATAGGTACATAAGGTACATAAGGTACATAAGGTACAGGCAGTATAAAGTCATAGGTACATAAGGTACATAAAGGTACAGGCAGTATAAAGTCATAGGTACATAAGGTACATAAGGTACAGGCAGTATAAAGTCATAGGTACATAAGGTACATAAGGTACAGGCAGTATAAAGTCATAGGTACATAAGGTACATAAGGTACAGGCAGTATAAAGTCATAGGTACATAAGGTACAGGCAGTATAAAGTCATAGGTACATAAGGTACATAAAGGTACAGGCAGTATAAAGTCATAGGTACATAAGGTACAGGCAGCAGAAGTCATAGGTACATAAGGTACAGGCAGTATAAAGTCATAGGTACATAGGGTACAGGCAGTATAAAGTCATAGGTACATAAGGTACATAAAGGTACAGGCAGTATAAAGTCATAGGTACATAAGGTACATAAGGTACAGGCAGTATAAAGTCATAGGTACATAAGGTACATAAGGTACAGGCAGTATAAAGTCATAGGTACATAAGGTACATAAGGTACAGGCAGTATAAAGTCATAGGTACATAAGGTACAGGCAGTATAAAGTCATAGGTACATAAGGTACAGGCGGTATAAAGTCATAGGTACATAAGGTACAGGCGGTATAAAGTCATAGGTACATAAGGTACATAAGGTACAGGCAGTATAAAGTCATAGGTGCATAAGGTACATAAGGTACAGGCAGTATAAAGTCATAGGTACATAAGGTACATAAGGTACAGGCAGTATAAAGTCATAGGTACATAAGGTACATAAGGTACAGGCAGTATAAAGTCATAGGTACATAAGGTACATAAGGTACAGGCAGTATAAAGTCATAGATACATAAGGTACATAAGGTACAGGCAGTATAAAGTCATAGGTACATAAGGTACAGGCAGTATAAAGTCATAGGTACATAAGGTACATAAAGGTACAGGCAGTATAAAGTCATAGGTACATAAGGTACATAAGGTACAGGCGGTATAAAGTCATAGGTACATAAGGTACATAAAGGTACAGGCAGTATAAAGTCATAGGTACATAAGGTACATAAGGTACAGGCAGTATAAAGTCATAGGTACATAAGGTACATAAGGTACAGGCAGTATAAAGTCATAGGTACATAAGGTACATAAGGTACAGGCAGTATAAAGTCATAGGTACATAAGGTACATAAGGTACATGCGATATAAAGTCATAGGTACATAAGGTACATAAGGTACAGGCGGTATAAAGTCATAGGTACATAAGGTACAGGCAGTATAAAGTCATAGGTACATAAGGTACATAAGGTACAGGCAGTATAAAGTCATAGGTACATAAGGTACATAAAGGTACAGTCAGTATAAAGTCATAGGTACATAAGGTACATAAGGTACAGGCGGTATAAAGTCATAGGTACATAAGGTACAGGCAGTATAAAGTCATAGGTACATAAGGTACATAAAGGTACAGGCAGTATAAAGTCATAGGTACATAAGGTACATAAGGTACAGGTGGTATAAAGTCATAGGTACATAAGGTACAGGTAGTATAAAGTCATAGGTACATAAGGTACATAAGGTACAGGCGGTATAAAGTCATAGGTACATAAGGTACAGGCAGTATAAAGTCATAGGTACATAAGGTACATAAAGGTACAGGCAGTATAAAGTCATAGGTACATAAGGTACATAAGGTACAGGCAGTATAAAGTAATAGGTACATAAGGTACATAAGGTACAGGCAGTATAAAGTCATAGGTACATAAGGTACATAAGGTACAGGCGGTATAAAGTCATAGGTACATAAGGTACATAAAGGTACAGGCAGTATGAAGTCATAGGTACATAAGGTACATAAAGGTACAGGCAGTATAAAGTCATAGGTACATAAGGTACATAAAGGTACAGGCAGTATAAAGTCATAGGTACATAAGGTACATAAAGGTACAGGCAGTATTCAGATTCAGATTCAGATTCAGATTACTTTATTAATCCCGAGGGAAATTAAGGTGCAACAGTTGACACAGGGGGAATAAATACACACACAAAAAATACTAATACCTAAGCTAAAAAACAAAACAACTAACTAAATAAAAATTGTATAAACAAAAATATAGTTAAATGAAATCTAAATGTATTGATAAATGAAGATAAATTTACAGTATTATTACAGTAATACGTAGGTATATACAATACACAACAATACATATAGTGCAAATTGGCAGAATAATATATTAATAAATAACTCAACTGAAAAGTGACATGTGTAAAGTGAAAAGTGAATTAGAATTTGAAGTAGAATTTACAGTGCAAAGTTACAATGAGATGATTTACAGTGCGTTGACCAAAAAATAATAATAATAATAAGTACGTTGGCCTCAGGTCACTGAGTCTCCACTGTCCCTCTCACGACCCGAGGTAGATGAGTTAAAGAGTCTAATGGCCACAGGAAGAAAGGACTTCCTATGGCGTTCTGTGGTGCACCTGGGTGGAATGAGTCTGTTGCTAAAGGTGCTTCTATATGAGGTCAGCACCTGATGGAGAGGGTGAGAGTTGTTGTCAAGGATACTACGCAGCTTGCGCAGCATCCTTCTCTCAGACACCACCAACAAGGAGTCCAGCTGGACCCCCAGGACAGCGCCAGCCTTCCTGACAATCCTGCTGATCTTGTTGGCGTCTGCTGATCTCAACCTGCTTCCCCAGCACACGACACCGGAGAAGATGGCACTGGCTACCACCGACTGGTAGAACACATTCAGCATCTTGTTGCAAACGTTGAAGGACCGGAGCCTCCGCAGGAAGTAGAGACGGCTCTGGCCCTTCTTGTAAACAGCCTCAGAGTTCTTGGCCCAGACCAGTTTATTGTCCAGATGAACTCCCAGGTATCTATATTCCTGGACAACTTCAGCGGACACACCCTTGATGGATATGGGTGTGGGTGTGGATTTCCTCCTGCGGAAGTCCACCACCATCTCCTTCGTCTTGTCAGTGTTGAGCTGCATATGGTTCAGCTCACACCACTCAACGAAGGAGTCCACGACGCCTCTGTACTCCTCATCGTTTCCCTCGCTGACACAACCAACAACTGCAGAGTCGTCCGAGAACTTCTGCAGATGGCAGGACACAGAGTTGTACTGGAAGTCTGAGGTGTAAAGGGTGAACAGGAATGGGGAAAGAACAGTTCCCTGTGGAGCACCAGTGCTGCTGACCACAGTGTCAGACACACAGTCCTGCAGTCTGACAAACTGTGGACGACCCGTCAAATAGTCAGTAATCCAGGACACCAGGGAAGAGTCCACCTTCATCGCCGTCAGCTTACTCCCCAGCAGGGCAGGCCGGATGGTGTTGAACGCACTGGAGAAGTCGAAAAACATGATTCTCACAGTGCTCCCGGGTCTGTCCAAGTGGGCGTAGTCATAGGTCATAGGTACATAAGGTACATAAGGTACAGGCAGTATAAAGTCATAGGTACATAAGGTACATAAGGTACAGGCAGTATAAAGTCATAGGTACATAAGGTACAGGCAGTATAAAGTAATAGGTACATAAGGTACATAAGGTACAGGCAGTATAAAGTCATAGGTACATAAGGTACATAAGGTACAGGCGGTATAAAGTCATAGGTACATAAGGTACATAAGGTACAGGCAGTATAAAGTCATAGGTACATAAGGTACATAAGGTACAGGCGGTATAAAGTCATAGGTACATAAGGTACATAAGGTACAGGCAGTATAAAGTCATAGGTACATAAGGTACATAAGGTACAGGCAGTATAAAGTCATAGGTACATAAGGTACATAAAGGTACAGGCAGTATAAAGTCATAGGTACATAAGGTACATAAGGTACAGGCAGTATAAAGTCATAGGTACATAAGGTACATAAAGGTACAGGCAGTATAAAGTCATAGGTACATAAGGTACATAAAGGTACAGGCAGTATAAAGTCATAGGTACATAAGGTACATAAGGTACAGGCAGTATAAAGTCATAGGTACATAAGGTACAGGCAGTATAAAGTCATAGGTACATAAGGTACATAAAGGTACAGGCAGTATAAAGTCATAGGTACATAAGGTACATAAGGTACAGGCAGTATAAAGTCATAGGTACATAAGGTACATAAGGTACAGGCAGTATAAAGTCATAGGTACATAAAGGTACAGGCAGTATAAAGTCATAGGTACATAAGGTACATAAGGTACAGGCAGTATAAAGTCATAGGTACATAAGGTACATAAGGTACAGGCAGTATAAAGTCATAGGTACATAAGGTACATAAAGGTACAGGCGGTATAAAGTCATAGGTACATAAGGTACATAAGGTACAGGTAGTATAAAGTCATAGGTACATACGGTACATAAAGGTACAGGCAGTATAAAGTCATAGGTACATAAGGTACATAAGGTACAGGCGGTATAAAGTCATAGGTACATAAGGTACATAAGGTACAGGCAGTATAAAGTCATAGGTACATAAGGTACATAAGGTACAGAAGGTACAGGCGGTATAAAGTCATAGGTACATAAGGTACATAAGGTACAGGCAGTATAAAGTCATAGGTACATAAGGTACATAAAGGTACAGGCAGTATAAAGTCATAGGTACATAAGGTACATAAGGTGCAGGCAGTATAAAGTCATAGGTACATAAGGTACATAAGGTACAGGCAGTATAAAGTCATAGGTACATAAGGTACATAAGGTACAGGCAGTATAAAGTCATAGGTACATAAGGTACATAAGGTACAGGCAGTATAAAGTCATAGGTACATAAGGTACATGCAGTATAAAGTCATAGGTACATAAGGTACATAAAGGTACAGGCAGTATAAAGTCATAGGTACATAAGGTACATAAGGTACAGGCAGTATAAAGTCATAGGTACATAAGGTACATAAGGTACAGGCGGTATAAAGTCATAGGTACATAAGGTACATAAGGTACAGGCAGTATAAAGTCATAGGTACATAAGGTACATAAGGTACAGGCGGTATAAAGTCATAGGTACATAAGGTACAGGCGGTATAAAGTCATAGGTACATAAGGTACATAAGGTACAGGCAGTATAAAGTCATAGGTACATAAGGTACATAAAGGTACAGGCAGTATAAAGTCATAGGTACATAAGGTACAGGCAGTATAAAGTCATAGGTACATAAGGTACAGGCAGGGGGTCTAGCATGGCAAATTGGTGGGTCCAAATTGTATTGCATCATTGATCTGTTAACATCTGTTGTAATCACAAATGCATAAAGCCACTGGCCTTATATGTTACATAGACATTATAATACTTTTTTTGTCGGCTGTAGGTGTTACATGATCTCAACAATGAATAATACCAATGTTTTGTTATGGGAAACATGGTCCAATATGATGTTAAAATGCATACTTGTTTGTCAAATAAAGCTAAATATTTTCAGGCAGCCACTGTCTCCCCATCCCCGCCCCCTGGAGAGTGGGCCGGTCGGGTGAAATTCCCGGGAAGCTTTTTAAGATTCAAGAGATTCAAGATGTTATAATTGCCATTCACAACAAGTACAATGGAACGCTTACTCCCAATTCCCTTCCGCACTGTCACAGTCTGCATTCCTGTCTCCTCCTCCCACTACACACTACCGGATAGCCACGCCCCCCTTTGTTAGTTTTTGGGCACAGCTGTGGCACATTACCAATCAGTCTTGTATTTAAGCACACCTGGTTTGCTAACTCGTTGCCAGATTTTTCTTACTATCTTTCTTACTAATGCCAGACTCACCTACGATTTCTCCCGGACCGATTTGCCGTTGCCGACCCTGCCTGCCCCGGTCTACCTTCCCTGCCCCGGTCTATCTGCCCCGGTCTACCTTCCCTGCCCCGGTCTACCTTCCCTGCCCCGGTCTACCTTCCCTGCCCGGTCTATCTGCCCCGGTCTACCTTCCCTGCCCCGGTCTACCTTCCCTGCCCCGGTCTATCTGCCCCGGTCTACCTTCCCTGCCCCGGTCTACCTTCCCTGCCCCGGTCTACCTTCCCTGCCCGGTCTACCTTCCCTGCCCCGGTCTACCTTCCCTGCCCCGGTCTACCTTCCCTGCCCCGGTCTACCTTCCCTGCCCCGGTCTACCTTCCCTGCCCGGTTCCCGATCCTCTGCCAAACCTCGACTACACTTCTGCTTGCCACTTCCTGGTTATTCTGGGTGGAAATAATACTCGTCATTCCATTTAGCCTTGTACTGCCATCTTTATATTAAAGAATCACTGGTTCCCGTGTGTGCTGCATATGGGTTCAAACACGCTCTGTGACAACCTTGCCACAGGACCGCTTCGAGACGGTGACAGTTGGTTGACAGGTAGTCCATCGTGTTGTCTTCTACAACACGATGGACACCTGTCTACTATAACTCAGTCAATGGCCGGTGCTAGAGTGGACAGTAGGGGTTTTAGTCTTGCGGCTCTAGCAGTGATGTGATATTTAGACCCTGTATGGAGTTCCAGCCCCTATCTCCATTTATTCACCATCTGTTTCAGCACCTGCACCGCTGGGAGCCGCACCGGAGCCCCGGATAGTGACCCCGGAGATTCAAAGGGCTGTAATCCATTCATCACCAACTTTTCCATCCTTCCATTCCAACTTTTCCCTGGGCCCTGACTCCTCAGGAGGACTTTTAAACCTGAGTCAGGGTTAACTCTGCTGCTCAGAGTGAAGTTTTTCTTTGAGGCCTTGCCGAACACATTCAAGACAAACTGTTCTTATTTATTTGCCTTTGACTCTGGATGGATTGTTTGTGTTGGCTTCTCGGGTGGATCTTCGCATTCTGGCGCAAAGACTGCAGCGACTCCAGTCAGGTGCCGATCAGCGTTGATCAACCCATCAGAGATCTTTGCCGGAGGTTTCCTGACTCCCTGCCGACCATAGCTGGGTGAACTGGAGCCGATGCAGGTAGGCCGCACCAGCCTCACCTCAGAGGAGCGGGAACACCGCCGCCGGGGGAATCTTTGTTTGTACTGTGGCCAGCCGGGTCATTTTGTCTCCTGGTGCCAAGCACCAGTAATGGGAAATATATTGGTGAGCCAAACCCCCTTTTTCCCAACCAGAGTTCCCTGTGCCATGCCCAACTGCTGTTGGCTGATGGTTCTCCTGCCATTGGGACGTTCATTAATTCCGGCGTTAACATCAGCATCGTCGACGAGATCCTTGCCTTGCAGTTAGGCATCGGTCACGTGCCCTTATCGTGCCCCGTTCCTGCAAACACCCTCAATGGTCATCTTCTGGGGACTGTCTCACATCAGACCACACCTGTCCGCATGCTCCTGTCTGGTAACCACCATGAGACCATTCAGTTCGACATCCTGCAGTCCCCTCAGCTCCCACTGATCCTGGGCTACCCCTGGCTCCGCCACCATCGACTGGGCGATGGTAGTCATTGTGGGGTGGAGCTCATCCTGTCATCAGATCTGTCTGAAACAAGCTTCCGCACCCCAGCGCTCCGTTCCAGCCCTGCTCTGGACCTGGCTGGGGTGCCGGTTGAATTCAGGAGGCCAGCAAGGCCAAGGCCTCCGCACCACCCTTACGGCTGCGCCATCGACCTGCACCCTAGTAAGTCTGGCAGTGGCGCCAGACAGAGACCAATGGAGACTTATATCAGCAACTCTCTTGCGGCCGGAATCATCCGTCCCTCTTCTTCATCTGCTGGAACACAGAGAAAAGGTTCAAATAAAGCTACATTGATTTTCCCATTATAATCCATGGAAATTAACCGGGAGGCCTTGATTTTGGATATCATCAGAGATTTTTTATCAGTCAGTCTAGACTAAATGTCAAGGACCAAGGACCTGATCTTCTTGTGTGTTATGAGCCCACTAGAGCAGGTCACCAGGGACCTGCCTACTCACTGTTCCTGGGGTTCCAGCTGAGCATGGTGAGGCCGAGAAGACTTTTTATGCACCACAGATCAGAACATCTGTCTCAACACTTGATTATTTTAAAACATTTCTGCTTTTAAGTCTACACCACATTTATTCTCTAACCGTCTTATACTTTTATTTTACATTTGACCTTTTTTATTATCGTTGAATGATTTTTTTTACCATTATTATTTTTATTATTTAAGTCACGCAATTGTGCATGTCTCACTTGACCTTACCGGAACCTCCTCTCCTCCCGTCATAACTGCAATATGGAACAGTGCTTGAAACAAAATTTCACTAGCTACGTAACGTGTGTGTGTGTGTGTGTGTGTGTGTGTGTGTGTGTGTGTGTGTGTGTGTGTGTGTGTGTGTGTGTGTGTGTGTGTGTGTGCACATGCGCGTGAGTGCGTGTGTGTGCTAGCTTGTAATATATATATCATTTATTTTCCATTGCGAAAGGCGTCCACCCTCAGGGGGGTCTGCCGTACGCCACTGCTTCCCTGGGCTTACAGGCCTCATGGAGCCCCGCGGGCCAAAAGGCAATCCTCTTGCTACCTATTTCTGGAGATGTGGAACGACATCATCACAGGCGTCTGTCTGGTGGTCGGTGTCAAAGACCCCTGAATCCTGTGGTGCTTTAATCTTCATATTTCTCGGGGCCTTTCAGTCATAGCGTGAAGGAATGTTGACGTTTGTTTATAAGCTTTGGGTCGAGAAGCAACACAATATTGGCCAGAGAGGTTTTTTTAACAAGCAAGAGAGTACAGCTCAGTTGTCAGGTCCAATGTCTTACTCCCATCTATCTTACTCTCTCTCTCTCTCTCTCTCTCTCTCTCTCTCTCTCTCTCTCTCTCTCTCTCTCTCTCTCTCTCTCTTTTGCACTTACTCCCTTTTCTGTATTCCATTCTCCCTCCTTTCACTTGTTATTCTCTCTCTCTACTTCTCTCTTCATTATTCTTGTCTCTCCTTATCCATACTACTCTCTCTTTCTACTTCTTATCTTTGCCTGCCCTCTCTCTCTCTCTCTCTCTCTCTCTCTCTCTCTCTCTCTCGCTCTCTCTCTCTCTCTCTCTCTCTCTCTCTCTCTCTCTCTCTCGCTCTCTCTCTCTCTCTCGCTCTCACACACACACAGTAAGGGTCTCATCCACCCATGGGCAGGGGACTGATTGTCTGATAGCATTAGCATTCCTGTCCAAGCCTGATAGAAACTACACTCAAAATCAGGCTCACTTCAAGAGGTTCACATCTGAGGCTGAACCCCATCCATTCACAGTGGATAGGCTAATAAATAAGAGAGGGAGCCTGTGGCAGTAACAAGCGTGTAAAGTATGGCTGTGTTTTACAGGTGAGTGAGATGAAGAGCCCAGGGAGATGGTAACCTCGCCGCTGAAGCTCTCCACTTTGTACTTTACAATATTGGGGGGGGGGGGGTCTCTTTAATTCAGTATCGTCTCCTATTACGATCAGAGAGATGAACTCCACTCCATCATAATAACATAATGGGAAATATCTGCAGCAAATGAGTTAGGACATGCTATCCACCATGGTTGAGTAGTATAATATGGGGGGTATTGATATGTGGACCACAAACACACTGAATTACCATCCAGATGAACACAAGCTACAACATGACAGCTGGTATATAGAGCAGCATGGGGAACATGTGACATAGCTGCAATATCTTGCTATATTGACACCTTGTGTTGCGTCTGCTATTTACACTTCTCGCTACAACTTCTCGTTCTGTGTGTGTGTGTGTGTGTGTGTGTGTGTGTGTGTGTGTGTGTGTGTGTGTGTGTGTGTGTGTTTCTGTACAAGTCTGTAAGGGCACGTGAGCCACACAACTCTGAGCTGAACTCCATAGCCTCAATTACTAAGAGGTGGATTGACAGCCCAAACACAGGCCCCTCCAAACACACACACACACACACACACACACACACACACACACACACACACACACACACACACACACACACACACCCCACCCGTCTACCCAGACTCTACCGGGA
>CM051000.1:2530883-2540883 GCA_027704905.1 Muraenolepis orangiensis | reverse complement strand
GTTCCAGCCCTGCCCTGGACCTGGCTGGAGTACCAAATGAATACCACAACTTTCAAGAGGTGTTCAGCAAGGCACTACCGCCACATCGCCACACTGTATTCCCTGTCCACCCCAGAGAAAGAGGCCATGGAGGCTTATAATAACGACTCTCTTGTGGCCTGGATCTTCTTCACCCTCTGGAGCTGGGTTTTTCTTTGTGGAGAAGAAGGACAAGACACTGAGGCCCTGCATCGACTACAGGGGCCTTAATGGTATTACGGTTAAGAACCGTTACTCGCTTCCTCTGATCTCCTCCGCCTTTGGGAAGGGAAGCAACAGGAAAAACTATTTTCACAAAGTTTGATCAACGCAACACCTACTATTTGGCTTGGATCCGGGAGGCTGACGAGTAGAAGGAGGCTTTTCAACCACCTCGGGGCATTATGAGTATCTGGTCATGCCTTTTGGCCTTACCAACGCCCCAGCTGGCTGCAACATTTGCACTCTGGTTAGATACTGTACTACTTTCGCTGTACTGTACTCAAATTCATAAATTTGAATCTAATCTAATGTAATGTAATGTAATGTAATGTAATCTAATCTAATCTAATCTAATCTAATCTAATCTAATGACGTGGTTCGGGACACGTTGAATAAGCATGTGTTTGTGTACCTGATCTTCATCCTGATCTTCTCAAGAACCAGGAAGGAGCACATGCACCATGTCCAGGCAGTCCTCTAGCATCTCTTGGAAAACTCCCTCTCTATCAAGGTCGAGAAGTGGGAGTTCCATTCTGCTTCGTCTCCTTCCTGGGATAAATTGTGGGACAGGGGAGTATGCAAATGGAGGTGAGAGACAGTTTGCCATGGAGGTGGACGCCAAGTGGGAGTAGGAGCCATCTTGTCCCAGCGGTCTGCTGACAACCAGAAGCTCCACCCTTGTGCCTTCCTTTCCAGGCGACATACCCCTGCGGAGAGAAATGACGACATTGGGAACCGGAAGCTGCTAGCGGTGAAGTTGGCCTTAGAAGAGTGGCGCCACTGGCTTGAAGGTACCAAGCTACCTTCATGGTTTGGACAAATCATAAGAATCTGGTTACATCCAGCCTGCCAGAAGGCTGAACTGCTGACAAGCCAGATGGTCCCTCTTCTTCTTGAGGTTCAACTTCTCCCTCTCCTATCACCCCGGTTCCAGTAACTCAAAGCCGACGCCCTGTCACGTCATTCGGGGAAGATAGGAATCCACCAAGGGGCCTGACACCATCCTCCCTGGTCCACGGTTGATTGCCTCTTATATATGGGAGGTCGAGAAAAAGATCAAGGCCGCCCTTGAAGATCAGCCCGGTCCTAGTACCTGCCCCCCCCAATCGACTCTTCGTGCCCCAGGCATTGAGGTCTGAAGTCCTCACATGGGCCTACAAGATTCAAGATTCAAGATAACTTTATTTATCTTTATTTATTACTTTATTTACAACTCCTGACTCTCCTGCCACCTCTGTATGCGACGCACTGAGGGGGTCTTGCAGCAGAGAATCTGGTAGGCTGCCATCAGACCTGAGCCCAGGGCAGGATCTCTCTCCTTTGTGCAGCCAATCGATATGCCAAGACAGCCAACCACCATCATACCAAGGCCAACTTCTACCAGGCAGGCCAGAAGGAGTCTGGAAAGTTGGCACACAAGTTTTTCGGTCCTTTTGAGATCCTTAAGAACGTTAACCTTGTGGCAGTGAGACTTAAGCTGCCCATGTCTCCAGGGTGACATGGAATGGAGGTGGATGGAGCAACGTTGCACCTAAACCTAATTCTATACTCAGTGGATTTTGTCTGGATTATATATCGTTCACAGCTGGTTGCGGACCAATGACTCGGGATCAACCACGGAAAATGGGGTGGAAGTGGTGTCCACGGAGGCAGTGTCCAGCATGTCAACAATCACGTAGTTGATATCCACTTCAAAGTCCATGCAAAGTTCAACCACCACTAGTGAAAGGGGTCAGGTGCCTTGCTCAAGTGTACAGTGTACAGTGCACAGACTGTCCAGCTCTAGCCCAACAAAAGAGCTTGCCTTCCTTACCAGCAGGTGCTCCTTGTGCAGCTCCTCAGCCTTTACTCAGCATACCACAGCTAAGAGCAGTGTGCTAGCTATCACAGACTGGTAGAAGGACATTGAGAAAGAAAAGCCTGCTCTGTCCTTTCGGCTAGAGAGCCTCAGTGTTGACGGTCCAGTTCAGTTTATTGTTTATGTGCACTCCTTGGAACCCACCATCTCTACCTGTAGGTGTAGCAGACGACTAGCATCCATTAAAATGGCTTCTTGAGGCCTCCTCCCAAAGACAAGGAAACACAGGGTGATGAGTAGTCTGGTTAATTGCAAGAGTTGGAATCATTGTGAACAGAGCAGATGGAACATGCTAGAGCTCTTCCTCTAGTGTGTGTGGTGGGTTTTAATGATGGTGAAAATAAATAGTTCCTTGGTACACACCGGTGTTGCCATGACTATATCTTTCAGGCTTTAGCCGGACAGAGTGTGTGTGTGTGTGTGTGTGTGTGTGAGTGTGTGTGTGTGTGTGAGTGTGTGTGTGTGTGTGTGTGTGTGTGTGTGTGTGTGTGTGTGTGTGTGTGTGTGTGTGTGTGTGTGTGTGTGTGTGTGTGTGTGTGTGTGTGTGTGTGTCACATATTACATGCTTCTGAGCTGCTCTGTGGTGACCCCTCCAGGGTGAGCTGGGCCGGTGGCAGCTGGTAGGTGGGTGGGTCTCACCCATGACCTGATCCAGATGGACAACCTGGAGGATGGACCCAGTGCTAGAGGCTGATGGTGGCTGTGTGGCCTATGTGGAGAGGAACATGCTTCAGGAGTGGATTCAGGTCTTAGCCTGTCTGCCTGTCAGAAAAGGTCAATATATGGGATTTCACCTAACCTTTTACATGCTAACATATGTGTACGCTACACACATAGAAGTAGCTCACAAATCCACATGCTTGCAGAAGCAGATTGGGATGAGGACACACACCCCACATACTCTCTCTTACAGACTCACGCACACACACACACACACACACACACACACACACACACACACACACACACACACACACACACACTCACACACACACACACACACACACACACACACACACACAAGCACACAATAGTAATAGTAACATAGAATAGAAAGCTAGTTAAAACAATTCAAGCGTTAAGTTGGGACCACCATCATTGATGGTTGTTGCGCGGGATGCTCATTGAAGAGAGGAACCCCTCCCGTGTACAGCTTGTTCTCTACACAACACGGGGAGACTCTGTGTCTCAGTATTAGTCCTGCTGACAGCTCCCTGGCTCCCATTACAACCCCAGCAGCCCCACGGACATCTCTGTCCTGCCTGCAATCTATTAGGACACTTGGAAAGCTCCAGTCTTCTTCCTTAGTTCTCTCTCTCTCTTCTATCGCTCTCGAAATGCCAAATGGTTTTTTTCCTCTTTTTTTGTGACTGTAAGGTGAGGTGCTCTTTAAAGCGTTGAAGGAAATTACTATATCAAATATTGTAGTTTTTTTATATTGACAATGGCAGAATAGTCAGTATAGTATTTTTTGGCATGAAATGCTGTAATATGATGAATATGATGTACCATAGAGGCATTCAACAATTACCCATGGTAATACTAATACAAATATGTTTTAATAAAAACAAAATTCCTAGGGCTCACCTTACCTCCTATCACCTCACCCAGCTACCTTAGGTCAATATCATCTCAGATGTTATTCCAAAAATGGGATCCCAGATGTTCCACAAATGTGATCTGAGAAGTGAGCTCACGTCCCAAATTTGTGGGTGAGCAATCCGACATTAAAGGATCAAAATGTAATCTTAGATGATATTGCAAAAATGTGATCTCAAATGATAATCCAAAAACATGATCCCAGATATTTCAAAAGTCCAAGAAAGAGACGCCAACTTCTGAAACCAGAAGGGCTCTTGGGTTAGAGTTTCTAATCAGGGTTCAGTTTTGCGGTTTGGTTTTGTCTTCTAGGGTTTAAATTTAGGGATAATGTTTCCTGATAGTTTTCTAATCCTAATATCAAACCCTAAAACCAAAAAAGAAGCCAAAACCATACCCTAAAACCGAACCCCATTAAGAAAGCCTAACCCTTGAAACCCTAGAATAACAAAAACAAACCCTGAAACCCAGTCCTTTTCTCTAACCCTAGTACTTACTCTGACCAAAAAACACACCCTAATAGGTAACTGTAACTCTACTTACCCTGACCCTTTCCCTAAATTAATGGAATTATGCTTTATTTGAGGCCTTTTGTCACTAACTGGGGTTCCTGACATCACAGATGTCCAAATCTTGGTGTGGGCTACAAGTAGCCATTAGATTAGATTAGATTAGATTCTAATTTATTGTCATTGCACAGCACAAGTACAGTACAGCTAAAATAATTTAGCATTTTAAGAGCATCTTAACATTAAGAGGCCTAAACAGTAGACAACCATCCCTCTGGGGTTGCTTGTGGCTGGGGAACATTAACCTGGGGTCCGATGTCATACAGCGTGAGGGAATGGGGAGGAAGCATTCCATTGTACTCTCAACTCTCAAAGTGTCAGTATCCTTTCATTACTTTTCCTAAATAAGTCTTGTTCATACATGTGTTCATAAAATTCTGAAATGGTATCGGAAAACATTACAAGCAATTTTGCAACTTCATATATTGTATACATGATCCCTGCTATCGCTGAGAGGCAGCAGTTCAACTTTTCTCCAGCAGGCAATGCAAAGGGGTATGCTTACTATAGTAGATAATAATAATTAATGATGTTCTCAATCGCTTGAACACAATTGTCCATTCAGAAGTGACATTTTCAAAACAGTTCACACACATGCCTAAACTAAAACTCACTGGCCAAAATGACAACATAAATGTTATTAGGAGAATTATACTTGTAAACGACAAAGATATGATATTTTAATTTGTCGACCGCAGACTCTAGCACAAGTGCACCATGTAGTGGCCTCTTGGTATCACTGCAAGAAAAAACAGTGCAGTCAAATTGACCGTGCGGGCACATGTGGTTCAGTGGTAGCAGCGCTGCTAGTGTTCAATGGCATTGGAAGGCCTATTATCTGTTATAGAAAATATCTGATTACATTTTCATAGCAGCGTAGGTTTGCATGTCCAGACTTGGAAACTGGAAAATGTGTCAAACACGTAAGTGAAAAAAACGAAATGATCTTCCATGTATGATCATGTGTAGTCCAGATGTTGCAGGGAAACGTGGCGTGTTCTTTTCACTGGTTTAGAGGATTCACAGCGTTCCATGTTACCATAGTCACCATAGATAACACGTGTGGAGAAACACGATTGTCACACTTCAGTAATTATCCACATTTACTAAATTATTCATTACAACATGCACAGATGTTTAAAACTATGCTTGAAGGTTAATTAACACCCATTTTAAATATGCATCCAAACTGTCACATCATATCACTGTCACTGTCTCTTCGGTTTTCTTATTTTGTGTAAATAAGGAAATTGTTGCATGACAACCGGTGTGTGAAAGATGAAAAGTGTGGATCCCTTTCACAGACTTTCAAACACACACATACACAGGCAGATACACACACACACATACACACACACACATACATACATACCCCCCCCCCCCCCTAAACACACGCACACATAAACACACATACACACAGAACACACACACAAAAACACACATACATACACAGGACTGCTTTTGCGTGGATAGAGCTTTCTCAGCATATTGCTGGCCAATGGACACGGTGAGTGACGTTAAGAGGGCCCACTGCTGTAATGTGCAAACATCAGTGTTGTTGTGGTCCCAGTTCTCTCTCTCTCTCTCTCTCTCTCTCTTTCTCTCCCTCCCTCTCTCTCTCTCTCTCTCTCTCTCTCTCTCTCTCTCTCTCTCTCTCTCTCTCTCTCTCTCTCTCTCTCTCTCTCTCTCTCTCTCTCTCTCTCTCTGTAATTACCAGCCCATCAGTGTCTAGTAAAACCATAATTGGAACCAGCTGTCTATTTGTTTTGGGTTTGATTTTGTTTTCCTTTTTTGTCCTTTTTTTAACAACATAACCAATCTAACATTTGCTCAAACTGTCTCATATTGTGAGGCCAATAGGGTTTGTATTTTTATGAAGGGGAACAATCTGGTTCCAAAGGTTGTTTTGGACCCCGAGCCGTTAGAGAGCGCTGGAGGAGGGCATCCAGATACAGGTTCTCATATCTGGGCTGATTGTAGTGAAGAGAAGCCGTGTTGTCGTCACAGAATGGGCCATAAGGAGACTGGGATGAACACAAACAATGAAGACGGAGGAGCAGACAAACAGATGGACAGACAGGCTCAAAGGCAGACGTTAAGGAAACAAATGAGCTGACAGACGGACAGACAAGAAACAAGCCAAATGCTGGAGGGAGACTGACAGAGCAACACGCCTAGTGGCACACAACCACACACACACAACAGTAATACACCGTCTGGGAGGGTGGAGGACAGAGAGAGAAAGATACACAGAATACACACACACAAACTGAAACACGAGTCAGAGAGAGACAAGACAGAGATACGTTCAGAAAGACAGTCGGAGGAAGGGTTCTAACACCCGTCAAGTGTGTTGTTTTGCTGGTGAAGGTCATCGTTTGTCTCCCTGTCTTTGTGTACGGTACGTGGTTCAGTCTATTGCCTTGTTCTGCTGTAATGACTTGCAGGCTCCACACTCTGATTTGCCAGGAATGAGAGCAGACATGACAGAGAGACAGACCCAATGACTTCCATCCTGCTCCGGAGGAACACAACAGCCTCCCCTCGGTGGGAATACTGCTGCAGATAAATAGCCAATGACAGAGAGGACAAAACTATCAAGAAATGCAATCATGAAGCAATAAAAGCACACAGCGAGAATACAGCGCCAGATAAATGACATGAATGTTAGCTTGTTGTTGTTTATTTTTTAATATCCAACAGATTTATGTTCTTTGTGGATTTATGTGTTCCCAGCACTGCGGCTATGAAGTGAGGTTGGAGGGTTATAGCTATTCCATCACTTCCTGTAGTTATGGGAAATTATGGAGGAAGTGACTGGTAATAGTTACACTAATCTGATGTAATGGCTCGCTGAATGTTTTCTTAATACGACAATTCAATCATTATTTATTCCTGTGCGTTCATGGGGAAATAAAATGAGAGCAATTCATCTGTTTGTACCGTGATTTGGCGAACAATCAGAGTCTAGATGGTTCACCACAGCCAGAGCTTTATAGTCCAAACGGAGCGCATGATAGCACAGCCTTTAGCCACAGGTCCTGGAGAAATGCTACAAACGCTATAGCAACAGAGGCTAATGTAATAGCTTTTCTGTCTGCCAAACCCTAGAAGTCAACGTGAGACAAAAAAGGAAATTAATGGATTCTACTGTGAGCTAGGCTATTCTCTCTCCTCTTGCTCTGATATAGCTTACACTGATAGGAAGGATGCTTCTCTTATGTCTCTCTCTCTCTTCTCCCTCTCTCTCTCTCACTCTCTCTCTCTCTCTCTCTCTCTCTCTCTCTCTCTCTCCCACCCCCCCTCTCTCTCTCTCTTCTAGTCTACTTATTCCTTTGTCTCTGAGCTCCTTCATTGCCAGGTGGAAGTTCCCTGTATTTGGTCTTTTTAGTCCCAAATACTTAAAGCCATATGTTTGTTGAATGTCAGCGGGGCCAGTGAAAATTAATATGGTGTTCCCTGACATCTGGGTCTTTTATGGAAGACCATCCTTCTGGTTTTATCCAGGTTAACTGTGAGGGTCCATGTCTGCCAGAAGGTTTGTAGATCAGCTATTTGCTGTTGTAAGGCCTCCTTAGATTGGGCTAGCGATGTGACATCATCTGCAACAAGCTAATAGTAGATTTCTGTGGGATACAGTGAGACCAGGTATATACAAGTGTTCCAATGATCTAATCAATCTAACATTGAACCGGATGGTGCTGAGACGCCCTGCTCAACCCTTCAACTTGTGAGAGTTGAGTGGGAGTTGATAGATTGCAAATTTTCACCACACATTTATTATTTTCATACATTGTTTTTAATGACATCAAAGGGATTCCCTCCTACACCGTTACATTTCAGACCCATGCCGTTATGTCAAATTGATTTAAATATACAAAACAAGAGAACTTTCTTAATGCAAAGACGTTTTCTAATTAGATACATTTGCGACTTGGTCAAATATGGCGTTAATATCCAGCACAGTCTGTCAGCGCTTTGGGGATATGAGGTGGAAAGGAAATTGGCTCATTTAGATTTAATTGTTTGATGCTCAATTGCTTTCTGGTAGATTCTTACTTTTCTTTTTCTTAGTAGATTGTAATTAGACTGTGGTCAGATAAGGGTGAGCTGACTGGGAAGGCTCTGAGTCAGAATGGGTCTAGGTCTGTAATGCTGTAGTCTACTGTGCTGCTGTGTGAAGCCATTAACTACGTTCAGACCTTCCATAGCTGCAGTAGCTGCTGCCTCTGCTGGCAGTTGTGTCTTAGTTGTTCCTGTAGAGCGTGAAGGGAGGGGAAGGATGACCCAGGTGTGTGTTGTCTCCCTGTGGGACGATAGTGTCTGGTTCTAGGCCTGTCCCGGCATTACCATCCCCACAGACCAGCCTGCTACTGACTTCTCATCTCATCTTCAAGGATGGAAAAGCTGTTTTCATTATCTGGGAATTCTGATATATGCTGCACACATAAATATGTTTTTGTTTGTAGCAACAATCTTTTTATTTAGAGCCCAAAACAACCCTGCTTTTTAAAATGTCATTCTATTAAATGTTTAAGGTTAGCCTTGTAGCTCTCTCTATAGCCTTAGGAACACCCAGCTGCACCATGAAATATTATTTACACATGAAGGCTGAAATGGGAAATAAGACTCCTTAAGTTGCATTTGTTAAAGAAATGACACAATTAGATTCTCATATCCATTGTCATAACATAATTGAATAATGTATATTTCATTCTATGTAGCTTCAATTTTGTAATATCTTGTTATTTTCTCTTTTATTTCTGACCCTAATAAATGAATAACAATAACAATAATAATAATAATAATAATAATAATAATAATAATAATAATAATTGTAATAATTGTAATATTAATTGTTAATAATAATGACACCAACTGCAATATTCTACACAGAACATTAATTGGAGATCTTGACCCACCAGTGAGAGCAGAGCCGGCTGGATGTCTCTCAGCTCATTGGGTGGAGGGAGGGTATGGGCGGGGTCAGGGACAGCTCATTGGGTGGAGGGAGGGTATGGGCGGGGTCAGGGACAGCTCATTGGGTGAAGGGAGGGTGTGGGCGGGGTCAGGGACAGCTCATTGGGTGGAGGGAGGGTGTGGGCGGGGTCAGGGACAGCTCATTGGGTGGAGGGAGGGTATGGGCGGGGTCAGGGACAGCTCATTGGGTGGAGGGAGGGTATGGGCCCTAGTCTGACTGGGGCCAGGTGAGGCTGCTTCAACCAGACTCTAATCAGTCTGACTCAGGCCAGGTGAGGCTGCTTCAACCAGACTCTAATCAGTCTGACTGGTGCCAGGTGAGGCTGCTCTAACCAGACTCTAATCAGTCTGACTGGGGCCAGGTGAGGCTGCTTCAACCAGACTCTAATCAGTCTGACTGGGGCCAGGTGAGGCTGCTTCAACCAGACTCTAATCAGTGTGACTGGGGCCAGGTGAGGCTGCTTCAACCAGACTCTAATCAGTCTGACTGAGGCCAGGTGAGGCTGCTCCAACCAGACTCTAATCAGTCTGACTCGGGCCAGGTGAGGCTGCTCTAACCAGACTCTATGGGGTATGGGCGGGGTCAGGGACAGCTCATTGGGTGGAGGGAGGGTATGGGCCCTAGTCTGACTGGGGCCAGGTGAGGCTGCTTCAACCAGACTCTAATCAGTCTGACTCAGGCCAGGTGAGGCTGCTTCAACCAGACTCTAATCAGTCTGACTGGTGCCAGGTGAGGCTGCTCTAACCAGACTCT
>CM051000.1:2513383-2525883 GCA_027704905.1 Muraenolepis orangiensis | reverse complement strand
ACACAAACATACACACACACACACACACATACACACACACACACACAAACAAACATACACACACACACATACACACACACACACCAAAATAATCGAAATCCCATGTCCTCATCAGCCAACGGTCAAGCAGAGACCAGGAGGGAAACATCCACCATGCAGTAGATATATATATATATATATATATATATATATATATATATATATATATATAGATCAATCATTCAATTTATATACATATATATAAATCCCCAATAGCTCCATGTCCATGTCTGTAGCACAGAGCTGGATACGCACCAGTGCTGCTCATACAGTGGTCATGACCGCCAATACACTGACTTTCCTTCGCTTCTTTATCAAATGTGATATTATATTACCCCCCCCCCCCCCCCCCGACCCCCCCCCCCCGACCACATCCACTATAAAAGGAGTGGAGTCTTCTGAAGGTCATTGTGACAACCAAGCTGAATGAATGACATTTCAGACAGAGTTTCCCATTTCCTTTGAAAGGGGACTTCACACTACATACATTACGACTACACACACAAAGAGAAACAGGACTATACACGCACACACACACACATACACACGCACACACACACATACACACGCACACACACACACACACACACACGCACACACACACACACACACACACACACACACACACACACACACACACACACACACGCGCGCACACACATACACACGCACACACACACGTACACACAGACACGCACACACACACACACTCACACTCCCACACACACACAAGGGAAACACAAACTGCATTAAATTGTTTCATGTTTTGGCTTCAGTCTGTCTGCAGTAGGTATAACACAATAATAAAACAAGATCATAATAATGCAGTTGGACCGGGGGTCCATGTTTCTCCCCAAAGGGTTCTGGTACCCGGGTCGTGTTCTGTTGGACCGCGGCCCCACAATGACACTTCACCTTCTCCTCGGGTTTATTGGCTGACAATCAAAGGTCAGTGTTGGTGATTGGACTGCTAAGTAATTAAAATTATGCTGCTTTGTGTGTGTGTGTGTGTGTGTGTGTGTGTGTGTGGTGTGTGTGTGTGTGTGTGTGTGTGTGTGTGTGTGTGTGTGTGTGTGTGTGTGTGTGTGTGTGTGTGTGTGTGTGTGTATGTGTGTGTGTGTGTGTGTGTGTGTGTGTGTGTGTGTGTGTGTGTGTGTGTGTGTGATTGTGCAATGTGCGTTTCCATGTCAGTATCTGTTACAGTCTGATTCAGTTCTAACGTCTGCGTTTTGGAAACTAAATTCTGATGTGAGTCTCTTTTTCCTATAGAGAGTTTAAGCATGAGAGGTTTCTCCTGTGCTGGTTATTGAACCAGGAGGACATGGTCCTTCTCTCCTCCTGTGCTAGTGAACCAGGAGGACATGGTCCTTCTCTCCTCCTGTGCTAGTGAACCAGGAGGACATGGTCCTTCTCTCCTCCTGTGCTGGTTATTGAACCAGGAGGACATGGTCCTTCTCTCCTCCTGTGCTGGTTATTGAACCAGGAGGACATGGTCCTTCTCTCCTCCTGTGCTAGTGAACCAGGAGGACATGGTCCTTCTCTCCGGTTAAACCTTATTTGTCTTCTGGGCTTCATGAGCTTTGCCACTCCTTCCTACTGCTGACATTTGACCGAATATAGTAAATAAATAAATATACAAACACACACACACACACACATTCATTGTCAGTTTAATCTGCAGGGTTGTGTGTTGATACGTGGGGGGAGGGGGGAATAGATACAGAGATTATGATCCAGGGACATCTACATATACAACTAGATAATACATCTATTTGTTGAATGCTCCATCAGGGATATTGTTCTCATCACCTTCTCTCATGGCGAGTGTTCATGTGGAGTCACTACATCAGAGGGTAGGGCTGTCAGATAAACATATACATACCTTCAAATGTCCTTTATAGATTTATAGAGGTAAGATCACCATCTAAGTGATTCATAATAAGTATGAATAAATAATGTGGCAAATAGCATCAGAAATGATTTGTTGTGTGATTTACTATGTACGTGTGTTTTAAGAACCCAAGCTAGAATATAACAGGATATAAGCTGTAGTCTAGTAGTATAGTATAGTATAGTAACAGGATATAAGCTGTAGTCTAGTAGTATAGTATAGCATAGTAACAGGATATAAGCTATAGTCTAGTAGTATAGTATAGTAACAGGATATAAGCTGTAGTCTAGTAGTATAGTATAGCATAGTAACAGGATATAAGCTATAGTCTAGTAGTATAGTATAGTAACAGGATATAAGCTGTAGTCTAGTAGTATAGTATAGCATAGTAACAGGATATAAGCTGTAGTCTAGTAGTATAGTATAGTAACAGGATATAAGCTGTAGTCTAGTAGTATAGTATAGCATAGTAACAGGATATAAGCTGTAGTCTAGTAGTATAGTATAGCATAGTAACAGGATAAGCTGTAGTCTAGTAGTATAGTATAGCATAGTAACAGGATATAAGCTATAGTCTAGTACTATAGTATAGAATAGTAACAGGATATAAGCTGTAGTCTAGTAGTATAGTATAGCATAGTACCAGGATATAAGCTATAGTCTAGTAGTATAGTATAGTATAGTAACAGGATATAAGCTATAGTCTAGTAGTATAGTATAGTAACAGGATATAAACTGTAGTCTAGTAATATAGTATAGTAATAGGATATAAGCTATAGTCTAGTAGTATAGTATAGTATAGTATAGTATAGTATAGTATAGTATAGTATAGTAACAGGATATAAGCTATAGTCTAGTAGTATAGTATAGTATAGTATAGTAACAGGATATAAGCTATAGTCTAGTAGTATAGTATAGTATAGTATAGTATAGTATAGTAATAGTATAGTATAGTATAGTAACAGGATATAAGCTATAGTCTAGTAGTGTAGTATAGTAACAGGATATAAGCTATAGTCTAGTAGTATAGTATAGTATAGTATAGTAACAGGATATAAGCTGTAGTCTAGTAGTGTAGTATAGTAACAGGATATAAGCTATAGTCTAGTAGTATAGTATAGTATAGTAACAGGATGTAAGCTGTAGTCTAGTATAGTAACAGGATATAATATATAGTCTAGTAGTATAGTATAGTAACAGGATATAAGCTGTAGTCTAGTAGTAAAGTATAGTAACAGGATATAAGCTATAGTCTAGTAGTATAGTATAGTATAATAACAGGATGTAAGCTGTAGTCTAGCAGTATAGTATAGCATTGTAACAGGATATAAGCTGTAGTCTAGTAGTATAGTATAGTATAGTAACAGGATATAAGCTATAGTCTAGTAGTATAGTATAGTAACAGGATATAAGCTGTAGTCTAGTAGTATAGTATAGTAACAGGATATAAGCTGTAGTCTAGTAGTATAGTATAGTAACAGGATATAAGCTGTAGTCTAGTAGTATAGTATAGTATAGTATAGTATAGTATAGTATAGTATAGTATAGTATAGTATAGTATAGTATAGTAACAGGATATAAGCTATAGTCTAGTAGTATAGTATAGTATAGTAACAGGATATAAGCTGTAGTCTAGTAGTATAGTATAGTATAGTATAGTATAGTATAGTATAGTATAGTATAGTAACAGGATATAAGCTATAGTCTAGTAGTATAGTATAGTAACAGGATATAAGCTATAGTCTAGTAGTATAGTATAGTATAGTATAGTATAGTAACAGGATATAAGCTATAGTCTAGTAGTATAGTATAGTATAGTATAGTATAGTATAGTAGTATAGTATAGTATAGTATAGTAGTATAGTATAGTAACAGGATATAAGCTATAGTCTAGTAGTGTAGTATAGTAACAGGATATAAGCTATAGTCTAGTAGTATAGTATAGTATAGTATAGTAACAGGATATAAGCTGTAGTCTAGTAGTGTAGTATAGTAACAGGATATAAGCTATAGTCTAGTAGTATAGTATAGTATAGTAACAGGATGTAAGCTGTAGTCTAGTAGTATAGTATAGTAACAGGATATAATATATAGTCTAGTAGTATAGTATAGTAACAGGATATAAGCTGTAGTCTAGTAGTAAAGTATAGTAACAGGATATAAGCTATAGTCTAGTAGTATAGTATAGTATAATAACAGGATGTAAGCTGTAGTCTAGCAGTATAGTATAGCATTGTAACAGGATATAAGCTGTAGTCTAGTAGTATAGTATAGTATAGTATAGTAACAGGATATAAGCTATAGTCTAGTAGTATAGTATAGTAACAGGATATAAGCTGTAGTCTAGTAGTATAGTATAGTAACAGGATATAAGCTGTAGTCTAGTAGTATAGTATAGTATAGTATAGTGGCAATTTACAAATGATTTCGTATTTCCTATTTGCCACTTCCACTCCGGATAGCTTTAGTCTACGCGCACATAATAAAGATTCTGATCCGTCACAATGAATCAATCATTTATTTCGAAGATGCATAACAAACAAAACTACATGCGGTCCATGCGGTGCGTTGCGTTGCGGTGCCTGCGTGCGCGCGTGCGGTAGAAAAACAGTTTGCTTCCGGTCCACACTTCCCACACAGGCCCCCACCCCTTATCAAGGTAAACCATACAGGTGAATAGCTCAGGTAGGTCTCTTAAAGGGAAAGTACACAAATCATAAGAATAGTTACAATAACCATAATCAGTGTAAATAATATCATGACTTGTCAATCAAGTTATCAGTTTTCATTTTCATATTTCATAATCCATAAAGCATTTTCATAATTCAAATAATTGCATGATACAAACTCAGAGATTAAATAACTCAAGAATGGCTCCTACATATAGTATAGTAACAGGATATAAGCTGTAGTCTAGTAGTATAGTATAGTATAGTATAGTAACAGGATATAAGCTATAGTCTAGTAGTATAGTATAGTATAGTAACAGGATATAAGCTGTAGTCTAGTAGTATAGTATAGTATAGTATAGTATAGTATAGTATAGTATAGTTAGTATAGTAACAGGATATAAGCTATAGTCTAGTAATATAGTATAGTAACAGGATATAAGCTGTAGTCTAGTAGTATAGTATAGTATAGTATAGTATAGTATAGTATAGTATAGTATAGTATAGTAACAGGATATAAGCTAAAGTCTAGTAGTATAGTATAGTAACAGGATGTAAGCTGTAGTCTAGTAGTAGAGTATAGTATAGTAACAGGATATAAGCTATAGTCTAGTAGTATAGTATAGTATAGTATAGTATAGTATAGTATAGTATAGTATAGTATAGTAACAGGATATAAGCTATAGTCTAGTAGTATAGTATAGTAACAGGATATAAGCTATAGTCTAATAGTATAGTAACAGGATATAAGCTATAGTCTAGTAGTATAGTATAGTAACAGGATATAAGCTATAGTCTAGTAGTATAGTAACAGGATATAAGCTATAGTCTAGTAGTATAGTATAGTAACAGGATATAAGCTATAGTCTAGTAGTATAGTATAGTAACAGGATATAAGCTATAGTCTAGAAGTATAGTAACAGGATATAAGCTATAGTCTAGTAGTAGTATAGTATAGTATAGTATAGTATAGTATAGTATAGTATAGTATAGTATAGTATAGTATAGTATAGTAACAGGATGTAAGCTGTAGTCTAACAGTATAGTATAGCATAGTAACAGGATATGAGCTGTAGTCTAGTAGTATAGTATAGCATAGTTACAGGATATAAGCTATAGTCTAGTAGTATAGTATAGTATAGTAACAGGATATAAGCTATAGTCTAGTAGTATAGTATAGTAACAGGATATAAACTGTAGTCTAGTAATATAGTATAGTAATAGGATATAAGCTATAGTCTTGAAGTATAGTATAGTATAGTATAGTAACAGGATATAAGCTATAGTCTAGTAGTATAGTATAGTATAGTATAGTAACAGGATATAAGCTATAGTCTAGTAGTATAGTATAGTATAGTATAGTAACAGGATATAAGCTATAGTCTAGTAGTGTAGTATAGTAACAGGATATAAGCTATAGTCTAATAGTATAGTAACAGGATATAAGCTATAGTCTAGTAGTATAGTATAGTAACAGGATATAAGCTATAGTCTAGTAGTATAGTAACAGGATATAAGCTATAGTCTAGTAGTATAGTATAGTAACAGGATATAAGCTATAGTCTAGTAGTATAGTATAGTAACAGGATATAAGCTATAGTCTAGAAGTATAGTAACAGGATATAAGCTATAGTCTAGTAGTATAGTATAGTATAGTATAGTATAGTATAGTATAGTATAGTATAGTATAGTATAGTAACAGGATGTAAGCTGTAGTCTAACAGTATAGTATAGCATAGTAACAGGATATGAGCTGTAGTCTAGTAGTATAGTATAGCATAGTTACAGGATATAAGCTATAGTCTAGTAGTATAGTATAGTATAGTAACAGGATATAAGCTATAGTCTAGTAGTATAGTATAGTAACAGGATATAAACTGTAGTCTAGTAATATAGTATAGTAATAGGATATAAGCTATAGTCTTGAAGTATAGTATAGTATAGTATAGTAACAGGATATAAGCTATAGTCTAGTAGTATAGTATAGTATAGTATAGTATAGTATAGTATAGTATAGTATAGTAACAGGATATAAGCTATAGTCTAGTAGTATAGTATAGTATAGTATAGTAACAGGATATAAGCTATAGTCTAGTAGTGTAGTATAGTAACAGGATATAAGCTATAGTCTAGTAGTATAGTATAGTATAGTATAGTAACAGGATATAAGCTATAGTCTAGTAGTGTAGTATAGTAACAGGATATAAGCTATAGTCTAGTAGTATAGTATAGTATAGTAACAGGATGTAAGCTGTAGTCTAGTAGTATAGTATAGTAACAGGATATAATATATAGTCTAGTAGTATAGTATAGTAACAGGATATAAGCTGTAGTCTAGTAGTAAAGTATAGTAACAGGATATAAGCTATAGTCTAGTAGTATAGTATAGTAACAGGATGTAAGCTGTAGTCTAGTAGTATAGTATAGTACCAGGATATAAGCTATAGTCTAGTAGTATTGTATAGTATAGTATAGTAACAGGATATAAACTGTAGTCTAGTAGTATAGTATAGTATAGTAACAGGATATAAGCTGTAGTTTAGTAGTATAGTATAGTATAGTAACTGGATATTAGCTGTAGTCTAGTAGTGTAGTATAGTATAGTATAGTATAGTATAGTATAGTATAGTATAGTATAGTATAGTATAGTATAGTAACAGGATATAAGATATAGTCTAGTAGTATAGTATAGTATAGTATAGTATAGTAACAGGATGTAAGCTGTAGTTTAGTAGTATAGTATAGTATAGTATAGTATAGTATAGTATAGTAACAGGATATAAGCTATAGTCTAGTAGTATAGTATAGTATAGTATAGTATAGTATAGTATAGTAACAGGATATAAGCTGTAGTCTAGTAGTATAGTATAGTATAGTATAGTATAGTATAGTATAGTATAGTATAGTAACAGGATATAAGCTATAGTCTAGTAGTATAGTATAGTATAGTATAGTATAGTATAGTATAGTAACAGGATATATGCTATAGTCTAGTAGTATAGTATAGTATAGTATAGTATAGTATAGTATAGTATAGTAACAGGATATAAGCTGTAGTCTAGTAGTATAGTATAGTATAGTCACAGGATATAAGCTGTAGTCTAGTAGTATAGTATAGTATAGTATAGTATAGTATAGTATAGTATAGTATAGTATAGTATAGTATAGTATAGTATAGTATAGTAACAGGATATAAGCTATAGTCTAGTAGTATAGTATAGTATAGTAAAAGGATATAAGCTATAGTCTAGTACTATAGTATAGTATAGTAACAGGAAATAAGCTATAGTCTAGTGGTATAGTATAGTATAGTAACAGGATGTAAGCTATAGTATAGTACTATAGTTTAGTATAGTAACAGGATAGTTAGAGCTGGTCTGAGTCTGTGACAATCTTCAAGGCCAGTGTGGGATTAACAGACATGGCCGTGTGGCTGCTTTGATCATATATATATCATCATATATTCATCATATATATCATCATATATTCATCATATATATCATCATATATTCATCATATATTCATCATATATATCATCATATATTCATCATATATTCATCATATATATCATCATATATTCATCATATATATCATCATATATTCATCATATATTCATCATATATATCATCATATATTCATCATATATTCATCATATATATCATCATATATTCATCATATATATCATCATATATTCATCATATATATCATCATATATTCATCATATATATCATCATATATTCATCATATATATCATCATATATTCATCATATATATCATCATATATTCATCATATATATCATCATATATTCATCATATATATAATCATATATTCATCATATATATCATCATATATTCATCATATATATCATCATATATTCATCATATATATATCATCATATATTCATCATATATATCATCATATATTCATCATATATTCATCATATATATCATCATATATATCATCATATATTCATCATATATATCATCATATATTCATTATATATATCATCATATATTCATCATATATATCATCATATATTCATCATATATATCATCATATATTCATCATATATTCATCATAGATTCATCATATATTCATCATATATATCATCATATATATCATCATATATTCATCATATATATCATCATATATTCATCATATATATCATCATATATTCATCATATATATCATCATATATTCATCATATATATATCATCATATATTCATCATATATATCATCATATATTCATCATATATTCATCATATATATCATCATATATATCATCATATATTCATCATATATATCATCATATATTCATCATATATATCATCATATATTCATCATATATATCATCATATATTCATCATATATTCATCATAGATTCATCATATATTCATCATATATATCATCATATATATCATCATATATTCATCATATATATCATCATATATATCATCATATATTCATCATATATATCATCATATATATCATCATATATTCATCATATATATCATCATATATTCATCATATATATCATCATATATCATCATATATCATCATAGATTCATCATATAAATCATAATATATTCATCAAATATATCAGCATATATATCATCATATATATCATCATATATATCATCATATATTCATCATATATTCATCATAGATTCATCATATATTCATCATATATATCATCATATATATCATCATATATATCATCATAGATATCATCATTTATATCATCATAGATTCATCATATATTCACATGCCAACCACACATCTTCCAGGGGAACAACGAGCTGAAGGAAGATAGAAAGAGAAGGAAAGCAGACGAACACAACCCTAGTCTAGGCAGGGCCGTGGATGTGTTGTGAGCAGTGGCGGCTGGCCCATAGGGGGCGATGGGGCGCCGCCCCCCTAAACCACACGCACAAACTAAATATAAAAAAATAAAAAAATATATATATATAAATTGTCAATATGTGTGTGTTTAAAATATGGAATGCACCCAGAAATATGTGTAAAATATGATTTTAAAATAATTTGCACAACATAATATGCTTTTCCTAGTCCACATATGCCTAGTACACTGCAGCCTTAAGGGCGCATTTGTATGACGATGCTGCTGGGGCGCTTTTCAAATAGCCCCACGGAGGCGGGTCTCTGTAGCAGTTTAGCCAATTGCTGATTCAAGATAAAAACAAGTGACATAAAATGTAGCCAATCAGCGTCCTCAAAACGTCTTCCCGTGGGGCGCTTTTCAAATCGCCCCACGGAAGACTTTGGAGCATCGAGCATCGTCATTTGTGTGCGTCACAGTGTACTACTAGGAAAAGCATATTATGCTCTGTCTCTGCGGGCACACACACACACACACGCACACACACACACACACACACACACACACACACACACACAGACGCACACACACACACACACACACAGACGCACACGCACAGACGCACACTCACACACAGACACACACACGCACGCACACACGCACAAACACATATGCAACAAACACACACACACACACACACACACACACACACACACACACACACACACTTACAAATATATGTCAGTGTTTTTTGTCAGTGTGTGCCGATATATATATATATTTGCTGAGTGATTGATATAGTTGTCGTGAGTGATTTAAACAAGCAGGTATATATATATATATATATATACACATATATATATACACATATATATATACCTGCTTGTTTAAATCACTCACCAAACTCACCTGTTCAGAGCTGCTTTGAATGTGTTTTGGTGTTATTGTTAACTCGTTTCCTCTTAAATGTGTTTATGTACCAAATTAAGTCTAAAATAATAGACTGTGTGAAGTTCTGTGGTGCCTTTGAGCTGGCCTTGCGTGGCCATGATGAAAGTGATGGACAGAAGGGCGACATTTCAATACAAAAAGTAATTGTATATAATGTAATTAACAATATGTAATTGTAAATTTAAAAAATGGTATAGCCCCCCCTGGTGAAAAATGCACCAGCCGCCACTGGTTGTGAGGTCTTGTCTTGAGGCAGGGCCGTGGATGTGTTGTGAGGTCTTGTCTTGAGGCAGGGCCGTGGATGTGTTGTGTGAGGTCTTGTCTTGAGGCAGGGCCGTGGATGTGTTGTGTGAGGTCTTGTCTTGAGGCAGGGCCGTGGATGTGTTGTGTGAGGTCTTGTCTTGAGGCAGGGCCGTGGATGTGTTGTGAGGTCTTGTCTTGAGGCAGGGCCGTGGATGTGTTGTGTGAGGTCTTGTCTTGAGGCAGGGCCGTGAATGTGTTGTGTGAGGTCTTGTCTTGAGGCAGGGCCGTGGATGTGTTGTGTGAGGTCTTGTCTTGAGGCAGGGCCGTGGATGTGTTGTTGAGGTCTTGTCTTGAGGCAGGGCCGTGGATGTGTTGTGAGGTCTTGTCTTGAGGCAGGGCCGTGGATGTGTTGTGTGAGGTCATGTCTTGAGGCAGGGCCGTGGATGTGTTGTGAGGTCTTGTCTTGAGGCAGGGCCGTGGATGTGTTGTGAGGTCATGTCTTGAGGCAGGGCCGTGGATGTGCTGTGTGAGGTCTTGTCTTGAGGCAGGGCCGTGGATGTGTTGTGAGGTCTTGTCTTGAGGCAGGGCCGTGGATGTGTTGTGTGAGGTCTTGTCTTGAGGCAGGGCCGTGAATGTGTTGTGTGAGGTCTTGTCTTGAGGCAGGGCCGTGGATGTGTTGTGTGAGGTCTTGTCTTGAGGCAGGGCCGTGGATGTGTTGTGAGGTCTTGTCTTGAGGCAGGGCCGTGGATGTGTTGTTTGAGGTCTTGTCTTGAGGCAGGGCCGTGGATGTGTTGTGAGGTCTTGTCTTGAGGCAGGGCCGTGGATGTGTTGTGTGAGGTCATGTCTTGAGGCAGGGCCGTGGATGTGTTGTGAGGTCTTGTCTTGAGGCAGGGCCGTGGATGTGTTGTGAGGTCATGTCTTGAGGCAGGGCCGTGGATGTGCTGTGTGAGGTCTTGTCTTGAGGCAGGGCCGTGGATGTGTTGTGAGGTCTTGTCTTGAGGCAGGGCCGTGGATGTGTTGTGTGAGGTCTTGTCTTGAGGCAGGGCCGTGAATGTGTTGTGTGAGGTCTTGTCTTGAGGCAGGGCCGTGGATGTGTTGTGAGGTCTTGTCTTGAGGCAGGGCCGTGGATGCTCTGGAGAGTGGACTTATTCGCCCTTCTGGTTGTTCATATGTATTTAGTTTTGCTCTCATTGAGTCGGATTGGGGTTCTTCACCCAGTGGCTCCGTACGGCGGAGAGGCAGACAGACAAGAAATATGAACAATGAACAATAAATCAAATGTATTCCTCTATTTTAGATGATTCATTCATGTTCCTTTCGTTTGTATTCATGAGAACCTGATGTTCCAGGCAGGTACGCCAATGAAACTCTGAATGGGTGAGAGAAATAACCCTGACCATAATGTGCAAACCCAAACCATTTCATGCTGAATTGAAAAAATGAGAAATAAGTAAGTATGATAATGTTTGGTACGGAAAGTGTTGGCCCTGCCGCTCACACACAGCCTACAGTGTATAGCAGCGTAAAGGAATTATGATTAATATAACTTTGATTTGGGGGGACCCTACCGGCCTGCATGTCCTTCACATGACATGTTTCCAGGTGCTTTCTCCTTCCAGCGTGTTCTCTGGCCGCTGGACCATGTCTGTCAACCTACCTCTGAAGGATTCATCTGAAAACCCCAAACTAATCTACAGATTGTAGGATTGAAGAATATTCGGAGAGTAGCTGGAAGACAAAGTAGTACCTTAACACTCTGTGGATCTGGGAGAACACTTCATTTAATGGTCTCTCTGAACAACGTGAGTCTGTGTCACTCAACGGCCTGACGTCTCGTCTCGACACCAGCAGTCATCCTCAACATT
>CM051000.1:2498383-2508383 GCA_027704905.1 Muraenolepis orangiensis | reverse complement strand
AAGGACCATCACCCCTAAATGACCATCATCCCTATAGGACCATCACCCCTAAATGACCATCATCCCTATAGGACCATCACCCCTAAAGGACCATCACCCCTAAAGGTCCATCACCCCTAAAGGACCATTATCCCTAAATGACCATCACCCCTAAAGGACCATCATTGTTAAAGGACCATCACGCCTAAAAGGAGGACCATCACCCCTATAGGGAGGACCATCACCCCTAAAGGGAGGACCATCACCCCTAACGGACCATCACCCCTAAAGGGAGGACCATCACCCCTAAAGGGAGGACCATCATCCCTATAGGACCATCACCCCTAAAGGACCATCACCCCTAAAGGACCATCACCCCTAAAGGTCCATCACCCCTAAAGGACCATTATCCCTAAATGACCATCACCCCTAAAGGACCATCATTGTTAAAGGACCATCACGCCTAAAGGGAGGACCATCACCCCTATAGGGAGGACCATCACCCCTAAAGGGAGGACCATCACCCCTAACGGATCATCACCCCTAAAGGGAGGACCATCACCCCTAAAGGACCATCATCCCTAAAGGACCATCATCCCTAAAGGGAGGATTACCACCCCTAAAGGGAGGACCATCATCCCTAAAGGACCATCACCCCTAAAGGACCATCACCCCTAAAGGGAGGACCATCACCCCTAAAGGACCATCATCCCTAAAGGACCATCATCCCTAAAGGACCATCATCCCTAAAGGGAGGATCACCACCCCTAAAGGGAGGACCATCATCCCTAAAGGACCATCACCCCTAAAGGACCATCACCCCTAAAGGGAGGACCATCACCCCTAAAGGACCATCACACCTAAAGGACCATCACCCCTAAAGGGAGGACCATCAACCCTAAAGGGAGGACCATCACCCCTAAAGGGAGGACCATAATCCATATAGGACCATCACCCCTAAAGGACCATCACCCCTAAATGACCATCATCCCTATAGGACCATCACCCCTAAATGACCATCATCCCTATAGGACCATCACCCCTAAAGGACCATCACCCCTAAAGGTCCATCACCCCTAAAGGACCATTATCCCTAAATGACCATCACCCCTAAAGGACCATCATTGTTAAAGGACCATCACGCCTAAAAGGAGGACCATCACCCCTATAGGGAGGACCATCACCCCTAAAGGGAGGACCATCACCCCTAACGGACCATCACCCCTAAAGGGAGGACCATCACCCCTAAAGGGAGGACCATAATCCATATAGGACCATCACCCCTAATGGACCATCACCCCTAAATGACCATCATCCCTATAGGACCATCACCCCTAAAGGACCATCACCCCTAAAGGGAGGACCATAATCCATATAGGACCATCACCCCTAATGGACCATCACCCCTAAATGACCATCATCCCTATAGGACCATCACCCCTAAAGGACCATCACCCCTAAAGGACCATCACCCCTAAAGGGAGGACCATAATCCATATAGGACCATCACCCCTAATGGACCATCACCCCTAAATGACCATCATCCCTATAGGACCATCACCCCTAAAGGACCATCACCCCTAACGGACCATCACCCCTAAAAGACCATCACCCCTAAAGGGAGGACACTCATCCCTAAAGGACCATCATCCCTAAAGGACCATCACCCCTAAAGGGAGGACCATCACCCCTAAAGGCCCATCACCCCTAAAGGGAGGACCATCACCCCTAAAGGGAAGACCATCACCCCTAAAGGGAGGACCATCATCCCTAAAGGACCATCACCCCTAAAGGACCATCACCCCTAATGGACCATCACCCCTAAAGGACCATCATCCCTAAAGGACCATCACCCCTAAAGGACCAAGAGCTGATAATCGCTGACCATCACCCCTAAAGGACCATCACCCCTAAAGGGAGGACACTCATCCCTAAAGGACCATCACCCCTAAAGGGAGGACCATCATCCCTAAAGGACCATCACCCCTAAAGGGAGGACCATCATCCCTAAAGGACCATCACCCCTAAAGGACCATCACCTGTAAAGGACCATCACCCCTAAAGGGAGGACCATCATCCCTAAAGGATCATCACCCCTAAAGGGAGGACCATCACCCCTAAAGGACCATCACCCCTAAAGGGAGGACCATCATCCCTAAAGGACCATCACCCCTAAAGGAAAGACCATCATCCCTAAAGGACCATCATCCCTAAAGGACCATCACCCCTAAAGGGAGGACCATCATCCCTAAAGGACCATCATCCCTAAAGGACCATCACCCCTAAAGGCCCATCACCCCTAAAGGGAGGACCATCACCCCTAAAGGGAAGACCATCACCCCTAAAGGGAGGACCATCATCCCTAAAGGACCATCACCCCTAAAGGACCATCACCCCTAAAGGACCATCACCCCTAATGGACCATCACCCCTAAAGGACCATCATCCCTAAAGGACCATCACCCCTAAAGGGCCAAGAGCTGATAATCGCTGACCATCACCCCTAAAGGACCATCACCCCTAAAGGGAGGACACTCATCCCTAAAGGACCATCATCCCTAAAGGACCATCATCCCTAAAGGGAGGACCATCATCCCTAAAGGACCATCACCCCTAAAGGGAGGACCATCATCCCTAAAGGACCATCATCCCTAAAGGACCATCACCCCAAAAGGACCATCACCCCTAAAGGGAGGACCATCATCCCTAAAGGATCATCACCCCTAAAGGGAGGACCATCACCCCTAAAGGACCATCACCCCTAAAGGGAGGACCATCATCCCTAAAGGATCATCACCCCTAAAGGACCATCACTTCTAAAGGGAGGACCATCATCCCTAAAGGACCATCACCCCTAAAGGACCATCACCTCTAAAGGGAGGACCATCACCCCTAAAGGACCATCACCCCTAATGGACAATCACCCCTAAAGGCCCCGTCACACCATAACGTTCTGGTCAGCGTTTGAGGAAACGTTGGTAATCGTCCGTGGTCGCTGGTATAGCACCAGAAGAGCGTTGTGTGAACGCTGGTGAACGCTGGTGAACGCTGGTGAACGCTGGTGATCGGCGGTGATCGGCGGAGAATGCTGTGTTATGTTCGAATAATGGAGAATGAGACGGGAGTTAACGTTGGAGTTCAGCCTACTCCATTTAATGAACACACTGAATGAAACAAGATCCGGTCACCACATAGAAAACATTGCACATTGATACCGTGCACTGAGTGTAGTGCCAGATGTAACATTTCCCCCCCCCTCACGGAACCTACGGGTTATAGTCAGTTACTAAATCACGCAGGTGCTCCGGCCTGCTGCGTGCCCGAACTGGGCGGGGCTCAGGTGCAACCACAACCACTGGCGGTGGCCCCACGACGTCCGGCTGGGCTAGAGGGGCTGGGGCTGGTGCAGCATCGAACCGTGCGGCCGGCAGAGCTGTAGCAGCAGGCACACCCGGGCCTGGGCCGGCGGGGGCGTGCACCTTACGCAGGCGGCTAGCATGCCAGCGCGTGCCATCAGCGAGCCTGAACGAAGCCGGGCCAAGCTGTTGGCTGACCTGGACAGGGTCTGACCAAAATGACTGGAGCTTGTTGTCACGGTGAGGTCGTCGGATCCTAACCCAGTCCAAGGCAGCAATGGCAGGTGGCCTAGCACGTCGGGCCTTGTCGAAGGATCCCTTTCCCCTCCAGATAAGAGGACAGTTCGTGGGAGACCATTTGGGGACCATTGTCGGTTGTGATCCTCTTGGGCAGGCCCCAACGCGCGAACAGGGAGTCAAGAATGTCAACCATTCTTGATCACCTTTGGCGAAGGCGATCGGCCTCTCGACCCCCTTTTGCAGCTGGGACATCACCGCACCAATGACCGTGGCGAAGGCGTCGCATGTGACGAGGGTGGGGCTGGCCAGGTCGAAGTACGCTAGGACCGGTGGTGAGGTGAGCTGGGCCTTCAGGAGGCGCACGGCGTCCGAGCAGGCAGGCGTCCAGAGCCAGGGCTCGCCCTGTTTCAGCAGCTGGCGCAGTGGGGTGGTCGTAGCCGAGTACTGTGGCAGGAAGCGGAGGTAGAACGCCGTCATGCCCAGGAAGGAGGCTAACTGAGCAGCTGAGGTGGGCTCCGGGACACGGTGGATGGCCTCCGTGTTTGGGTAGAGTGGGTATATGCCGTCAGCCGAGAGGCGGAACCCCACGAACTCAACGGCTGGGGCGGCGAAGACACACTTCTCACCGTTGAGTGTGAGGTGGTGCTTGGCCAGTGCACCAAACACGCTGTGGAGGCGCTCATCGTGGCTCTCGACGGTGGCCCCGTGAACCACGATGTCGTCAAAGTAGATGGCCACACCCGGGATGCCAGTGAAGATGGAGGCCATGATCTTTTGGAAGCAGCTAGGGGCAGAGCTTAGACCAAAAGCCATGCGTCTGAAACGGAAGACCCCTTTGTGGGTGATAAACGCAGTGAGGTTGCGGCTCTCGGGGTGTAGTGTCACCTGGAGGTAGCCCTGGCGGAGGTCCAGCTTGGAGAACACAGTGGACCCGTAGAACTGGGCGGTGAGCTCCTCTGACGTTGGCAAGGGGTATTTGTCGGGAAAGATGGCCTTGTTTACTGCTCTCAAGTCCACGCAGAGTCGCAGCCCCCCAGACTTCTTCTTTGCCACCACGATGTTGGAGATCCAGGGCGACGCATTCACCTGCTCAATGACGTCGCCATCGAGCATGCTCTGTAGCTCAGAGGAGATGTCATCGCGGAGGGCCAGTGGGGAGCGGCGGAGGGGCTGAATGACAGGTGTCACCTGCGGGTCTACCAGGGGCTGGTGGGCGAAAACATCGAGACAGCCCACACCGCTGAACAGTGCAGGCCACTGTTGCTGCCAGGGGATGGCAACCGTGTGGATCTCAGAGCCAGAGGTGTCTAACAGAGTGAAACCGAGGCTGTTGAAGAGGTTGAGGCCTAGGAGGTTGGTCCCGTGGCGTGCAATATTGAACCTGAAGACTGGCAGTGTCTTCTCTCCGTATTTCACGGGAAGCTGTAGGGAGCCCACAACTGGAGCCCCGCTGTAGGGAGCCCACAAGGGAGCCCACCACTGGAGTTAGCATAGCCACGCGTGGCTATGCTAACTCCAGTGGTGGGCAGGCCCAGTGGCTCGTGGGAGAAGAACTGTTTATAAGTCACCCAGTTCAGGAGGGACACCGTAGCACCCGTGTCTAGGAGGAGGGGCAGAGTGACATCACCAACCATCAATGAACATGTTTTAAATGGCACTCGTCCTGAGTTGACAATGTGGATGATCGTGGTTGGGAGGCTCTAGCTGGGGCAGACCTACAGACTTTGTGGAAGTGATTCAGCCTCCCGCAGTTGGAGCAGGGAGTCGCACGCTGCCTCGTCCGCTGCTAGCGAGTTGGAAGAAGCCGACAATGTAGCTGCACATTCGAGAGCCGATTCAACCTGAACGGCTAGGTGTAGAGCTGCTGCTAGTGTCACGTCATCGTTTTCCATCAACAGTCTTTCCCTAATCTTGTCACAGATCGTGTGCAGTATGAGGTGGTCTCTGATCAGTTTGTCTTGTAACGCGCCAAACTTGCACGAGCTCGCCAAACCTTGTAGATCAGCCACGTACTGCGTCACCGACTCACCCGGGCGCTGGTGCCTCCATCCCAATATGACGCGGCGGAGGAGAGCACTCTGTGGGGTGGCGAAATGACTCCTCAGTAGGGCCACAGTCTCTGTGTAACCCGCTGCGGGGCCGAGAGTTTCAAACACACGCTGTCCCTCTGCTCCTAGACAGTGCAGCAGCAGCAGCACGTTTCCTCTCCGCGGACACTCTCTCCAAGCCGGCAGCTAGGATATAAGTCTCGAACGAGGAAATCCAGCGGGGCCACGGCATCAGTGGCTCGCCCGGCGTGGCTAGGAAGGGGGAGGGTGGTGGTATCCAACAATCAGCCATTCTCGTCGCCAATGTTATGTTCTAAAGGACCATTATCCCTAAATGACCATCACCCCTAAAGGACCATCACCCCCAATGGACCATCCATCCGAGCTTTGGGGGCGGGTTATCATCAGGATCTTTCTTGTGTCATTTGTAAATTCCTCATTCCAGACAATTTTATTATATGTATTTCAGACTTGAAACTCTGAGTTACGAACTCATAAAGTCGTAACTAAATGCCAAACGTAAACAGAAAGCATGGCTGACCGTGACAAGGTGGTGTTTATTTTGGTTGTAATGTACGTGATTTAAGTGAATAACTGGTTTTACCTTATGATGGTTTCAATTCAAAATTCTCACTCAATTTAAATTCCGTTGTTTGTTTGGTAGGACCAGCCTTCTATTCAGATTGTTTTAGATGTTCATCATTAATGGAGTAATCGCTAAATATCTCATCTCTCTGAACTAGTGATCTTTACCAGAGGAAAACTGAGCTGCTTACTTCTTCTTTGTCTTATCAGAAATAAATCAGCTTTTATTTAGAGATGACTGAAGTCTGACCTGGTATACTTCACCTTAGGTGAAGTAAGGAGCAAAATAATAGATCAATCTAATACAAGTTTGAGAAATGGATAAGCCAATAAAGTTTTATTTTAGAACTTACTGCTATCTCAAGAGCTGATTATTTCAGACTTAATAAATATCAGTGAAGTGACAGGACAGATCTTGAATTGGGGTGAGACAAAAAGTATATTTCTTAGGAACTGTAAATCTAATTTTCATCTTAAATTGAGCTGTTTTGTCCAGGATAAATAGGCTAGACCAAGATGTGTATTTTGTTTTGTCTTGCAAGTTAATTTTTCTCCTAAATGTTCGGGAGGATGGTCCTCCCTCTGCTCAGTGAACCAGCTCCTCTGATGTAAAGTAATATAGTAGTAACTACTATACTCCATTACCTAGTCCCATGGTACCTGGTCCCATGGTACCATGGGACTAGGTACCATGGGACCAGGTACCATGGGACCAGGTACCATGGTACCTTTTCTATGGGAATACATTTATAATTTGCATTAATGTAAATAGGGCCAGCGCAATATACAGTTTATTATATCTTATGGTGTACATTCCCCTTTGGCCGGTACAGAAGCCCAGATAAGAGCTGATAATCGCTGATTAGCTATTAGCAGTTAGCTTGTTTCCTTCCGTGTAGCTCGCGCTCCACAGCTCTCATGGCGGCTCGTTCTGACGTCTCTGCTCGCTGCGTAGGCGACATTTTTACTTTACTGCTTTTCTCCATTTAGTTTTGGATCAATCGTTAGATGACAAAAACATAACATACATTTTACTCACTAGGCATTAAGAGTCAAATTTTAAATATTAAATATATATACAAGTATGTTAAGTTAAATGGACAGAAAGCGAGAAAGACGCTCGGAGATACACCGCGGTCACCTTCTCTAGGCTAATGGAGAGAGAGAGAGTATTATACAGGATCATCTGGGTTGAATACGGTCACCTTCTCTAGGCTAATGGAGAGAGAGAGAGTATTATACAGGATCATCTGGGTTGAATACGGTCACCTTCTCTAGGCTAATGGAGAGAGAGAGAGTATTATACAGGATCATCTGGGTTGAATAAGGGATCAATATTATAGAGAATCGGTGATTCGGTCATGTTTGTGACACTGCGTGGCTGTGGATGTGTTGTTCCATTGGAGGCGTCAGAAATCACTTTAGAACTTCGAAAAACAACAAGGTTGAGCGTCCAGACGCCCCACGGTGACGTCATCACACCTGAAGCTTCAAACCAGACGGTCAGAAATAAGAAGATAGTTACACAACGCTTCTCTCGACATCTGTACGACACGATGGACAAGGTAAGCTCATTTAGATATTATATAAAGTCTGAAACCATCGCAAACCAAACTTTTAACTAGGGATGCTCCGATCGATCGGCCACCGATCACCGATCGATCACCAATCAGATCACGCTAAATACATGAGACTTTTCTCGGTGCGCGAACAAAAAAAACAACGTGTGTGAAGCAGAAAGGCAGCACGGCCGAAAGCTACCGGGAAATACAGATCGATCATATTGGGCTCCTAGATCGATAATTAGATTTTGTGTGTGTGTGTGTGTGTGTGTGTGTGTGTGTGTGTGTGTGTATGTATCTGCTTGCTGATTTGGGCCCTGGTCGTAAAGGCTATAAAAGATTGTTATTAGTTGATTTGATATATATATATATCTTAAATATATATGATAGAAATAATATCATATATATAAAATAGTTAATAGTCAATTTATTATACAATAATAAAGTCATTATATATATATAATACAACACAATAGACGGCATCTCCCTTAGGGATAGGGTGAGAAGATCATCTCCCTGAGGGATAGGGTGAGAAGCTGCTGCTCCTTCGCGTAGAAAGGAGCCAGTTGAGGTGGTTCATCTAGTAAGGATGCTTCCTGGTCGCCTCCCGAGGGAGGTTTTCCAGGTACATCCAACTGGGAGGAGACCACGGGGCAGACCGAGGTACAGGTGGGAAGAGACCACGGGGCAGACCGAGGTACAGGTGGGAAGAGACCACGGGGCAGACCGAGGTACAGGTGGGAGGAGACCACAGGGCAGACCGAGGTACAGGTGGGGTGATTACATCTCCACACTGGCCTGGGAACGCCTCGGGATCCCCCAGTCAGAGCTGGTCCATGTTGCCAGGGAGAGGGAAGTTTGGAGTCCCCTGCTGGAGCTGCTACCTCCGCGACCGACCCGGATAAGTGGTAGACGATGGATGGATGGATTGACAATAGACAGAACTTTAAATGGAAGACCTCACCCACTATGTAATCGGCCCCAAAACCCCTGATGGGGACATCAATTTTAACGCCAATCAACATGACTTCATCTCCCCAGAGAGTCTTCCCATCCCAGGATGGAACCTGGACTTGCAGGCTAGCAAGTCTAGGATGCTAGCCACCCGGTCGGCATCAGGGTTTTCCTGAAGTTTGTCCCGGCCAAAAGGTACACCTGGGTCTCTTCCCTGGTGAAGGACCCGAGGGATCCTTCTTCCTCCGGCAGGGCGGTGCTGACCAGGGAGGCCGTCCTCATCCCGGGCCCCGCGGTGAGCGGCCCGTGCCTAAGTGGCTGCAGAGGGTGCAGTCCGTCCTCGCCAGGGGGAGGCTTCAGGAGGTGAAGCTGCCCTTCGAGGCCACCGGGAGGGTCCCTCCTCACCACCGAGGCACCAAGAGGCCGGCCGGGTCCGCCCATGAAGAAACGTCTGTGTTTAGCACCGATGTACTAACATCATTTGGCAGATTCATTGTTTGTGTTTATCTGACCTGGGGTCAAGACTCATGTGTTCATAAACTAAACAGACTCAAAGAACCACAGATATCAGTCTTCACTCTTATGGGGTAGGACCCATTGATGGAGAAAGAGCAGGATAATATTGATGAATCACCTTTCATAGAGAATCAGTGATATTGTTATGGACATGACGTGTATTTAATCCATTTAAACAAAAAACTAGACAGAGGACGCCTTGATAACTCAGCAGCTAGTGTGTAAAGACAGTGTTAGTATATAAACAGTATTTACACTAGGACTACACTATGTTTATGTTAATTGGTTGGACTCTTTCCTTTCTGTGACGTGTTGAAGTGATCGTGCAGAACGTGGTCGTCCAGGAGGCTGCTCATGGTCACCTAGCAACACAAGATAAGGGCTGGTAACACCAAACACCACCTGCCCCCTGGGGTTAGACACTCAGCTGGGTTGTTGTGACTCTCTCTCTCTCTCTCTCTCTCTCTCTCTCTCTCTCTCTCTCTCTCTCTCTCTCTCTCTCTCTCTCTCTCTCTCTCTCTCTCTCTCTCTCTCTCTCTCTCTCTCTCTCTCTCTCTCTCTCTCTCTCTCTATAGATATATATACTGTATATCTACAGTATATATATCTATATACTGTATCTATCTATATAGATAGATATAGATATATAGTATATAGCCTCTCCAGGAACCAACACCAGGTTTGTGTGTCCCTGTGAACCTAACATGTAGGGTAACATGCTCTGTTCCACAATGGAAGGCCATGGGGTTGAAATGGAGTGT
>CM051000.1:2494005-2497383 GCA_027704905.1 Muraenolepis orangiensis | reverse complement strand
TCCTCCTGCTTCCATCCCCCTGTGTGCTCCTCCTCCTCCTTCTACTCCTCCTCCTGCTTCCCCCATCCCCCTGTGTCCTCCTCCTCCTCCTCCTGCTTCCATCCCCCTGTGTGCTCCTCCTCCTCCTTCTACTCCTCCTCCTGCTTCCCCCATCCCCCTGTGTCCTCCTCCTCCTCCTGCTTCCATCCTCCTCCTCCTCCTCCTCCTCCTCCTCCTCCTCCTCCTCCTCCTCCTCCTCCTCCTCCTCCTCCTCCTCCTCCTCCTCCTGCTTCCATCCCCCTGTGTGCTCCTCCTCCTCCTCCTCCTCCCCCTCCTCCTCCTCCTCTTCCTCCTGCTTCCATCCCCCTGTGTGCTCCTCCTCCTCCTCCTCCCCCTCCTCCTCCTCCTCCTCCTCCTCCTTCTGCTTCCATCCCCCTGTGTGCTCCTCCTCCTCCTCTCCTCCTCCTCCTCCTCCTCCTCCTCCTCCTCCTCCTCCTCCTCCTCCTGCTTCCATCCCCCTGTGTGCTCCTCCTCCTCCTCCTCCTCCCCCTCCTCCTCCTCCTCCTCCTCCTCCTTCTTCCATCCCCCTGTGTGCTCCTCCTCCTCCTCCTCCTCCCCCTCCTCCTCCTCCTCCTCCTCCTCCTCCTGCTTCCATCCCCCTGTGTGCTTCTCCTCCTCCTCCTCCTCCTCCTCCTCCTCCTCCTCCTCCTCCTCCTCCTCCTCCTCCTCCTCCTCCTCCTCCTCCTCCTCCTGCTTCCATCCCCCTGTGTGCTCCTCCTCCTCCTCCCCCTCCTCCTCCTCCTCCTCCTCCTCCTGCTTCCATCCCCCTGTGTGCTCCTCCTCCTCCTCCTCCTCCTCCTCCTCCTCCTCCCCCTCCTCCTCCTCCTCCTCCTGCTTCCATCCCCCTGTGTGCTCCTCCAGGAACAAAACAGTGTCAGAGAGCAGATAGTTCCTGAGAAGCATTCCTCCATGCTAGGATCAGTCTATTGAAGTAACTGCTAGTATCAGAAGCTACCAGACAAGTGTAGGAGTAACAGATCAGTCGTTATCAGACTATTATCTTGATACAAAGGAAACTATTTTAAGCATTTATGTCCCACAATTAGTACGTTCTAATACATAATGCTCTTCATAAGATCTCACATCATGTACATGTTTCTACATGTGGTGTGAGGAACACAATAACAGAACACATCTCTATCACAAACGTCATGTCTGTCTCAGGACGTGCTTGGAGAGCACCGAGCCACGGACCACCACCTGACTGGGTCCCCTGGGGTCAGCCGGGGGACCCAGTCACCACCAGCCAGCGGGGCCCCGGGGTCAGCCGGGGGACCCAGTCACCACCAGCCAGCGGGGCCCCGGGGTCAGCCGGGGGACCCAGTCACCACCAGCCAGCGGGGCCCCGGGGTCAGCCGGGGGCCAACAGGAAACATGTCTGTCATGAGGAGAGCTCCTGTCCCCGTGACGAGCTGAGCAGGGGGAGATGTGCTCGTCAGAGATGCTATCTGTTTAACAGCCATAGATGAGGCTGAGATATGCTCCATCTGTCACCTATTAACCCCCTCCTGGGTAAATACTGTCAATGTTTTATTCACTGTTGGTACCTGGGTTACACAATGTAGAATAGAGGATTTATATAGGATATACAAGGAATGTGTGTACAATGTGTGTACAATGTGTGTACAAATGTAAGGCAGTACTATAAGCAGCACATGGTCCCAGCACTGCGTTGTAGTGTTCTAGAAACTCCAGGGTTTGGTATCAGAGGAGCTGATTCCCCTTCAGCTAATGTTCTATGAATTCTCCAGCTCCATACCCTTCTAGTGAGACAGGATCATGAACATGTGCTCTGAAACACAGACAAACACACTTGAAAGCGTTGTCAACATGTGATCATTTAGTTGTAATTCAGCCCCGGGCTCACAGCCGTAATGACGTCATGTGTTGGCGATGGGAAGGCTTGTTTCTTAGGCCTGCTCTCTATTAAAGCAAAGCAACCACTGCTCAACATCAAAGATAGTCACCATTTAAAACAAAACACAACTAGATAAATATCTACCATATCTTCCCTTCATAGATCAGCAGCAGTTTACCGGCTTGAGATGCAGGCATTCAGGTGGCTTGTGTATTTCATTGACAACAAACAACAACAACAAACAAATCGTGAGGATTGAATCCTCTTTATTGGTCACATACATGAAGACATACAGTGAAATGTGTTCTCTGCATTTAACCCATCCTAGTATTAGGAGCAGTGGGCAGCTATTGATACAGCGCCCGGGGAGCAGTTAGGGTTAGGGTCTTCCTCAAGGACACCTCGACAGTTTTTGCTAGGAGGAGCCGGGGAACAGTGTTGACAGTGTTATTGTTCCTTAACTCCTGCTGTACAGATGATGACTTCATTGAAACTAAGAGACATTAATTGAATTCCTCAGACAACCATGAACCATAATTATGTACATTCATACATTTTTTTCCTTTTCTTTGATTATAGCATATCAGAAAATAACCATTATTGTTTGGAGCTCTCCACTGAGTGTCTACCAATTCACTGAACTGAACTCACTCCGGTTCTAAGTGCTGCGTGTGGCGTTTGACCCTCAGATACTACCACCGCTGCTAGACCTAGTACACCTGTAGTGTTGATGACCTCTGCTAGACCTAGTACACCTGTAGTGTTGATGACCTCTGCTAGACCTAGTACACCTGTAGTGTTGATGACCTCTGCTAGACCTAGTACACCTGTAGTGTTGATGACCTCTGCTAGACCTAGTACACCTGTAGTGTTGATGACCTCTGCTAGACCTAGTACACCTGTAGTGTTGATGACCTCTGCTAGACCTAGTACACCTGTAGTGTTGATGACCTCTGCTAGACCTAGTACACCTGTAGTGTTGATGACCTCTGCTAGACCTAGTACACCTGTAGTGTTGATGAGCGTGTAGGTCTGAGAGCACCATTACACACTGGGGAGATTGCGGCATGTAGCCTGTGAGTAAATCATTTAAACAACGGAGGGGAACATTATGAGGAACCAAAGTTAAAAACCCAATGATGGGTTGAATAATGGCTGAGAGGGAGGACAATATTATTCTCCACAAACTCAACACACCTCAGAGCGGAACTCAGAGTAAAACTTGCCTCACGGTTCACGAGAACAGCTGGGAGTGTTGAGGACTCGGTGGCAGGTACAGTACCGGAAGCATCGTCTGTTCCCAAGCTGATTATTTACACACAGCTCTGTTATCAGCCCTCCTCCAGGCTATTAGTCACCACCGAGTGGGACCCAAGCCTGCGTTCACTAATACATGATGACGAATGGAGAGGAGTTTCCTTCCCATTTATCAAACTGACATCTCCAAAAGCCGATATGGCCCGCATCCTTCGCACGGGGAA
>CM051000.1:2481505-2489005 GCA_027704905.1 Muraenolepis orangiensis | reverse complement strand
CTCCCATTTCTGCATTCCCAGAAGTGACCACAAGATGGTAGAGTTGTCTTGGATAAAATCGCATTTTATAATCTTGGCAAACATCAGCTGAGAGAGAGAGAGAGAGAGAGAGAGAGAGAGAGAGAGAGAGAGAGAGAGAGAGAGAGAGAGAGAGAGAGAGAGAGAGAGAGAGAGAGAGAGAGAGAGAGAGAGAGAGAGAGAGAGAGAGAGAGAGAGAGACAGAGAGGGAGAGAGAGAGAGAGAGAGAGCGAGAGAGAGGGACTGAGAGAGAGAGAGAGAGAGAGAGAGAGAGAGAGAGAGAGAGAGAGAGAGAGAGAGACTAATCATTGATTGTATTTGCCAGTATATTCAGTATATTCACAGCTCCTCCGACGACATGTTGTGGGTTCTTTTTAACTACAACAACAATACCTGAGAGTGTTTGCTTTGTTTTGTTCTAGTTCTAGTCAGTTAGAGTGAGGTATGGACCTGAATGGTGGTCTAGTCCATTGTTCCACTAAAGACGGAGCTCTTATATCCAGAGACAGAACCTCCAAGTCCCATTCGGGAAATGACAAAACTACTGAGCCAACCGACCATTGCCCAGTGGCCCCGTGGCCCCGTGGCCCCGTGGCCCCGTGGCCATCATTACCAGTTGGTAATGATTTGACAAGGCATGCAAGAAGGGTTGGGGATGTTTGAGGGTTATCCTCAGTTCTGTATTGAACATTTTGATAGAACCATTCTAATTAATTAATCCTGGTTAACTATTATTGAATGTTAAAATGAATTCAAAGGATTCAAATGTGTGTGAAGGGGACCTTTAATCTGTCCTTGATTGCTGTAGTAATACCCTGCATGTGGCACTAGATGGCACTAGCGTAGCAGCTCAACTCGAACAGTTGCTGAGCACTCCCCTTGTTGGGACTGGCTGTAAAATGTAAAACTCATTTGCTTTTGCTGCGCATTTAATTATAAAACATTTAAAAAATAAGCACAAGTAGTGTCATGTAAACCTAAAGTGCATTACCAACTGAACTAGCAAATAGCTCCAAGCCTTTTGGCAAGCTGATTCCCTGAAGCATTTTGGGACATGAATATTCATACCATTACATCTGCAACTCAATTATGCATGGTGGGTTTTTGTGAACTTGCATTGATTCTTCTCACTTGGTAAAGCTCTACAGCTTCTGCACTAGCCAACACATGTTGACACTTGTTATTAACCTAAAACCGAAGAACAAACCCCATACCATGTTGGATAGATCTTAACCGTAGGACCAGAGTGAGTCAAGGCCTGTGAAACGTCTGAATCATAGTGAGTAACATGGAGAGATGAAGAAGAGAGAGCTTAATTAAATATGAATAATAATCTATTTAGAATCCTTCATTGGCTCCTTGTGGACCTTATGAGTTGTATGATTGGCACCAATCAGTGCGCATTATGTTCAATCTCAATGGGAATGTCACAGATGAGCCTGCACACCGAACCCAGGAGCAGGCTGAGTCCTCCCAACCACATGAGGCTTAAAGAGCTTGGCTTGCAGTGGGTTCAGTGCCACCTCAGAGCCACAGAAGCCTCCACTCGTTCCAATGGAGATGATCCCTCTTCTGCTCTTATGGAATGTCCTGGAGCCAGCCAGCTTGCATGCATCTAGAGCCAACACGCCAGGGGTCTCTGCCCCTCGTCCACAGAGCCAACACACAGGGGTCTCTGCCCCTCGTCCACAGAGCCAACACACAGGGGTCTCTGCCCCTCGTCCACAGAGCCAACACACAGGGGTCTCTGCCCCTCGTCCACAGAGCCAACACACAGCCATCTACAGCTGGTTTCTAGCCTCCAACGCCAGATAAGAGAAGGCAGAGAAAGTATGCCAACTGAAAGACAGGAACATAAATGAACAACAGCAATCGTGCTGTATGTCCAAAAAAAAGTAAATAAAGGATGAAATGAAATATAAATGCCAATGCAAACACAGTTTTTAAACTGGAGACCGCATGGTCATTAAAGCTGCATAGTGCAAATAAGACCAGAGCCGATGAAATCCAGGACCCAGGAGCCAGCGGAGGATAGAGGAGTGAGTGACAGCTCTCCATCCTGACATGCAAATGAGGCTTCATTTAGAGAGAGGACATTTCTATTCATGAAGACATTCCCGGCTGCTAGAGACCCAATGGAAACACAGGCTTTGATGTTCATAACTCAATAAACAGCTGAAGAATACAGCTTATAGGTATGCTATTAATTATATATATATATATATATTTATATATATAAATATATATCTGTCTGTCTGTGAATCATTGTAGACTATTGTTTAAATCCACAGTGGAGAATAAAACATGAATCTAACATCAATAGATAAGGTTAGTTCATACATTAGTGCACACAATACATTCAGAATGTTATGTCTCAATGTGTTAATTTATAGCTATATACATAAATATACAATGGAGAATGAAACAAGAATAATATATCACAATCTGTTCTATAAAGATATATATTATTCAACACAAATTAGCTGATCAATTCTGGCCCCAGTTAATGTAAAGACGCCTGACCCCACGGCTCAGAGAGATGTGACCCCAGCGTGACCCCAGCGTGACCCCAGCGTGACCCCAGCGTGACCCCAGCGTGACCCCAGGATGTTCATGAGACCATTACACCTCCTGGAGAGGAGCTGCTGTAGGGCTGAGTGTGTGTGTGTATGTGTGTGTGTGTGTGTGTGTGTGTGTGTGTGTGTGTGTGTGTGTGTGTGTGTGTGTGTGTGTGTGTGTGTGTGTGTGTGTGTATATATATATATATATATATATATATATATATTTATATATATATAGTGGCAGTGTGTATATTGTGTGTGTGTGTGTGTGTGTGTGTGTGTGTGTGTTTAGTGAGATAGACAATAAGGGGATAACAATGGGAATAAGTCAAAGATGTATTATAAAACATAGAGACAGAGAAGAAAGGCATGTTGTTGTTTTGAGTCCTTTACGGAATATGTTGACTGACGCACATTAGTATGAATAGTTTGGTCATTACAGTACAATGAACAGATCGTCCACGGGAGGGTAAAGTAACTTCCTGTTCCTTTAATTGAACATCAGGTCTGTCTCTATTGACCTGACTAGTGTCTATAATGAATGAGTGTGCCTCTATATTACAATACACATGTTAAGCTTGATGAACATCTAATTTCAGTTCTGAATATTACATTATCCAAGAAGACACTCAAAAAGCTGATATTTTAAAAACAGTTATAGAGAGTTATATGTTAAGGAAGTAGTCCAGAGGACAGAGAGAACCCTCAGGAGTTTAAGGCGATCATTAGGTAGAAAGCCCTTGATGGTGCATCCCTCTGCAGTATCTCTTCAGAATTGTTCCACCATTCCTGTCACGGTTACGGTGGTTGGCAGGGGGCGTGGCCTAGCCACGTGCGCTGGTGGCGCACACACCCCTGTCAACAATCACGTTGGTTGGCAGGGGGCGTGGCCTAGCCACGTGCGCTGGCCACACACATACACACACACACACCTGGACTCAATATTCACCCTTGTCCAATTGCTAATCACCTCACCTGGGGTATATATACTTTGTCTATCCTTTACCCCAGCGTGAGGTCGTTACGTATACTGCACGTTCTCCCGTCTGTTGTGATCGCCCGGCTGCTGACTATCGGAGAGATAGTACGCACCCCGGTCGCCTGCCTACTCTACTTCCACGTAGTCCTCCCCATGCACCCTTGTGTTTTGTGTGTGCTTGTGTATTTGGAAATAAAGCCGTTCGTATCACTCTCCACTTGTCGGCGTCTGCGTTCGGGGTCCAACCCACTCCCTCTCTTCGTGACAGAACGACCTCACCACCATGGACCCCGGCAACTACGACATGTGGAGGATCGCCCAGGTCGCCCAGGAAAAGGCCAACATTGCGCAAATTCGGGCGTGGTTGGCCGCTTCGAAAGTTCGAATGACTTTCGGTTTTCCTCCACCGACCGCGCTGCCCCGGCTTGAGGACATCGCTCCGCACCCGGCTGACGACGCCGCTCCGCACCCGGCTGACGACGTCGCTCCGCACCCGGCTGACGGCGCCGCTCCGCACCCGGCTGACGACGCCGCTCCGCACCCGGCGGACAGCGCCGCTCCGCACCCGGCTGACGACGTCGCTCCGCACCCGGCTGACGACGTCGCTCCGCACCCGGCTGACGACGTCGCTCCGCACCCGCCGGAGGACGTCGCTCCGCACCCGGCTGACGACGTCGCTCCGCACCCGGCTGACGACGCCGCTCCGCACCCGGCGGACGACGTCGCTCCGCACCCGGCGGACGACGTCGCTCCGCACCCACTTGAGGACGTCGCTCCGCACCCGCCTGAGGACGTCGCTCCGCACCCGCCGGAGGACGTCGCTCCGCACCCGGCTGACGACGCCGCTCCGCGCCCGGCTGACGACGCCGCTCCGCGCCCGGCTGACGACGCGCTCCGCGCCTGGCTGACGACGCCGCTCCGCGCCCGGCTGACGACGCCGCTCCGCGCCCGGCTGACGACGCCGCTCCGCGCCCGGCTGACGACGTCGCTCCGCGCCCGGCTGACGACGCCGCTCCGCGCCCGGCTGACGGCGCCGCTCCGCGCCCGGCTGACGACGCCGCTCCGCGCCCGGCTGACGACGCCGCTCCGCACCCGGCTGACGACGCCGCTCCGCACCCGGCGGAGGACGTCGCTCCGCACCCGCTTGAGGACGTCGCTCCGCACCCGCTTGAGGACGTCGCTCCGCACCCACCGGAGGACGTCGCTCCGCATTCGCCGGAGGACGTCGCTCCGCACCCAGCTGAGGACGTCGCTCCGCACCCAGCTGAGGACGTCGCTCCGCACCCGACTGAGGACGTCGCTCCGCACCCGCCTGAGGACGTCGCTCCGCACCCGCTTGAGGACGTCGCTCCGCACCCGCCGGAGGACGTCGCTCCGCACCCGGCTGACGACGCCGCTCCGCGCCCGGCTGACGACGCCGCTCCGCGCCCGGCTGACGACGCCGCTCCGCGCCCGGCTGACGGCGCCGCTCCGCGCCCGGCTGACGACGCCGCTCCGCGCCCGGCTGACGACGCCGCTCCGCGCCCGGCTGACGACGCCGCTCCGCACCCGGCTGACGACGTCGCTCCGCACCCGCCGGAGGACGTCGCTCCGCACCCGCTTGAGGACGTCGCTCCGCACCCGCTTGAGGACGTCGCTCCGCACCCACCGGAGGACGTCGCTCCGCATTCGCCGGAGGACGTCGCTCCGCACCCAGCTGAGGACGTCGCTCCGCACCCAGCTGAGGACGTCGCTCCGCACCCGACTGAGGACGTCGCTCCGCACCCGCCTGAGGACGTCGCTCCGCACCCGCTTGAGGACGTCGCTCCGCACCCGCCGGAGGACGTCGCTCCGCGCCCGGCTGACGACGCCGCTCCGCGCCCGGCTGACGACGCCGCTCCGCGCCCGGCTGACGACGCCGCTCCGCGCCCGGCTGACGACGCCGCTCCGCGCCCGGCTGACGACGCCGCTCCGCGCCCGGCTGACGACGTCGCTCCGCGCCCGGCTGACGGCGCCGCTCCGCGCCCGGCTGACGGCGCCGCTCCGCGCCCGGCTGACGGCGCCGCTCTGCGCCCGGCTGACGACGCCGCTCCGCGCCCGGCTGACGACGCCGCTCCGCGCCCGGCTGACGACGCCGCTCCGCGCCCGGCTGACGACGTCGCTCCGCACCCGGCTGACGACGTCGCTCCGCACCCGCCGGAGGACGTCGCTCCGCACCCGGCTGACGACGCCGCTCCGCACCCGGCTGACGACGCCGCTCCGCGCCCGGCTGACGACGCCGCTCCGCGCCCGGCTGACGACGCCGCTCCGCGCCCGGCTGACGGCGCCGCTCCGCGCCCGGCTGACGGCGCCGCTCCGCGCCCGGCTGACGGCGCCGCTCCGCGCCCGGCTGACGGCGCCGCTCCGCGCCCGGCTGACGACGCCGCTCCGCGCCCGGCGGACGACGTCGCTCCGCACCCGCTTGAGGACGTCGCTCCGCACCCGCTTGAGGACGTCGCTCCGCACCCGCCGGAGGACGTCGCTCCGCACCCGTCTGAGGACGTCAAGCGGCCCCCGTCTGCTGATGCCGCGCCGTATCCGCCCGACGACGTCACGCAGCCCCCGTCTGCTGACGCCGCGCCGGATCCGCCTGACGACGTCACGCAGCCCCCGTCTGCTGACGCCGCGCAGCCCCCGTCTGCTGACGCCGCGCCGTTCCCGCCTGACGACGTCACGCAGCCCCCGTCTGCTGACGCCGCGCCGGATCCGCCCGTCGACGTCACGCAGCCCCCGTTTGCGGACGCTACGCCGTACCCGCCCGACGACGTCACGCAGCCCCCGTCTGCTGACGCCGCGCCGGATCCGCCCGACGTCACGCAGGTCCCGTCTGCTGACGCCGCGCCGTACCCGCCCGACGACGTCACGCAGCCCCTGTCTGCTGACGTCACGCAGCCCCCGTTTGCTGACGTCACGCAGCCCGCAGCCCCCCGTGGCTCTCTTCCCGGGCCCCACCCGCCCACCAAATCTCCTCCACCCCCCCGGATCATCGACTGGGACGCAGACGGTCCAGAGGGGCGGGGTTGGCCCCCGCGCTGCTACAGTCGGGATCTGTTATTTTCCCTCAACTGCCACCGGGAACACCCCTTCAAGCCGGGTTGGACGCCAGGAGGCGCCCGTTGAGGGGGGGGTACTGTCACGGTTACGGTGGTTGGCAGGGGGCGTGGCCTAGCCACGTGCGCTGGTGGCGCACACACCCCTGTCAACAATCACGTTGGTTGGCAGGGGGCGTGGCCTAGCCACGTGCGCTGGCCACACACATACACACACACACACCTGGACTCAATATTCACCCTTGTCCAATTGCTAATCACCTCACCTGGGGTATATATACTTTGTCTATCCTTTACCCCAGCGTGAGGTCGTTACGTATACTGCACGTTCTCCCGTCTGTTGTGATCGCCCGGCTGCTGACTATCGGAGAGATAGTACGCACCCCGGTCGCCTGCCTACTCTACTTCCACGTAGTCCTCCCCATGCACCCTTGTGTTTTGTGTGTGCTTGTGTATTTGGAAATAAAGCCGTTCGTATCACTCTCCACTTGTCGGCGTCTGCGTTTGGGGTCCAACCCACTCCCTCTCTTCGTGACATTTCCTGTGACAAAGGAGGGCAAATAAATATAAAATAAATACCAGGAGGCACATTTAGTGAAATCTATTTGAGGCCATGAAGCCACATCTTCTTCTCCTGAGAACTGAATCTTCTATATTTGCATCATAAAAACATTTAATAAACGTGAGTTGTATTGTTGTGTAAACAGAGCACACACAGCTATAATTCAATACGCTGTAGACCACTCAACCACTGAAAACTGTCAAAGAAATGGATGCAAAAATTAAGCAGGCTACAGTAAGTTTCATGCGTTGTAATCCTCAAAGCGTGTATGAATCCCATGAAACAGAATTCACCCTTCATCTGTTTCCAAGA
>CM051000.1:2456683-2480505 GCA_027704905.1 Muraenolepis orangiensis | reverse complement strand
CACAGCATTAACAAAGTAAACACATGCATGTGTACAACGTACACAATGTTGGCTTGAATTGACTCAAGCCCCAACAACAGACCCTGGGGGTGAAAGCATCCATTATATATAAGCCCCCTAAAGTGGGAAATCTACACATCGCGGAGCCTCTCTAGCAAAGGCCTGTTGTTTTGCATAAACATGCACACACATTGAAAGATAATTAATCAACCACTAATGGGAATATTACATAAAAAAAATTAGAATAATTAGACGGAATAAAAAATACAAACCAAAAAACAAAAGAAAATGCAGCAATTATCACCTGCTTGAGAGTCATGCCATTTGAAGACGCTATTAAAACAAATTCACACACATTGAAAGATAATTAATCAATTCAAGGTGCTCTTACCTTCGGTCCTGCGAGACCATTGAGCACAGCCCACAGGGTAACCAGGGAGCGGTTGATGGTCGTGCTTTCTTGCTGACATTTGACCTGGGTCTCTTTGGCTTGGTCTGCTACCGCGTTAGTCTCCAATCCCGCCAGGTCAATCAGGCTCATTTTGGCCTCCCAGATGTAAGCATTGGGGCTAGCCGTCTTGTCCTTCTGCTTTAAGTAAATCTGAAGATACAAACAACACAACAGTTCAAGGTTCAAGATGTTTTGTTATTGGTCATATGCAACAAGTACAATGGAACGCTTACTCCCCAATCCTTCCTTCAATGTAACACTCTAAGCTATACTATACTTAAACCTTACACCTTACACCACTATACTATAACATTACTGTACCAGTGGCGGCCGGTGACATCCGAAGTAGGAGGGGCGCAGGGGTAAAAAAAAAAATTGAAATCATATCTGCTGTGCAATACCGGATGTGCCCAGACGGTGGCGCCATTTCACCATGTAAACGACCGAGAGGGCTAATTAAAAATAAAAAACTATACATAATATAAACCTCACCGTTACTCATTCTACTCTGTATTGTATATATGTATATTGACTGAACATTCCTTTACTTACTGCTTAATTTCTTTTTTTACTTACTTTATTTTTACTGTATGTAGCACAATCAATCAGTATTCTGTATTTTGTTGTGACAAATAATAAACAAACTTGAAACTTATGGTGAAAGAACATTTATTATATGGTGCCTAACTTGCAACATGAGGTCTCTCCCACACACACGGGTCTCAATCTCCTCTCCTCAGACAGCAAGACGCGAACTGACTCATTAACAAATGCTTCTGAATTTAACTAATTAAATAGAATACAAATGCTTAATACATTCGACCACAGCATATATTAGCAGACAAACACACGGAGGACCCTGTAGCTAGCATTGGGGAAGCACGTGTCCACGATAAACTTACAAAACCCCAATCCACACCGTTTACATACAAATGACACAAGCTGCATGTTTATACAGCAAGACCAACATTTCTTATCCCCTTTACTTTACGTTTACATCGTCCACAATAAAAATAAATGTAAAACTATAACCGGGACAACAAAAACGTACCTTTCCTCAGACAGCAAGACGCGAACTGAGAGCAGAGCAGTACAGGCTTTACAAATAAGGTTCAACTAGGCTATGAATTGCGCATGCGTGACTGGTTTTCTTTGCTCACGCATTCACGCATGCGCCACTCAATTTGCTCACGCATGCGCCACTCAATTTGAGTGGCGCATGCGTGACTGGTTTCTTTGTTCGGGCAATGAAATGCGCTCCCACAGATCGTATTTAGGACCCTTGATAGGCTACATTTAATTGCTTGATCCATTTTCATTGGCCGCTTGCGTGCGCCCAGGTTTGGAGGTAGGTACCAGATTTCTATGAGAGTGACGTCAATGACAAACGAGGGGGGAGAATAGCACGCACAAAACAATGATTTATATTTGCTATATTAACGTTATTGTGCATTTTAAACACAAACATACATAAAATGAGTAATTATTATTCATTTTAAACATGTTTAGTTTATTTTTAGGGGTCAAAAAAAAATCCAAAAACAATTTTTTTTTTCCCTCTCTCAACCAGGTGGGGCGGCGCCCCTGCGCCCCTATGGACGAGCCGCCACTGTACTGTACACAATACAAATAAACTGATGGTCATATAAATATATGTTGAATTTGAAGTGCCATGGTCACTGATGTTTTCACCCCTACAAAAACTAACAAAAATATCATTTGGTATCAAAAATATTTGGTATAAAAAATAAAGTTAAATACCTGGAAAACGGCGTGGGAGCGTGACGATGTATGATTCATCTTAGTGGCATTCATTTTCCTGTTTCGGTTGCCAAGATCCAAAGCCTTGACAATGTCATCTGCACATGTGGGCTTCAGAAACGGGTGGTCCACAGTTATCATGCATTGCATAAATCTTTGGTTTGATCGTTGCAAAGAAATAAACACAATTGTTTGCAATAAAACATAATCGCCAGGCAAGGCACCAATTAGCAGATTTTGCAATTGTACAGACACAGAGAATGGCATGTGTGGGGAATGAGGGTTGATGGAATAGGACAAATAATGCCATGAAGCCACCCGGGGCCTACTGGAAGAACATCCACACAGCAAATTCACTATCGACAAAAATCAGGTGTTTAGGTGTTGGTTCCTTGGTTCTGATGAATAATGACCTGTACTTGTAGAGAAACCTAACTTTGTAGGTGTAATAGCACATCGTTTTACGATATTCCACACCACGAGTGATCCTGTGATCCCTTGTCGAGGAATTTGACAGCCGGAATGTTCTCCGACTCGACTCGAGTATGAAAAGGAGAGATTGGCGAGTATAACCTTAACATAAACACATCCTCGTCGTTGCCAAAGCTATTTTCAGACCTGCTAACTCCCAAGAGGTGAAAACGGTGACAAAAAACACAAGAAATATAACATAGCAGTAACATACCATAACAGTTTGATTTAGTTGCTATATATATATATATATATATTTATATAGCCGGTGGGTGTTTCATTCTCATCCCATGAGAAGGATGGATGTTAAAATTGGATAATAACAAAGATGCGTCAGTCCTTGCGTTACTTGGTTGTTATTAATCGTTCACAATCTTAGCGTTGCAGTGAACGACTCACTGGTACTCATCCCACATGGTGTGCCTCTGTCTGGATGAGGGATGGAGTGTGTGTGGGGGTCAGGACCAGTGCTTTTTTCAACGAGTGTTGGTAGCTAGTTAGGACCAATATTCGTTCAAGGACAAATATATATTTTGGATATTACTTTTCTGTGAAGAGTAATGAATCATCAGATATCTCAATGAGTGGCAGTAAGAAATAAGTGTTCTGATGTATTGCGTCAACTCAGGCCAAAACCTTTTCTGAGGCCAAAAACAGGCTTGGAACAGGGTTCACTTTCTCTATTATGCAGTTGATAATAAGACGATGTAATGTTTTCCCATTTTCAACACGACCATTTAACTTTGGCAATGTAAAAATTCTTGATCTGCAGACCATTTTATTTAACATATGACAACATATATTTTTTGTACTTTTTTCCTCACCCTGTATGCAGTGTCACCTTATTTAAATGATGCAATTATTCATACACTAGGTCATGCCCCTCTTCACAGCAGGAGATTGGAACAAAATACTGTATGTCCAAAACAAATGTCTGTCTCAAGTTAACATTTAAGGCTTAAAGTGGTACCAACTCCCCCACCACTACCACCACCAACCCCAAAGCCTCAGTGAAAAACAAGAATAGAAACACTGTATAACATAATGCCTCATTGGATCCAATGGCTATCTTGTGTGTATGTAAGAGTGTAAGAGACAATTATATCAAGTCAAGGGTTTGGACAAATTAGATTAAAAAGGTGCCTTCCACAAGCTATTACGATTCCATCTCAACTTCTCACACACAAATACAGGACGAACGTACATTTCTGGTGTCCGTGCTTCAAAAAGCATATGTATTATGAGGATGGAGGGTGGGTACGAGCCCAGAGTATGAGCAGAGGGTGGTTGTCACCCGTCACATTCAGTGGCAACAAAAATAACTGCTCGGCATGTCAGTCAGTGGCAAGTTGGTTAGACAGTTGTGTTCGCCAGTAGCCACTAGTATGATCGTCGCTGTCAAGTTGCCATCAGTTTATGTGTTGGAGTACTGTGCGGACAGACTACATTCTTTCCAGGTAGCATATTGAACACATTAAGGGCATATGTTGACGGCGATTGGTAGATGCAAATATTCTTCTTTTCATCCTAGCTTTTCATGAATACTCAGACGGCCAATAAGGTAAATTCCACTGCAGTGAGCAGAACGATGGTGGATCCATTGAGTAATCTGATGAGAAACCATTTCAGGCGTCTCCACCTGACATTTTACAACATGTTTACTTCTTATCGCTTGAGTCATTGAGTAAGAATCTTTAATTATCATTTCTAGAGTCTATATATTCTGGGTAATCTTGCCTTGCCATTTGTTGTGGGTTGTACTGCCAAACGGGGCCTTTTCTAATGTCCTGTCATTTCCCCGTAGGGCTGGGCACCATGTGGCCATGGGCAGCACTGAAACATGTCTGCCTTCAACTCCATCACAATTGCATTGCTAAAAAAGAAACCTACAAAACAATAGATACTCTTTCTTAGACGTGGCAAACGTTTGCGTGGTAAACGCAGTTTAAAAACATGCACACGTACCACCTTTCTCTGCATAAGACATGGTCTCATCCAATTCAAAGCCATACATTGACTGCACTTTTCAAATGGGAAACTGGCCAAAATCTAAATAGGCTATGGTGGAGTTAATCTAAAACAGAACATGCCAGGCGTTTGCTGGCATCAGGCCGCAACCAGCTTTTAGTGGCGGATGTATAGATTGACAGTATTCAGCTATAGTATCCCCGTCACATTATGACGCCAACAGACTTCTTTCCAACGTTGTAGCGGATGTTTTAATTGATTCATGTGTACCGATACACACTGATACTTCGTTGATACACTGCCAAACTTTCAAATCCACTTGTTTCTGTGGCCTCTGACACTATTATCTGTAGATGTGCGGCCGTGTCTGGAGCGCTGCGCTGCCATGGATGATGTAAACACATCAGACGAGGCCACACTAGTAATGATGACTAAAGGATCAGTAGGTTTATAGGGACAATTTCAACGTCATTCACAACTTTGGAATCAGCATCAGAATGTGACCCTGAGGCTATATTATTGAAAGAGGTATTATTTAAATAATTATGATCAGTTTATTCTGCACATGTCCAATTAGGGTCAGAATTACAAGTGTAATTGGCTTGCTGCTTATGTGGCTATAGTAAGTTGATTGATCTATTTCCTTTAAGAATCAATGAGGGCTTGCATAGCTACTGCAAGCTAACTTTTATATGCAGGTATTTTCCTGGTTTTACTTTCAGATTTGGCGATCAGAAGGTAAAATGATGTGAGCCAGTATGACTCAACAAGAAAGGTTCTCTTCAGACCAATCTTGCTGGGCCCTTATACATCCATTGTGTATCCTTCTCCTTGCATGCCCAATTATTGGGCTAGGCTCAACTGTCCCACCACAATGTAGGAGCTAGTGAATTGTACACCCAGAAGATGGGACCTAAAAGCCGGATTTTGGTGGTGCCAGGGTATTTGTTTTTGCTAGTTTCTCATTTGAATAGTGCAATCGAGGTATGATTTTGAATTGGATGACACCATGTTATTCAGATAGAGGTGGTATGTATGTATGTATAGATTTTTGATCATTTTTGCCTGGTTGAAATAAAAGAGTTTCCAGAATTTAAACCACATTTTAAGGGAGTTTTTAACAACTGGGCTCAGGCTTTGGAGATAAACCGATAGCTAGCCAATTAGGATAGAAAGAGGTGAAGGTAACACATTGGATATAAATTCCATAGAGGATAATGTTGGTCCTTGTTTGTTTGTTTTCATCCATTGAAATGGATGAAATGTTATCCAACATTGGCTGCAATGTACAGTTGGTTATAAGTATTAGTGGATTATCTGTTCAATCCAGCCCTTCTTCAGCTTGGTGTGCTCAATGGTTGGGAGATGGGTCTCCTGAAGATACATACTGTCTGAATCCAGTGACTTTAGGTGTGTGAAACCCCTGCTGTGCATATTAGGATGTTGGATCCCCTTAATGTTCCAACTAAAGAGTCTTGTTAATGTGATGGGTGACCAAAACTTTGGGGACCACTGGAATATTGTCGAGTGAAGGCATGTATGACCAGACTGCAAGGATCACCAAACAATATCAAGCACCTAAATCACAAATCACATACACAAGCGTCAACTTACCCAATGGAGTGAAAGACCTGTAACCGAGCCAGCGGTCGTCAATGGCAGATGACTTACTTTGGCGGTCATCAGATCATTGATCTGCTCATTATGCACCTGGTACGGGAAAGAATGAAAAATTGGCCATCATTGTCATATGTGCAGTACTTATATTAAACAAAGTAACATTTGTAAGTGTGACATGGTGTTAATATTAATAATGGTTATTACTAACCATTAGGGGTGTAACGGTGTGAGTCAGTCTGGTTTGTTTCACGGTTTTTAATTTGTTAATTATTTCAGTTTTAAATATGTTTTGTTTACATTTATAATTCCAGGGTAGGATCAATATGGCATCTAATGTCCTTTCTTTGTCCATGCCCAAACATAAGTTAGTAGTGCCATATGTTTTGCCGTCCATGCGGGAGGTACATTTTCAATGTGGAGCCAGTGCACAACAGGTCTGTTATGTTTTACCTTGCGCACTACAGTCCAGAGATGTAAGAAAACGACATGGAATAACCCCACACATTGCCTCAACCGCTCAACAGTGGTGTGCAAAAGGGCCTTTTCGGAACGCACCATGCGACAAAACTGGATATGTAACTGGTTGGATGATTATACAACTGCTGCGACATGCAAATGAAATGAATCCATCTATCCATGCTATCCATGGTTAAAGCCATGGTTCAATCCATGGTTTACCGATCAGCTCATAGTTGGCTTAGAACAGTGTATTTGGTACTTTATTTAAAGGCTACTATTGTACATCTTTACTTGAAAAGAGAGCGAGAAAATGTTTGGGAAAAGTGTGGAGCTGTGGCCTTGCAACATAGATGTATAAAGAACCTACAAAAAAAAAAAGAATACATGCTCCCTTGAAACTAGGCCATAAGGTGTCATAAAGAAAGTCTGCAGAGAAAAGAAAGTCAAACAAAGCTTTTGAGCTTTAAAACACATTTGCTGATCTTCAATCATGTCCACGTTGTCATAATAATATAGCCATGGTCTGCACCAGTCGATCACTGGGATTCCCGTGGGTTTGTGTTGCATCATGGACTGGTCTACACGGCCTTCTGTAGCTGCCACAGACATTGTATTCCTCCTTTTTAACGTTCACTGTGAGCCTATACTTACGCTAATACTACATGAGGAAACGCTGAAAATGGCAGTTTAGTGATGGAGAAACTGCATAAACCAATATGCAAACTTCTATGCCAATGTATACAAGCATTGCTGCTTTATTCAATCGAATGAGAAGCTGAAAGTGCATGAGGAAACCCTAAAAATAGTAATGCAATGGTAATACTGCATTTATAAACATAGCAACAGTACTGCATTCATACAATGTGCTGTTGCACATTTGCCTGCTGCCATTTCTGCAGTAAGATTTACTCTTCGGGTATTCTGGCTCAAATAAATATCCTTCATTCATTTCACTTAGTAAGACTAGGCTGGATGTATGGTCTTCATTTGATACATAGATTGGTGTGTAGCTCTTTAGGCTAACGGCAACAACAAGGAAACTGAAGCTCACGGCAGCTATCAAGCTCACAAACCATATTTGGAAGTTCAACTTCCTTTAAGTTTGTGCTGCGGCTGCAGCTGGATAAACCCTCGCAAAAGGGATATTGTCCACTAGTGATGGACGGCAGTAGCTCAGGAGGTAGAGCCGGTTGTCTGGAAATCGGAAGGTTGCTGGTAGGGATGGGACGATCACGTTTTTTGCCACCGATCACCGATCACCAATTGATCACCGATCTTTTATTTTTTTTGCAGCTATAGCGGTCTACAGTGTATTGCTGCTATAGCGGTCCATTATAGAACAGTTTCATCCATCATGCTATGGAAATAAGTATCTGTGTGTTTCAATATAGGCTATATATTTTTGATCTTTACAAACTCTGGAGTTATTGGACATGCGAGTGAGAAACAATCAGCCATGCAGTAAAATGCAGATGAGCCGACTGTAAACACACACAGGGAATAGTGAATTATTACCACATTTATTAACAGGCTGAGAGAAACTGTATATACAGCATTGGGAACATTGGCTGTTAAAGACTAAGAAACGTATAAAAGAAACTAAGAAATGTATAAAAAAATTAGCAAATTACAAATGGTGCATTCAAATACTCAACTTAACTTAACTTGGAGCTTGCTTGTGTCACGGTTACGGTGGTTGGCAGGGGGCGTGGCCTAGCCACGTGCGCTGGTGGCGCACACACTCCTGTCAACAATTACGTTGGTTGGCAGGGGGCGTGGTCTAGCCACGTGCGCTGGCCACACACACACACACCTGGACTCAATTTCCCCCCGTGTCATTTGTTGATCACCTCACCTATATATACGTTGCCTTTCCTTTACCCCAGTGTGAGGTCGTTACTTACTCTGCGTTCACGTAGTCCTCCCCATGCACCCTTGTGTTTTGTGTGTGCTTGTGTATTTTGAAATAAAGCCGTTCGTATCACTCTCCACTTGTCGGCGTCTGCGTTCGGGGTCCAACCCACTCCTCATCTTCGTGACAGAACGACCTCACCACTATGGACCCCGGCGACCTCGACGAGTGGCGCCAAATATGCCGGGTGATGCGGGACGACCGGGATGCTTGCCTGGACCCCGGCCTTCTCGAGCGTGCGAAGCGCGGGCTCGATGCTCAGATGGTCGGGTTCAGAGCACAGATCCAGGCGCTGCGGGAGCAGGAGGAAGCGTGGGAGGCCCGGTTGGCCAACATGGGCCCCGCTGTCCGTGACCAGTGTCAGCTCGTTGTTGAGTCCCTGATCGCCAGTCACCGACAGGCGGGTCGGAAAATACAGACGACGTTGGTCCAGTGCGGGAACATGGCAGCCTTCATTGCTTCCCTCATCGGAAGGACCTCTGACGTCACGCTTCTCCCCCGTCTGATCGCTCCGCACCCGGCTGACGGCGCCGCTCCGCACCCGGCTGACGACGTCGCTCCGCACCCGGCTGACGGCGCCGCTCCGCACCCGGCTGACGGCGCCGCTCCGCACCCGGCTGACGACGTCGCTCCGCACCCGGCTGACGACGCCGCTCCGCACCCGGCTGACGACGTCGCTCCGCACCCGGCTGACGACGCCGCTCCGCACCCGGCTGACGGCGCCGCTCCGCACCCGGCGGACGGCGCCGCTCCGCTCCGCACCCGGCGGACGGCGCCGCTCCGCTCCGCACCCGGCGGACGGCGCCGCTCCGCACCCGGCGGACGGCGCCGCTCCGCACCCGGCTGACGACGCCGCTCCGCACCCGGCTGACGACGTCGCTCCGCACCCGGCTGACGACGTCGCTCCGCGCCCGGCTGACGACGTCGCTCCGCGCCCGGCTGACGGCGCCGCTCCGCGCCCGGCGGACGGCGCCGCTCCGCGCCCGGCTGACGGCGCCGCTCCGCAACCGGCTGACGGCGCCGCTCCGCACCCGGCTGACGACGCCGCTCCGCACCCGGCTGACGACGTCGCTCCGCACCCGCTTGAGGACGTCCCTCCGCATCCGCCGGAGGACGTCGCTCCGCACCCGTCTGAGGACGTCAAGCGGCCCCCGTCTGCTGACGCCGCGCCGTATCCGCCCGACGACGTCACGCAGCCTCCGTCTGCTGACGCCGCGCCGGATCCGCCCGACGACGTCACGCAGCCCCCGTCTGCTGACGCCGCGCCGTACCCGCCCGACGACGTCACGCAGCCCCCGTCTGCTGACGCCGCGCCGTACCCGCCCGACGACGTCACGCAGCCCCCGTCTGCGGACGCTACGCCGTACCCGCCCGACGATGTCACGCAGCCTCCGTCTGCTGACGTCACGCGGCCCCCGGCTGTCGACTACAGAGGGGGTTCAGAGCAGACCCCTGAGGAGACTCCAGAGGAGGTCCCGAAGGGGACCCTTAGAGGAGACCCCTGGAGGAGGATCCGGAGGAGACCTCCAGAGAGGACTCCCACCGACCTGGGCAGAAGGGGTGGCTCTCTTCCCGGGCCCCACCCGCCCACCAAATCTCCTCCACCCCCCCGGATCATCGACTGGGACGCAGACGGTCCAGAGGGGCGGGGTTGGCCCCCGCGCCGCTACAGTCGGGATCTGTTCTTTTCCCTCAACTGCCACCGGGAACACCCCTTCAAGCCGGGTTGGACGCCAGGAGGCGCCCGTTGAGGGGGGGGGTACTGTCACGGTTACGGTGGTTGGCAGGGGGCGTGGCCTAGCCACGTGCGCTGGTGGCGCACACACTCCTGTCAACAATTACGTTGGTTGGCAGGGGGCGTGGTCTAGCCACGTGCGCTGGCCACACACACACACACCTGGACTCAATTTCCCCCCGTGTCATTTGTTGATCACCTCACCTATATATACGTTGCCTTTCCTTTACCCCAGTGTGAGGTCGTTACTTACTCTGCGTTCACGTAGTCCTCCCCATGCACCCTTGTGTTTTGTGTGTGCTTGTGTATTTTGAAATAAAGCCGTTCGTATCACTCTCCACTTGTCGGCGTCTGCGTTCGGGGTCCAACCCACTCCTCATCTTCGTGACAGCTTGTTCTGTAGAATTATTGTAAACAGCCTGCCTAACACACAAACATGAACACAGGTGAAATATCCAGACTATAGGCTATCATGCCTACTTTTTCAGCATTGTGGGAGATTTTCTTACAAAGAGCAGCATCTCTGCATTTTGAGGCAAGAGTCTGTTCCTATGCTCATCCACGATGTTGGATACAGCGCTGAACAAGCGTTCACTCTCCACGCTTGTGCAGGGTGCCGACAGATATGCCCTTGCAACTTTGGTGAGGGCAGGAAAGCGCCTGGTTGGCCCTCCAATATGCCAGGGGCTGCGCACTCATGGAGATGGCTGGCTCAGAGAGGTACAGAGCGACCTGGGACTGCACCGCCGCCGCGTTATCATCCCCATGGGCTTGAGGCTCTGGGCCCGCTTCTTCCATGATCTCGTCAAGCATTGACGAGACCGAACCGACTCGTGGCACCTTCTCAACCGGCTCGTCTGTGTCGGACGCGGCTGAAGCTCCAGGTGCTGGTCAGGGGTTGGATCTGCTGTTCCACCAGCTGATCCAAAAGCCGTCCCTTGACTTCTGCCTTGACTTCGTTGGAAAACAGTCGGTCCTTGTATCTTTTATTTGAAGCAAAGAAAACATCACATTAAGTATGTTGGTCATTTAGACCACAATAGAAAAGGCAAAGAACACTATTTTATTTATGTAGCCTAATCTTAAATAGGCCTAAACTGAATAGTAATCTATATTTTATTTGAAGCAAAGAAAACAGCACATTCATTTAGTAGACTATGTTGTTCATTTAGACCAGCATAGAATAGGCAAAGAAGACTATTTTATTTATGTAGCCTAATCTTAAATAGGCCTAAATAGTTATTTTATATGAGCAAGAAACATCACATTAATAATTTAGTAGCCTGTTGTTCATTTAGACCACAATAGGAAAGGCAAAGAAGACAATTTTTGATGTAGCCTAATCTTAAATAGGGATAAACCTAATAGGAATAGTAATAGCAACCTATCTCTTATTTGAAGCAAAGAAAATCACATTAAATTGTGTAGCCTGCATTCTTCATTTAGACCAGCGAATAGGCAAACACTATTGTATTTGTGTAGAAATAATGTAATTTTTGTAATTAAATGTAATTAATAAATTAAATAGGCCTAAACTGAATAGTAGCCTATAAGCATTTGTTTTGCTGATTAATATATTAATATATAATATATATATTTGCGGATTATTCTAAGTGTTTTTCTCACCTTGGGTCTATGATAGTTGCCAAACTATAGAGGGGCTCTTTCTCCATCTCGGCAAATCTGCGGCTTACAGCTTCTAGCAGGGTGGCTTTTGAAGTCTTCACACCATGATCTGATGCGACCTCTTTGCCCAGGAATCGTTTGAGAGCCATCACAGAAGGGATGACATCAGCAGCAGATGTGGAGGCTTTGCTGATTTTCTGCGTTAGCTCTTCAAATGGTTCCAGAAGGGACAGCATGTTTTCAATCAGTCCCCACTGGCTGGCACTGAAGGTGTCGGGTAGGTCAAAATCGGCTACATAAGCGCCCAATGCCCGTTTTTGTTCATGCAGGCTTTTGAGCATGTAGTACGTGCTGTTCCACCTGGTGGCGACATCTTGTTGCAGCCTTTTGGGAGTCTGGGAGAGATCTTTCTGCACATTTTGCAGTCTGGAATATGCCAGGGGAGAGTGCTTGAAGTGGCCCACGATGCGTCTCCCTATAGCTGCGATGTCACTTATGCTGCGCTGTGACAGCACTCCCTCATGCACAGCAAGCTGCAGGGTGTGAGCCATGCATCCCAAACTTTGCCAGCCTGCGTCTTTCATGGCTTTAACCATATTCCGGGCATTGTCTCTGAGTATGACATGCACCTTCTCTTTTGGAATATTCCATGTCTGGAACATGTTCTCAAATGCTGTTGCCAGCGCTGCAGCAGTGTGAGGGCCAGGGAACTCCTGTGAATGCAGGATCACATTACGCAGTTGGAAGTCTGCGTCTATCCACTGCGCTGTCAAACTCAGCATTGACACGGGGCTGACATCTGAGCTCCAAATGTCACTCGTGAAGCTGAATGATGACGCGTTTTCCTTCAGAAGGCCATCAATGTGCGAGTGCACTGCCTGGTGGAGCTCGGGGAGGGCAACGTCAACGAGATGCCTGCGAGATGGGAGGGTGTAGCGTGGCTCAATATGTGCGAGCAGTCGCCTGAATCCCACATCTTCAACCACGCTAAATGGCTGATCATCCAGCGCTAAGAATTCCATCACTTTTTTAGTGATGGCCTTGGCTTTCCCACTATCACGGCTATATGCATATGTGCTATCTAAGGTGGGTTGTGTCAGCAGCCGCTGTGGTTTTTTCCCTCCTTTCTTTATCTCGTTCTCCGCGGTCAGTTGAACATACTCGCCATGCTGCGCTGGGTGATGGGTTTTAAGGTGTCTAATTAAATTAGTCGTGTTCAAATTTTTCACCTTGCTTCCTCCACGAGATATTTTGTCTTTGCACACATTACAGATGGCAAATGTTACATTTGAATCACACACTCTAAAGAAACTCCACACTGCAGACACCGCTGACATGTTGAGGCAGGTTCAACACTCACTCGGTTTAGAAAAGAGGCGGGGCCCCACGTGTTTTACTCGCTGGTAAAGAGATGAGCTCACGTGTTTCTCACGTGCAGGATCGGCTATGAAATCGGCAACATTAAAGCAAGATCGGCATTCTCCGATTGCGCATTTTTCTTCAAAATCGGCCGATATTGATCGGAAGCCGATCGATCGTCCCACCTCTAGTTGCTGGTTCTATACCCCGGCTCCTCCTAGCCAAGTGCGAGGTGTCCCTGAGCAAGACACCCCAACTGTTTCTGACGTGCTGGTGGTCTTGGCTGACTGACACCGTCGTCTGACTGTATGACCCTGACCCTGAGACATAACTTATATAGCTATACTTTCGTATAGCGCTTTGGTTAAAAGCGCTACATAAATACAGTCCAGTCAATGCTAAAATGAGTCACCAAACATACATTCTGACACACATGTGCGGAAACCACTGCACCCGCTAGTATAATAATGAGCATTGAGGACGATCGTTGATTTCACAATCACTTCCCTTCGCTCATATCTGGCATCTGTTTTTCTTCTGCCAAACCACATTTCAATCCGTTCACTTTTGCGCACCGAAAACCAAGTTTTTGACGGAAACCGTTACACCCCTACTAACCAGCTGTAACCCGTATTAGGACATGAATGAACAGCCAGCGAGTCGGGAGCAGTTAGGGTTAGGGTGTCTTTCTCAAGGACACCTAGTCAGTTTTCATTAGGAGGAGCCAGGGGATCGAACCAGCAACCTTCCGGTTGTGAGCAACAGCCCCCCCCCCAATGAACACAATTGCTTAGAACATTTAGATGAGCCATCACTGTGCTCAACATTTTGATGTATATTTTTTGACTATATTAATAATATGAATATTAGAATTGTGTATTGACAGTTTTTTCCACCTAATAAAAAGAATACATATGATAGATAAAAGGAGTTGTGCCGTAACGACTCAAGAATACAGTCAAGAACTACAGAATGTAATAATAAAATAAATAATCACCTCAAGGTATGAGAAGGAAATATTAAAGTCTTTCTCCTCCTTGACCTGGTCCATGAGTGTAAACACCTCCCTGGTAGTGCGATACATGACTCCTGGGTCCTCGGCTGAACCCATCATACACTGTAAACCCGAATGTTCAAAGTAATCAAATAGATTAAGTAGTGTGTACTCAAAGTTTCAAAAAAGTTCTACGAACTCAAAAATGTTGAGTTCGTGTGACTTGTCGTCCTTTTTTGAGTAACTGCAACTTAACTTGATTGATTAACTTGATTGACTTGAACTATTTGTGTATTAAGTAAGCATAACTTAAAAGCATAACTTAAGCACGATAATTAAATAATTAAATCATAATTATAATAATATAATAATATATAATAATAATAAAATAAAATAAAATAATTTAAATAATTAAGTAATTACATATTCAAAATGATAAATTCCACTGATTTCTATTGTTTCAACATTCATGTGTCTGATGTCAGTAACATCATAGTGGGTATTGGGGAGGACTTTAAAGGACTGTATATGATGACTCTGTATATCGCGCGCACTCGCACTCGTGTCGGTCAGAACACAAGACAAGAGGTACGATCTTTGGTCTTTAATCCACAGGCATGGGTTCTTCTGGCATTTATCTGGGGTTGGGTGTGTGGTATATACTCATGGAAGCAGTGATTCCTGTGGAATTGATCTCATGGGTGTCAGACGGGGGGGGGATTCAGGTCGCGATGGCCAGCGGTGGGGGTGGGGGGGGAGGGTGGCGGCGGGACTTCAGGTCCGAACGGGGGGGGGCGTTAACGGCGACGCGTTAGTAACGCATTAACCTTGACAGCCCTATTCTTTATTATCAAATGTATGGTGTGGCGGCAAGGTTTTAGCCGTGGAAACCTTACCAGCGGAAAAGCTGCATGAACGCACACATTGGTCTAGTCGCCACCCTTGAGGGTCAGACGATGTTTCAGCAACACGCCCCTCCCCCCTCCATGAACTGTTTCAGCAACACGCCCCTCCCCCCTCCATGAACTGTTTCAGCAACACGCCCCTCCCCCCTCTCCCCTTGACGGGCGGTTTCAACCCACCCCCCACCCCCATTTGATTCGCTCCACCCCCCTCCCCCACTCCACACCACTCCACCGCGATCATTTGCTCTCCTCCCCCCAACCGCGTTGAAGAACTCCAAGATCTTGTCCAAAGTGCATGGTAAGTTACTTAAAGTATTAATTAATTAATAGATACATCACATACATTATACCAATTATAGTTAGTTATTTCTGCTCATTTAATCTACCTGACTTAAAAATATAATTTCGCTCAATTGTTCTCGCTAGTCTCGCATGTTGGTGTAGTGCAGAGCACATGAGGCTCATATAACGTTGCACTATTCAGCAGGAATGCTTGAAACCTACTCTTTTTCTTATCTTTATGCACCACGGAGATATATTGCTGTCTTCAACAATTGTACTCTTTGTAAGTCGCTTTGGATAAAAGCGTCTGACAAATGCCCTAAATGTAATGTAAATGTATTCAGGTTATGGGAAAATGAATCTTGTTTTTAAGAGCTAACTCTGGTTACTAACTTTTACTATCTAAACCAAACCGAAGCCCAAAACGGTGTTAAAATTTCGAGCACGTGGTTTCCTTCCATTCATGGTGGTTAGAACACGTGTAAGGGATAACTTATGGCTAGCTGGTCATTAGCTAGCCAGCTGGCTTTTACAGCCTAGGTTTCCGACCGCACAGCAGTGTTGTGTATTCTGTATTCCATGGTCATGTTTTTGTAAGCTAATAGTAATGAACTTTTTGTTATATTGAGTTGTAAGTAATTCTGGTTTGAATGTTGTTGATGGAGGTCTAAACTTTGTCATTTTTTTTCCCTTCAGGTGGCTTGTTCCGATATGGTCTGGCAGTGTAAGTTGTGCGCTCCTTCTTTCACTTCCAGAATACAGTTATTTAAACACTACAGACTGCAGCACAGCCCTCTTCCATGCCTCTATACTGATTGCGTGTGTACATTTCAGTCATCATTCAGCAGTTGAGGCAGACAATTGCTGAAGAACTGAAGAAGACTGAGAAGAACCTGCCTCTCATTACCAAGATGATGCAGACCACATTTGCCCTGCGCGGACAGACCATAGTAAACTCCTGCCCACCAGTGAACGAGCTCATGGACCTGGCCTGCTCTTAAAATAGAGTGTGGTAATATGGATATTTTTTTCCTGTGTTAACATATTGCACATTCTGTGTGGTTTAAAGTGAAAGTTGTGGTTCTTACTCATTTGGCGGCTATTTGCTGCGTTATAGAAGTTTAAGAGATCCTCCAAGTTGAACTGACTAATTGATGTTGATGTATTGTCCTGATGCTGTTTTTAAATGTAGGTGTATGCAGAGTTCCAGATGGTTACAAACCGGAACCTGCCCAACACCTTCTACGCAGAGCTTGACCGCCATATTCGTAGACTGATGACGTTATTTCGACAGAAGGCGACAAAAACTGGGACCACAGCAGTTGCGTTGGCAGACATTTTACGAATCCACGATGAACAGGTGAATAGATTATTATACATGTCGTAGGTTGAACCTCTAACATTGGACAGCTTCAATGATTCAAATGAGCTTTTACATTTTACAATTAGTCCACTTTGTGTTTGCTATTTGTCTGATTGCATTAAAGATGTGTAGAGGTTATTTGTGGACATATGTTCTGATTGGACTGTTTAAAATCAACATTGTTCAGTAAACTTTTCAGTATATACACTTCTGTTTTTTATCTTAATAGGAAATCCATGACATCCACACCAGGCGCACCACTGTTCTCCATGCACTTCCTGTGTATCTGAACGAGGAAGTCTCTGGATTTTTCAGAACCTGCACAGTGAGTCTCCTTAAATAATGAACAGTACCACTGTATATTAAGTGAACAGTTAATCAAAATACTAACAAAATAATGTTTTAGGACTTACCCTTGTTTAGTCTATCCATACAGTTTGTGTGATTTGGAGAGGTATGGTCTGTTTTATTTCACCCTACTACAAATGAACTGGCTTGGTGTTTTGTTCAAAGCGACAAGAAGTTTAGTAAAACATTTTCCTGTATGTGTTCTTGAGCTTAGTATCAGTCTATCTCCCGCCACTTAGATTCTCTGGTAACTTGGCTGATTCCTGTGTCCAGAACACGCATCTTCTGTTTTTACTTACAACTTACAAACATAACTCCATATACTTAGCTTTGTGCTGCACCAGCAGTACTTAAATGATAAGGAGAGATGATTTGTCAACAACAATAACCAAAAAAAACGTTATAAAATAAAACTTAAAAAAAAAATAAAAGTACTATTTTGTGGAAAAAATAATTCTATTTAACTCTTATATTAGTAGAAACCATGGATTAGTTTGTGATTAGTATGTCTCTTTCATTCATTCAGGAGCCTGATGAGCCAGAGCTTGACGATGTTGCTGTGGCCCTCCTTACTGTCATCAGTGACCATGACACAAGTCCAGTTCACTACCAGCCTGTGAAAATCTCTGTCGTCCTCGAAAGTGACATCGTGATCAGCCTCCCCAGATTTGGTGATGCCTTCCTGGTCATGTTTGGACTGATTTATGCACTACACCTCAGCTATCCTAAAGCGCTGACCAACACTTTTGAATTCGTTCAGAAGATTGTACTTGGTCTAGAAGCTGGTAAACTGTCGCCCAGGTTGCAGACACTCAAGAATGACTTGATGATAAATGTGTAGAAAGGATGTGGGGTGAGGTATTATTATTGTGAATCAAAGTTCTTTCCCTTTGTCACAATAATGCCTTAAGAAGTAAGCAAAGAACTTTGATTCAGAAGGCCTTCAATAATACCTCACTGAGGTATCCTTCTTTCTACACATTTATCAATAGGCCTACTACACAATGTGCACTGTTCATTTTTTCTATTTTCTATTTTTCTATTTGTTTTTATTTTATTTGCCATATTTAACTGTTGTAAAGTTGTTTAATTATAGTGATTCTATTGTATTTATGTTTGACTTGTGTACATAAAACTATTTTTTATTAAGTTCAAATAATGTGGTTGTGTACTTATTTTTTTAAGTTCTGTTAACTTATTCCCACGGATAGAAAACTGAAAACTTTAAGTCGTAGTAACTGAATATAATCAAGTAGCACCCAATCAAAACTTTTGAGTTCTGAAAACTGACAACTTTAAGTCATAGTAACTTAAATTAGTTAAGTAGCACCTAATCAAAACTTTTGAGTTCTGAAAACTGACAACTTTAAGTCATAGTAACTTAAATTAGTTAAGTAGCACCTAATCAAAAGTTTTGAGTTCTGAGAACTCAAAACATTTGAGTTCTGTGAACTCAAAACTTTTGAGTTCTCAGAACTCAACTTGAGTCTCAGAACTCAAAACTTTTGAGTTCTCAGAACTCAAAACTTGAGTTCTCAGAACTCAAAACTTTTGAGTACTGAGAACTTGAGTTTTTTGAGTTGATAAACTCAAAATTTTTGAGGCAAGTCATTGCCTCAAAATTTTTGAGTTCTGCTAACTTATTCGGTTTTACAGTGTAGTGTGGGTTTTTCCTGCCCCGGACGCTCCATAAGCAAACACTGCAAATACAAAACACAATTAAAAGGACAGAAAATGATTGTAGGTATAAGTACAATATCAATACAAAATGAAATAAAACAAAGGTCGATCACATTCATGTAGGGAACCTCCAGTTTCCCACATCCCAAAAAGGTGAACCAGGATTGGGATCTAGGTACACTTTACACTGCCTGAAGAAACCAACGCTAGTGGAACCAGCTTGAATGCATCTGGGACATAGCCCCTGGGGAACGAGTGGACACACGTGCTAAGCAATGCTTTGCCATCACATTTTAATTATGCTTAATAGCCATTTTTGTTGCCACAAACGTGTGCCAACCAAACCAAGCATCACAGGCAGCTTGAACCACGGATAGCATGGATGGATGCATGAATGCCAACTGCATGTCACAGCAGTTCATCCAACCAGTTAAATATCCAGGTTCGTTGCATTGTGCGTTCCTGAGATGCCTTTCTGCACACCACTGTGGAGAGTATGTGTGGTATTTCTCCATAGTATTCCTTCACATCTCTATACTGTAGTGCACAATCAATTAGCTATTTTTTCAGATGCTGGCCCCACCAACACTCAAAAGTGCATCTTCTCTGTTAATAGTTAATTAACTGCTTGACCATATCGGCATACTAAATATGCATGGCGTTGACATTAATGATTGACATTAATGGCTTGTCACTGACTTTTAACAAGCAGATATACATAATAAAGTGTGTTATAGCAGTGGTTCTCAAATGGGGGTACGCGGACCCCTAGGGGTACGTTGGAGTACTGCAGGGGGTACGTGAGATTTTTTTTAAATTTGTTTTAATGTTAATTTAAAAAAAATCACTGATACCAATACATTAAATTAAAATGTAAATTAAAATTCGGTAAAAAACATTTGATATTCAATAATTCTGTTTTTAATGGAATCGTTACTGCCGTAAACTGTGCTAACAACATAAGGTTAGGCTACGCAATCACGTTCAATTGTGAGCGGGAAGACAGTTTTGAAAATGGATTAATGGTTGAAAAAACGTAGCAGCGATACAGCTGAGAACTGAGAAGAGTCAAAAAGAAAGTGAAAACAGAGCCAACAAAATACCGTCAGTATCAGGATGAATGTGTTTAATGGGATTTACCGCAACTAGCTGCAACCCTCCCAAGGCACTGGGCTTGTTTTGCGGGGAGAAATGAGTCAACAGTTCCATGAAGCCAGCGCACCTTCAACGACATCTCGGCACAAAACATCCATGTCATGTTGGTAAGCCACCAGAGTTTTTTAAAAGAAAATTTCGGACTTCAGATCATCTCAAGAAACGATCCGAAAAGTCTCCACAACATCAGCCAAAGCACTCCAGGCGTCTTATGCGGTGTCTTTGCTCATAGCTAAAGCCATTCACCATAGCTGAAGACCTTTTACTTCCAGTCGCTGTTGTATTGGCCGAGACTATGCTGGACAAAAACGCGGCGGATAACTTAAAAACTGTGCCTTTGTCAAATGACACCGTTTGTCGCAGAATAGATACCATGGGAACACACATTGTTGATCAGGTTGTGGGAAAACTCGGCGAATCCTTTTCACTCCAGCTTGATGAATCGACAGATGTCAGTGGAAACGCACAGCTTGTTGCGTTTGTGAGATACGTTGATACTGACGACATTCGCGAACACATACTTTTCTGCAAGAGTTTGGAGGGGAAAACAACTGGGGAGGACATTTTTAATGTTGTTAATGCGTTTTTTGGTAAAAACGGTCTGAACTGGAAATCCTGCACCAGTGTCTGTACTGATGCAGCTGCGTCTATGACAGGCCGCGTGAAGGCTCATGGCGCGGATTCTAAATGAAAACCCTGAAGTGCAGTGGGCTCACTGTGTCATACACAGGGAAGCACTGGCCTCCAAGAAAAAGAGTCCTGTGTTGCATGACGTTCTGAACGACAGTGTAAAAGTAATCAACTTTATTAAGTCAAGGCCACTTAATGCGCGACTGTTTCGCCGCCTGTGTGAAAACATGGGAGCGGAACACACACAACTGCTATTACACACAGAAGTGCGCTGGCTCTCTCAGGGAGAATAGTCAACAGGCTGTTGGAATTACGATCTGAAGTGCGCACCTTTCTGTCAGAGCACGGATCTCCCCATGCCATCTTGTTTGAGGACACAGACTGGCTTGCAAAGCTTAGCTATCTGGCAGATATATTCAGCAAACTTAACAAACTGAATGTGTGTCTGCAGGGCAAGGACACCAACATTCTGAACCTGTATGACAAGGTGGGCGGTTTTCTGAAGAAATTAGAGCTGTGGAAAAGGGCATGTGCAGAGGGGGATTTCACCTGCTTTCCTCAGGTGGATGCTTTCCTTTCCAGTGAGGATGTGGAGATAGCTCCAGTGAAGTTAATCATAGAAGGACATTTGACCAACTTGATTGCTAGTTTTCATTCTTACTTCCCTGACATGGAGGACAAATCTTCACAGTTGGATTGGGTGAGAAACCCATTTCTCTTGTCTGATGCAAATAGCAGAAAGCTTTCTGTCAGTCATCAGGAAACTCTCTTGGATGTGTCATCTGACCGTGGCCTACAGATGAAGTTTGACACATCTACTCTCACACAGTGTTGGGTGTGTGTGAAGAAGGAGCACCCTGAGCTGGGAAAGAAAGCTTTGGAGCTGCTTTTACCATTTGGTTCCACATATTTATGTGAGGCCTCCTTTTCTGCAATGACATTGATAAAAAACAAGCAAAGAAACAGACTGTGCCTGGAAAAAAGTTGAATAACTGCAGTTGCCTCCCTGTCACCGAGAATGACAAAGATCCTCAGTGAAGCACAAGCCCATGTTTCTCACTAAATTACTTAAATTAAATTACTTAAAAGGATCAGTTAAATTCAACTAATGTCATCTTAGTGTTATTGCATGATGTCAAAATTGGTTTGCCATGAATACAGTGATTAGATTTAAAACATTTGAAATGTAGCATTAAAGTGTTTCTCAGTTACAAGGTTGTTGTTTTAATAAATCAGACCCGGATGGTGCAGCGCTGTACTAGACCTCTTTAGATTGACTTTTCCCCTACCAAATCGTTTTTGCGCTGATCAGGGGGTACTTGGCTGACATTTTTTTTTCAAAGGGGGTACATTATTGAAAATAGTTTGAGAACCACTGTGTTATAGGACTATATTGCAATTAAAGATATATCCAGAGTAAACAATAACAGAACAGAAATATAAAATAACGAATGATGAAAATATTTAAAAAAATGTATGAGAACACAATAAAGAGAAATGATGTATATAGTTCATTAACAATATCTACATACAGAAACAGTGACTTATCAGGAGGACATTACCTGTGCAGGTGAACCCTCTCATGAAGCCTTCCAGCACCGCTTTAGTGGTGTTCTCAAACACCTCTGCTTGAGTGGAGTCTTCTCCAAACACTTTGTCGAATCTAAACTCCAAGTCTTTGGTGTCACTCACATTGTGTGTGCGATGAGTCACATCCAGACGCACCTTCTGTTCTAATAACACGATTTGGTCATCCACAACATGGACCACTTTGCTCATGTTACCATCCACTTCCATGCTGTTGAGCGGCCTAACCCGCACAAACACCTTGCACATATCTTCCGTCATTATGAATCCTCTGAAAAGGACACAAATGGAAAACATAGTGAGGACACTTGTTTGCAACTAGTACGGCACATCGTCACGGGGCTAGAGACACAAAGCGGGTCTTGTGTCTGGAGTCTGGTTTTGTCACTAGGGTTGGCAACCATGTAAGCTGTGCTTGCAATTGCAATTCAAACCTTAGTTGATAATTGTAAGGATTGTATTCATTGCTTAAGAATTAAAGGGGCAGTGAACCCAAAAGTGTTTTTTATAAACATGGTAATAGGTCTTCTAGAACTTAACAATAGGGCGTATACGTCGGAATTAGGCATTTGAACGACGTTTAGTCTACTAGTTAGGGTTAGGGATGGGATTGGTAGTCGAAACTAGTATTAGTTGTCGCTTTAACTCTAATGGAGAAAATCGAACATTACCAAATACCCCAATATCAATATTGCAATGATATTGCAGGGTTGACCATTGGTGCTTTCACTATATACGTGAGCTTTTTGAGAAATAATCATCAGCAATTTGTATAGAATGACTAAGTTGGTAAAGGCAAATAATTGACAGCAAGAACCATCTGGTAAGTTATTTGCAGCCTTTAAAGCCTGGAAACCACCACAATTATATACCATATCACGACATTACGATATGCAAACTCAAACAAGACAGTTGGTCTCTATCGATATCACAATATCGATAAAAAAGATCGATATATTCAATAGGGACACCAGCGAGGTGCGAGGTGTGTGTATGGGTGGGTGGTCTCGGCAGCATTCTGCCGTTGGATTGCCTCCTCCCTCCAAGATAGGTTTTTTTTTTTTGTGTTTTTTGGGGGGGAGTTATTTAAAAACAACACTTTTGGGGGGTTGGAGGGGTTTTTTTTTTTTGTTTTGGGGGGGTTTTGTTTTTTTTGGGGGGGAGTGGGGTTTTTTTGTTTTTTTTTTTTGTTTGTTTAATTTTTTTTTTGTTTATTTTTTTTTTTTTTTTTAGAGGAGAGTTTGTTGTTTTTTTTTTTCCTTTTTTTTTTTTGTGTTGGTTGGGGGGGGTTTAAACTTTTTTTTTTTTTTTTTTTTTTATTTTTTTTTACAAAAACGCAAAAAACACGGAGACACATAGTATACACGACATGTCATATGAACATTGTTCATTATACGTTCAGACACAATGAACGGTACATAGAGATAACAAGTGAATACAGTTAACAATGCCCCCCCCAACTCCGTTCCTAGACCCGCCCGCCAACAACACAGATTTTAACGTATTTTTTTAGTGT
>CM051000.1:2449466-2455683 GCA_027704905.1 Muraenolepis orangiensis | reverse complement strand
TTCAGGGTAGGTGGTTCAGGGTAGAGACTAGCATGTAGTTCCTCTAACGGCCTCTAGGTGGTTCCCGGTAGAGACTAGCATGTAGTTCCTCTAACGGCCTCTAGGTGGTTCCCGGTAGAGACTAGCATGTAGTTCCTCTAACGGCCTCTAGGTGGTTCACGGTAGAGACTAGCATGTAGTTCCTCTAACGGCCTCTAGGTGGTTCCCGGTAGAGACTAGCTATAGTTCCTCTAACGGCCTCTAGTGCCTCGTTTCCACCAAAGAAAGCCCAGTTCGGGCTCTCGCGAGTCAACGGAGCCGGTTCGCATTTGGTTCAATTGGGGAGCCGGCAAAAAACCGGTTTGCGTTTCCACTGCCTTTTTCGCCGAGAGAGCCACGTCATGACGTCACTGTTAACGTCTCTGCTTTCCCAGCAGCTCGCGCCAACTTCCACAACAGTATATTACATGATGGATGTTGTGCTGTGTTGCGCCTGGCTTTGAGGCTACAAACAGCTGCTCGTCTTTAGTGCTATGGACGCGATTACGTTGAAGCCCCTAACTGTGATAAAGGACTATACTAATAAAATGGACTTGACGTTAGAGCTGCATTAATAGAGTACTTAAACAGAAGGGACCATTTGCCTTTTCTTCTTCAAAACTGTCATCTTGTATTATGTTTCTCGGTTGATAAAGCATAATGAAGCGGACATTGTATGAAAAATAGAAATGTTTTATTAAAAAAAAACAAAAAAACATTAAATACACATACAGTAATCACAAAATGTAAAAGTATAGAGTGCAGTGTAATAAGTCCATGTTAATAAAGCTCCGATGGGCTGAGGGGCTCCTGTGAGCTGCAGCCCAGTGGGGCGGTAGCTCCGCATCGCATCGTCCAGGGAAGACGACTCCATAAACAACTAAAACAAGAGAAAAGTGCATTAAAACATGACTCCATTACACTTTACTGTTTTTAGAAAGTAGCATCCTGACGTTATCAAGGTTAATATCGGCTAACAGAAGCCTAGCAATCATAGCTCCTCATTTGTGATGATAGGAACATAACATTGATGTGATAATGAGCAGCTCGCTAAACAGATTATAAATACAAAGCTGGTTGGCAACACGGGAAAGATTTATAAAGTAAAACTTACCAGGACCAGAGTGACAGCAGCGGATCATCAGTTTGTTATCGATTAGCCCCTCGTATCGTCCAGTTTGTTATCGATTAGTTCCTCGTATCGTCCAGTTTGTTATCGATTAGCCCCTCGGTCCTGTCCCCCGCTGAAGACATCTCACGCTGTAGTTTTTCTAATAGCGGTTTGTTCTAGAAGCTCCTCTAGTTTATTGTGACCTTCTGCCGAGGACAACAACGCAAACAAACGCAGTTTGTCTCGTCCACGGACCACTGTCACCTTCACGTCCACGGAGAATTTTACTGATTTTAAAGATGGCGGAAAAAAACTTTGAGTTTGTTTTGAGTTTGTCCGATAAGCCACGCCCCCAGCCCCGTAAGCCACGCCCCCAGCCCCTGACGTAGTGGAGCCGGCTGGCCAGCTCAGCATCGAAGTGGAGCCGCAAACGAACCACTTAACGGAGCCGGAAAGCGGCTCCATTGCGGTGGAAACCCAAAGAACTGGTTCGCGATGACGCGCGGGCTCCGGAACGGCTCTCAAAACAGCTTGGTGGAAACAAGCCCTAGGTGGTTCAGGGTAGGTGGTTCAGGGTAGAGACTAGCATGTAGTTCCTCTAACGGCCTCTAGGTGGTTCCCGGTAGAGACTAGCATGTAGTTCCTCTAATGGCCTCTAGGTGGTTCCCGGTACAGACTAGCATGTAGTTCCTCTAACGGCCTCTAGGTGGTTCCCGGTAGAGACTAGCATGTAGTTCCTCTAACGGCCTCTAGGTGGTTTCCGGTAGAGACTAGCATGTAGTTCCTCTAATGGCCTCTAGGTGGTTCCCGGTACAGACTAGCATGTAGTTCCTCTAACGGCCTCTAGGTGGTTACCGGTAGAGACTCGCATGCAGTTCCTCTAACGGCCTCTAGGTGGTTCAGGGTAGAGACTAGCATGTAGTTCCTCTAACGGCCTCTAGGTGGTTCCCGGTAGAGACTAGCATGTAGTTCCTCTAACGGCCTCTAGGTGGTTCCCGGTAGAGACTAGCATGTAGTTCCTCTAACGGCCTGTAGGTGGTTCACGGTAGAGACTAGCATGTAGTTCATCTAACGGCCTCTAGGTGGTTCCCAGTAGTGACTAGCATGTAGTTCCTATAACGGCCTCTAGGTGGTTCCCGGTAGAGACTAGCATGTAGTTCCTCTAACAGCCTCTAGGTGGTTCACTGTGGAGACTTGCATGTAGTTCCTCCAACGGCCTCTAGGTGGTTCCCGGTAGAGACTAGCATGTAGTTCCTCTAACGGCCTCTAGGTGGATCACGGTAGAGACTAGCATGTAGTTCCTCTAATGGCCTCTAGGTGGTTCCCGGTAGAAACTAGCATGTAGTCCCGCTAACGGCCTCTAGGTGGTTCCCGGTAGAGACTAGCATGTAGTTCCTCTAACGGCCTCTAGGTGGTTCCCGGTACAGACTAGCATGTAGTTCCTCTAACGGCCTCTAGTTGGTTCCAGGTAGAGACTAGATTGTAGTTCCTCTAACGGCCTCTAGGTGGTTCCCGGCAGAGACTAGCATGTAGTTCCTCTAACGGCCTCTAGGTGGTTCCCTGTAGAGACTAGCATGTAGTTCCTCTAACGGCCTCTAGGTGGTTCCCGGTAGAGACTAGCATGTAGTTCTTCTAATGGCCTCTAGGTGGTTCCCGGTACAGACTAGCATGTAGTTCCTCTAACGGCCACTAGGTGGTTACCGGTAGAGACTCGCATGTAGTTCCTCTAACGGCCTCTAGGTGGTTCAGGGTAGAGACTACCATGTAGTTCCTCTAACGGCCTCTAGGTGGTTCCCGGTAGAGACTAGCATGTAGTTCCTCTAACGGCCTCTAGGTGGTTCCCGATAGAGACTAGCATATAGTTCCTCTAACGGCCTCTAGGTGGTTCACGGTAGAGACTAGCATGTAGTTCCTCTAACGGCCTCTAGGTGGTTTCCGGTAGAGACTAGCATGTAGTTCCTCTAACGGCCTCTAGGTGGTTCCCGGTAGAGACTAGCATGTAGTTCCTCTAATGGCCTCTAGGTGGTTCCCGGTACAGACTAGCATGTAGTTCCTCTAACGGCCTCTAGGTGGTTACCGGTAGAGACTCGCATGTAGTTCCTCTAACGGCCTCTAGATGGTTCAGGGTAGAGACTAGCATGTAGTTCCTCTAACGGCCTCTAGGTGGTTCCCGGTAGAGACTAGCATGTAGTTCCTCTAGAGGTCTCTAGGTGGTTCCCGGTAGAGACTAGCATGTAGTTCCTCTAACGGCCTGTAGGTGGTTCACGGTAGAGACTAGCATGTAGTTCATCTAACGGCCTCTAGGTGGTTCCCAGTAGTGACTAGCATGTAGTTCCTGTAACGGCCTCTAGGTGGTTCCCGGTAGAGACTAGCATGTAGTTCTTCTAACAGCCTCTAGGTGGTTCACTGTGGAGACTAGCATGTAGTTCCTCTAACGGCCTATAGGTGGTTCCCAGTAGAGACTAGCATGTAGTTCCTCTAACGGCCTCTAGGTGGTTCCCGGTAGAGACTAGCATGTAGTTCCTCTAACGGCCTCTAGGTTGTTCCCGGTAGAGACTAGCATATAGTTCCTCTAACGGCCTCTAGGTGGTTCCCGGTAGAGACCAGCATGTAGTTCCTCTAACAGCCTCAAGGTGGTTCCCGGTAGAGACTAGCATGTAGTTCCTCTAACGGCCTCTAGTTGGTTCCCGGTAGAGACTAGCATGTAGTTCCTCTAACGGCCTCTAGTTGGTTCCCGGTAGAGACTAGCTTGTAGTTCCACTAACGGCCTCTAGGTGGTTCCCGGTAGAGACTAGCATGTAGTTCCTCTAACGGCCTCTAGGTGGTTCCCAGTAGAGACTAGCATGTAGTTCCTCTAACGGCCTCTAGGTGGTTCACTGTGGAGACTAGCATGTAGTTCCTCTAACGGCCTCTAGGTGGTTCACGGTAGAGACTAGCATGTAGTTCCTCTAACTGCCTCTAGGTGGTTCAAGGTGGAGACTAGCTTGTAGTTCCTCTAACGGCCTCTAGGTGGTTCCCGGTAGAGACTAGCATGTAGTTCCTCTAACGGCCTCTAGGTGGTTCCCGGTAGAGACTAGCATATAGTTCCTCTAACGGCCTCTAGGTGGTTCCTGGTAGAGACCAGCATGTAGTTCCTCTAACAGCCTCAAGGTGGTTCCCGGTAGAGACTAGCATGTAGTTCCTCTAACGGCCTCTAGGTGGTTCCCAGTAGAGACTAGCATGTAGTTCCTCTAACGGCCTCTAGGTGGTTCAGGGTAGAGACTAGCATGTAGTTCTTCTAACGGCCTCTAGGTGGTTCCCGGTAGAGACTAGCATGTAGTTCTTCTAACGGCCTCTAGTTGGTTCCTGGTGGAGACTAGCTTGTAGTTCCTCTAACGGCCTCTAGGTGGTTCCCGGTAGAGACTAGCTTGTAGTTCCTCTAACGGCCTCTAGTTGGTTCCCGGTAGAGACTAGATTGTAGTTCCTCTAACGGCCTCTAGGTGGATCACGGTAGAGACTAGCATGTAGTTCCTCTAATGGCCTCTAGGTGGTTCCCGATAGAGACTAGCATATAGTTCCTCTAACGGCCTCTAGGTGGTTCAGGGTAGAGACTAGCATGTAGTTCCTCTAACGGCCTCTAGGTGGTTCAGGGTAGAGACTAGCATGTAGTTCCTCTAACGGCCTCTAGGTGGTTCACGGTGGGGACTAGCATGTAGTTCCTCTAACGGCCTCTAGGTGGTTCACTGTGGAGACTAGCATGTAGTTCCTCTAACGGCCTCTAGGTGGTTCAGGGTAGAGACTAGCATGTAGTTCCTCTAACGGCCTCTAGGTGGTTCCCGGTAGAGACTAGCATGTAGTTCCTCTAACGGCCTCTAGGTGGTTCACGGTGGGGACTAGCATGTAGTTCCTCTAACGGCCTCTAGGTGGTTCAGGGTAGACACTAGCATGTAGTTCCTCTAACGGCCTCTAGGTGGTTCCCGGTAGAGACTAGCATGTAGTTCCTCTAACGGCCTCTAGGTGGTTCCCGGTAGAGACTAGCATGTAGTTCCTCTAACGGCCTCTACCTCCCTACTTTCTTTTGCCGTTGACGGATTCAAAGTCATTTTCCTGTGAGTGTCGACCACACTCAGATAAAGGTGTCGACCACACCTTTATCTGACCCCACATTTTTGGTCCTGAAAAGATTCCGACCAGCCTGCAGAGAGGCTGAATACAAACCATTCTATCCTGCAAACCACGCATATAAACGGTGTGTGTGTTGGTCTGTGTGTGTGTGTGTTGGTCTGTGTGTGTGTGTGTGTGTGTGTGTGTGTGTGTGTGTGTGTGTGTGTGTGTGTGTGTGTGTGTGTGTGTGTGTGTGTGTGTGTGTGTCTGGGTGTGCGCGCGCACGCGAGAGCTGCAGAGGGAGAGACAGACACGGCCAGAGACAGAGAGAGAAAAGAGAGAGAGACACACACACGTATATATATAATATATATACATATATATTCGCCTATAGTTCGCAAGATATTCCAAAAGCCGCATGTGTGTGTGTGTGTGTTTGCGCCTATAGATCTCAAGATGTCGCACAATCCAAACGGCGCAGCGACTTCCAGGACGAGAGAGAGACGAGAAGTTGTAAAGGAGCTGAAAGACAGCGACATGTTGAACCTCACCGAGCTGATGGGACGAGGAGGAGGAGGAGAAGGACGAGGACTTGCTTTACATTGTCCCGCCAGCAGCCGATCCGGAGACACACACACACACACACACACACACACACACACACACACACACACACACACACACACACACACACACACACACACACACACACACACACACACACACTCACTCCTCCTGGTGTAATCCTTCCTAGGTCTCTTCTCCTCCGTCTCCCTTCTCCCTCGGTGTGTGTGTGTGTGTGTGTGTGTGTGTGTGTGTGTGTGTGTGTGTGTGTGTGTGTGTGTGTGTGTGTGTGTGTGTGTGTGTGCGTGTGTGTGTATGCGCACGCGAGAGGGAGACAGACAGACAGAGAGAGAGAGAGAGAGAAACACACACACACATATATATATATATATATATATATATATATATATATGTGTGTGTGTATCAACATCACATTGACTT
>CM051000.1:2391966-2444466 GCA_027704905.1 Muraenolepis orangiensis | reverse complement strand
TAGGTTCCAGAAACACCACCTGGGTTCCTGAAACACCACCTGGGTTCCCAAAAAACACACTTGGGTTCCCAAAAACACCACCTGGGTTCCCTTAAAACACCACCTGGGTTCCATTAAAACACCACCTGGGTTCCCAAAACCCCCACCTGGGTTCCCTTAAAAAGATAACCTGGGTTCCCAAAAACACCACCTAGGTTCCTGAAACACCACCTGGGTTGCCGAAAGACCACCTGGGTTCCAAAAAACACCACCTGGGTTCCCAAAAACACCTTCTGGGTTCCCAAAAACACCACCTAGGTTCCCGAATACACCACCTGGGTTCCCAAAAACACCACCTAGGTTCCCGAATACACCACCTGTGTTCCCAAAAACACCACCTGGGTTCCCTTTAAAAAAAAACCTGGGTTCCCAAATCTCCCACCTGGGTTCCCTTAAAAACATCACCTGGGTTCCCAAAAACACCCTCTGGGTTCCTTAAAACACCACCTGGTGTCACAATGGGGAGTGTGGGTTGGAACCCAAACGCAGACAACAGACCAGAGAGGGGAGAACAGTTGATTCATTTTGCACAACACGCACATGGAATGGTCAATGACAGGCAAGGGGTCTGGATACCGGGAGGTCGAGGTGCGTAGTACCGACAGGTAGTAGACAGGTGGAAGATCATGGACAGGCGAAGGGTCTGGATACCGGGAGGTCGAGGTGCGTAGTACCGAACGGGTAGTAGGCAGCCGGATGATCAGGAACAGGGAAGATGTTCACCTGGGGACTAGTAGCGTACATCAGAGGTTACACGAAGTACGAACGAGCAACGTCTCCAAATGACGCCGCGGTATAAATAGACCCAGGTGAGGTAATTGACAATCAGCCACGGTAATAGTTGACAGATGTGTGTGTGTGCGCCGCCAGCGCACGTGGCTTGGCCACGCCCCCTGTCAACCACCGTAACCGAGACACCTGGGTTTAAAAAAAAACACCACCTAGGTTCCTGAAACACCACCTGGGTTCCCAAAAACACTACCTCGGTTCCTTAAAACACCACCTGGGTTTCCAAAAAACACCACCTAGGTTCCTGAAACACCACCTGGGTTCCCGAAAGACCACCTGGGTTCCCAAAAACACCACCTAGGTTCCCAAAACACCACCTGGGTTCCCAAAAACACCACCTGTGTTCCTAAAAACACCACCTTGGTTCCCTTAAAAACACCACCTGGGTTCCATTAAAAAAACACCTGGATTCCCAAAAACCCCACTTGAGTTCCCTTAAAAACATCCCCTGGGTTCCCAAAATCACCACCTGGGTTCCCGAAACCCCCACCTGGGTCCCCTTAAAAACACCACCTGGGTTCCCAAAACACCACCTGGGTTTCTCAAAACAACACCTAGGTTCCAGAAACACCACCTGGGTTCCTGAAACACCACCTGGGTTCCCAAAAAAACACCACCTGTGTTCCCAAAAACACCACCTGGGTTCCCGAAAGACCACCTGGGTTCCCCAAAACACCACCCTTGTTTCCAAAAACACCCCTAAGATCCTTTAAAAACACCAGCTGGGTTACATTAAAACACCACCTGGGTTCCCAAAACCCCCACCTGGGTTCCCTTAAAAACATAACCTGGGTTCCCAAAAACACCACCTGGGTTCCTTAAAACACTACCTGTGTTCCCAAAAACACCACCTAAGATCCCTTAAAAACACCACCTGGGTTCCATTAAAACACCACCTGGGTTCCCAAAACCCCCACCTGGGTTCCCTTAAAAACATAACCTGGGTTCCCAAAAGCACCACCTGGGTTCCTTAAAACACCACCTAGGTCCCCAAAACACCACCTGTGTTCCCCAAAACACCACCTGGGTTCCCCAAAACACCACCTGGGTTCCCAAAAAAACACCATCTGGGTTCCCAAAAACACCACCTGGGTTTCATTTTAAACACTACCTGTGTTCCCAAAAACACCACCTTGGTTCCTCAAAACACCACCTGGGGTCCCCAAAAACACTACCTGGGTTCCTAAAAAAACACCACATGGGTTCTCAAAAACACACCTGCGTTCCCAAAAACACCACCTGGGTTCCAAAAACCCCACCTGTGTTAAGGGGTACAGGACCTTCAACAGTGAATCCACGGTCTTGTCTTCATATGTAACATCAGGTGAGAGGTAGAGGGGGAACCCAGCAGGAGGTTCTATGGTTAAGGGGTACAGGACCTTAAACGTTTGGGAACCACTGTAGTAGCTCATACACACACAGGATTAACATGAGGAGGTGGTGGTGCTGCTGCTGCTGGGAACAGAATGCAGAACCAACGTTGTGTGTGTTCCTCTCTGATTGCAATCTTAGTTCTCTCTAATCTCTAATCTTAGAAACAGAGAGAGCGAGAGAGAGAGAGAGAGAGAGAGAGAGAGAGAGAGAGAGAGAGAGAGAGAGAGAGAGAGAGAGAGAGAGAGAGAGAGAGAGAGACAGACACACAGGGAGGGGGGGGGGACATTCATCACCACAGATGCAGGGTTCTGTGTACATGTTCCTCTATTGAGGATCTCTCCCACATTCCTCTCACACGTGGATTACCTGAAGGAACGTGTGAGAGATCCTCAAAAGACGCCAGGCACTCATGTAGCGCTCAGAGGAGCAGGCGGCTTGGGAAGTAAAGCGGCCAACGGGTAACACACGTCATGGACACGCCCCTTTGGAACCATATGCTAATGATATGCAAATATCATATATTTATACAGGTAAGTAAGTATAAGTATTTAACAGGTAGTGATCAGGGATATGCAGTTCTGAAAAGCAGGATGAATCTATCTAAATGTATGTACAGCAGGTAGTGAGCAGGGATGTGCAGTTGTGTAGAGAATTGACATGTACGTTGTACCATCTAGGTCCTTACCTACTGCTCATACTGGGTTTACTGCAACATCTGCACTCTGGTTACACGCTACATTAGTTTCTCTGTACTGAACTTGTGCTGTGAAATGACAATAAATGAGAATCTAATCTATACTACGGTGACCTTCTTCTCCCGTGCTTACGGTGATATGTTAACATGATGTTAATGTGATGTTGAGAAGGTGACGTCACTACGCAGAACACGTACTCTGCTCCACCTGAGTCCCCAGGAGTGTGTGAGGCCTGAGCCTCAGTGTGTGTGTGTGTGTGTGTGTGTGTGTGTGTGTGTGTGTGTGTTGTGTTTTCTGTGGAGTTATGTCATTTGTGTAGTTTTGTTATTTCTTATTTACAATCTTTCTTATTTTCAATCCAATGTTTACGTTGAACCAGAGCTGCAAATAGCTAATTAAGTAACGCTTTGAGGTTGATTAGCCCAATAGTGCAGTCTCTCTTTAAGAGAGGGGTGTGCTGTGGGACCACGTGACCGGCGTTTACCTCTTGAAAGGAAGCGCGAGATTAGTTTTCTTGGTACTGACTGTCAACCCGGTATGCAGCCACTTGGTAAGCTCTCTTAATTTATTGTTTCTTGTCTGCTATCGCTATGCTGTCTATGCTGTATCGTTGCACTGTGTTTACGTCCGCTCCCTTGTGTTGTATGTGAAAGAGAACGCGATAACGCTATGCTCCGGTAAATCCAAGCAGTTTAGTTACTGATGACAAGGGTGCTGTAGTTCCTGATTTGCCGCGGGGCATTATGGGAGCTGTAGTTTTCTATGGCGGAGAAAGACGTGCATAGGCTTTGGTAGTTGAATATGGTGTATAATGTTTGACATATGAAACGTATATATAAAAGATTGTTAATAAGTATTATTGTTATTATTATTATTATAATATATAGGATATGTTATTGATTATTGTTATTGGGCTATTGTGGTGAGTGAGTTGTGATGTTTGTGTTATGTACACGAGAAATGAACATTGCATTCCTTACTTTTCAGGTTTATTACCTAATTCCCTTCTAGAAAAATAAACAAACAAAAATGGAAAACTGAGTAGTATCCTTTGTACACCGGGTTGCCCTTTCCGTGGGGAGAAAACGGAAGAGTAATAAACCAACAGGTTTGAGCGCGTCAAGCCAAGAGCCAAGTCTGCCACTACCCTATTAGTGTTGACCAGTGAAGGAGCACCAAAGGAAGAGGAATAGGCCGAATAGACCCCTCTGTGTGACAGCACTTTGGTCAGTGCGGGAAAAGGAAGATGGATTCGGCAGAATTAGCGGCCCTGAAAGGAAAGCGCTCAACAGCACAAACCCTCTTCAGCAAGAGAGCCAAGAAGCTGTCCCTCACTATAGATCTCCTAGAAAAAAGGGCGCTTATCGACGAGATCAGAGCACTTGGTGTGGACTTTGGAAAGGTGCACGATACCGGTCTCGAATATGTTGATGCTCTGGGAGAAGTGGAGGAGGCAGAAGAAGCGGCTCATGCAGAGGAGAAAACGGCGAGGTGCCTTGCCACATATACAGAAACGCTCCAGCTCGCTAAGGAGACCTTATGGTCCAAATTTGCCTATGTCGACATAAAACTGTACGCTGACGGTGCAGAGGAGAAATGTGCCGAGGTTGAGAACACTGATTTGAAGCCGTTGCCGGAGGAAGACTGTCGAGTCCTGAGAGAGAGCTTGATGGAGAGGATCGACATGCTTGAGCGGAAGGTGCTTGAATGGGAAAGTCTTGTCTCTGGAGCCAAGACAACAGTGTACAACCAGCAACTATACAAGCTGGGAAACAGACTGCATGACTGGTGGCGGCAAAAGTGGAAGCGGACAGAAGTGCTCGACGGGGGAGAAGAGGATGAAAAAGCAAGCACTCCTGGAGAGCTAAGCGAGTCCGGCGAGAGACCCACCGGACCTGGCATTCAACCCCAAAAGCCCAGAGCACCTGCGTTTCCGAACTTCCCCTACGCACCACCAGAAAGCATCCCTGGCATGCATCCCGGGGCGTACAGCATCAGACCTCAGATAAATCTGGAAAGAATGCGCCTGCCCACGTTCTCAGGAGACATGACCGACTACTACCGGTGGAAGGCTGAGTGGGAAGAGCTGGAACAGCTGGGAAACCCACAGAGGACAGCTGGCGTTACAAGGTTCCACCTCCTAGCAAGTCTCAGCGACAGGGTGAGGAAAGACTTGGTTCTGTCCAGCTGCGCATCGGCGGAGGAAATGTTCAGGCGCCTCGACAACCGCTTCGGGAACAAAGCGAAAATCGTCCTGAGGATATCCGAGGAGGTTCAGGGCCTACCCTCCGTAAAGGGAAACAACCCCAGGAAAGCAATTGAGCTGATCCAGGCCGTGGAGCGGGCCCTTAGCAACCTTGTGATCCTGGGAGAAGAGGATGTAATAAAGAACCGTTGGGTAGCGCAGTCCCTTGAAAGCAAGCTCCCAAGCTCTCTGAAGGAGAAATGGATTACACACAAGTTGGAGGCTGTGAATGGGTTTGCTCCACTTAACCACTTCGAATGCTTACTGCGCTTCCTGAAGAAGCAGGAGAAAATCCTGGAGGAGCTGCATCAGCTGGAGGCAAGCCCTGGAGAGGGGAGCTCCTCAGTGAAAGGCCTTTTTTTTTTCAAAAAAGCGTTCTCCAAAGCCACCTCAGGCCAGGTCACAGTCAAAGCCACGCTTAGGCTCATGTACTGCCTGTGCTGATGAGACACACGCTGGCAGGCTGTTTGCCTGCAAAACCTTCAGGGAGATGGATCTTCAGAGGAGAAAGGCCCATCTAAAGACCCATGGGATATGCAATCGGTGCCTTTGCTTCCACCCAAAGGATGGCCGTTGCAACCCAATGTTCCTCTGCAGTAAAATCGACTGCCGCAAAGAAGAGTCTCACCACTATCTGCTCTGCCCATCGCTCAAGAGAAAGACGCTGTCCATCGCTCAAGAGAAAGACGCTGGCAGCGAGGAGCAATGTATTAAAAGGGTGGATAGAAAAGGCCTTGGGCTGACCAGCCAGCAAGAAGAGTTTCTGGCGAAAGTCACTCCGGAACTGAGAGCAGAACTTAGGAAGGCATTTTCCAACAAAGCCTCAACCATGATCTGCACTGCTGGAGGTGGACTAAAAGAGTACCCGGTGGTATTGATGTTACTGGAAGTAACCACTAACTCTGGCCAGCTGATCGGCACTCTTATTGACCTTGCCTCCGACACAAACTATATAACGAACAACGCTGCCCAGCGCCTTGGACTAATTGGTGAGAGCATCAAGTTAATCATCCACGGAATAGGAGGGATGAGAACGACGGTCACAACCAAGAGGTACTCTTTGCGACTAAGAGTGAAGACCACCAAGGGGACGGTAACGGAACACAAACTGCTCTGCTACGGCCTGGAGAGTATCACAGCGATAAGTCAGCCTGTCGCTCCGCAGCAGTTGAAAAATATCTTTCCTGACGTCGCTGCAGAAGAGCTGGTCCGTCCTGAGAACATCGATCTTCTGATCAGCCACAGGGAAGGTCGCCTAGTTCCACAGCCGTTCAAGATGGAGGGAGATCTTGTCCTCTGGGACGGCCCACTGGGCAAAACCGTTGGCGGGACTCACCCTGATCTCTTCCAGGTGGTCGATCTAACGCTGCACCAATCCGAAACTCATTTTGCAAGGTCCATGAGGACATCCTCAGGGTACAAGGTGTCCGTGTGGACACCATAGACCTGAGTGAGGAGGACCAAAGGAGGGTGGAAGAAGTGACCCTCAGCAGCACCACTGCCACGAATAAGGAGGTGTTTGAGTGGTTCAAGTGGGATAGTATTGGAGCAGCGTGTGACCCGAAATGCGGGAGCTGCAAGTGCAGCAAGTGTCCCCCAGGAGGTAAAGAGATGAACCTTGGAGAAGAAAGGGATTTAGAGAAGATAAAGGACTGCCTCTCTTATGTGTTAGCGGACAAGCACAGCGACGCCCCACACTGGGATGCGGCCTACCCATGGAAGGCCAACCCAGCGATTCTGCCAGATAACCGCCGAGCAGTGGAAGCAACCTTCCGAAACACCGAGGCTCGGCTGGCAAGAGAACCTGTATGGAAAGCGGCATATGGGGAGCAGATCCGCGAGATGGTATCAAGAGGAGCAGCCATCGAGCTCACAAAGGAAGGGATCGAGGGCTGGAACGGACCGATCTGGTACATCAGCCATCTGGTCGCCCCGAATCTTCATTCTAGCTCAACGCCAGTGAGGATAGTCTGGAACAGTAGCCAGGAGTTTAAAGGGATGAGCCTGAACAACCTCCTGCACAAAGGCCCTGATGTCCTCAACCCAATCCGAGGTGTTCTCCTGAGATTCAGGAGCAGATTGTACGCTGCTCTTGGAGATGTTAAGAAAATGTATAATTCAGTGTGGCTGAAGGACGAGGAGGTACACCTCCACCGATTCCTCTGGAGGGATGACCCCGAAGATAAAATTGGTGTGTTTGCCGTCGTCAGAGTCAACATCGGCGACAAGCCTGCCGGATGCATCGCTCAGGTTGCCATGAGAGAGACAGCAAACCTGCCCCAGTTCGCATCCATAGTTACAGAACGCCGGATCCTGACAGAGGACTGCTACGTGGACGACATATTGACGTCACATAATGACCTCCAAACCCTGATCAAGATGACCAAAGGAGTGGAAGAGATCCTAAAAGCAGGCGGCTTCTCCCTCAAGCCCTGGGTCCTGACAGGCCAAAGTGGGAGGAGTGAAAAACCCACTGACCCCAGCAACGTCGGGTTAACGGAGCCCAAGACCCTGATACTCCCCAACCAGATGCGGGACGAAGAAAATAAGGCATTGGGATTGGGATACGAACCTGAATCTGACAAACTCCGTGTGCTGACGTCGGTAAACTTTTCAAAGAGGCGAGGGAAGATGAGAACCGGGCTGGATCTACGGGAGGATGAGATCAGAGACAGCACCCCCGACCCTCTCACCCGGCGCATGCTGCTGAGTCAGGTCGCAGGGTTCTATGACCGGCCTAGCCTCACCTGCCAAGCAACGAGGAGTGATGCTCATAAGAGAGTCCTTTCAGGAAGCAGGAAAGGACCGTCCCTCCAAGGACACCTGGGATGATCCTCTCTCGCCATGTCTTCGAGAGGCTGCAATACAACTCTTTGAGCAGTATGTGAGGCTTGGCCAAGTCAGATTCAATAGGAGCCTCACACCCCATGGAGCCATAGGCTGCCCGATGGGGATCACGTTTTCCGATGGCAGCGAAGCTTCCTACGGAGCCGTTCTTTACCTTCGGTGGGAGACGGAACAAGATGGAGTCGTAGTGAAGCTGGTCGAATCAAAGGCCAAGCTCACCCCCCTAGACCAGAAAGGTGATGTCATTAAAGCAGAGCTATGGAACCCGCCTGAAGACATACTTCCAGAAGCACTGCTACATCGAGGTCGATCAGTGGATCCATTTTGTCGATAGTCAGACAATCCTGGGAGCCATCCAGAAGGATAGCTATGGCTATCAGACATTTTGTGCAAATCGGATTGGAGAAATCCAAAAGGCCGGACCAGTGGATAGCTGGAGGTGGGTCGAAGGAAGAGCGAATATCGCCGACATCATCACAAGGGGAGCATCCCCTGAGGAGCTTGCCGAGGGATCAGTCTGGCAGGAAGGCCCTGGATTTTTGAAGTTGCCTGAATCAGATTGGCCCGTGAAAACCGCCAGAGAGATTACCTCCTCTGTCACTGAAGAGATCGGGGGACTTCGGAGGAAGGCGTTCTCGGCCCTGGTCACAGCAGGAGCCCAGCCCAGGAAATGGTCGGGCCCAACAAGCATTGCGCTTGTGCGCCTGGTGGACCCCCGAAGGTTCAGTTCACTGGCACGGTTGTGCGGGACCATTGCCTGGATGAGACGAGCAATGGAAATCTGGCTGGGTGGCAACAGCCAGGCCCCAGTTCAGTCAAAGTGGGAGGCAAGACCATGCCTGTCTGTAGAAGAAAGAGCAACAGCTTTCAAAGATCTAGCTCTCAAAGCACAAGACGGTGTCGAGTTCCGCGATACAACCCTGGATCGCCTGGTGGTTCAGAAGGAGGAAAAGACAGGACTCTTGCTCTGCGGAGGGAGAATCCAACGCTTTGATGAGGACAGAGTGGCTGTACCGCTAATCCCATGCCAGTCGTGGCTAGCGACCCTACTGGCTAGGGAGGCACATGAAGAAAACCATGAAGGTGTCGCCTCTACCCTTCTCCGGACAAGAAGGAAAGCCTGGATCATGCAGGGACGAAGAACAGTTAAGAAGGTACTGAACAACTGTGTCGCCTGCAGAAAGCAAAGAGCCGAGATGTGCCGGCAAATAATGAGTGATCTCCCTCAAGAGCGTACCAGAAGAGCAAGCCCATTTGAGTATACAACCCTCGATCTTTTTGGCCCCTTTGAGGTGAAAGACGCTGTTAAAAGAAGGACAAGCAAGAATGTCTGGGGTATTGTTTACTGTTGTATGGCCTCAAGAGCCGTCCATGCGGACCTCACCGATGACCAGTCGACAGAAAGTTTCCTCCAAGCATACTCCCGCTTTGTTTCTCTGAGGGGGCATCCAAGGAAACTATGGTCCGATAGAGGCACCAACTTTGCCGGCGCCAAGTCGGCTCTGCGTGAGCTGCATGAACATCTGGCTTGCCTGGAGGCTGCTTCCTTGGAAGATGTAGCTGCCAAAAACGGGACCGAGTGGAAGTGGGAGTTTCACCCTGCAGATGCACCCCACAGAAATGGAGCTGCGGAGGCTGCTGTAAAGCTTTTGAAGAGGGCGCTCACAAGCCTCGGAAGAGCTACGGGGTCTCTCACATGGGGAGAACTCCAGACTCTGTTCTATCAGGCAGCCAACCTGACAAACGAACGCCCAATCGATGCCAGAGCTCAAGAACAGGAAGACTCGGTCGAGTATCTAACACCCAACTCCCTAATACTGGGTCGAGCATCGCTTGGAGGAGATACCAGCGGGCTTGACCTAGAGACTCATCCCTGGCGTCGACTAAGGGCTATTCAAATCGGAGTGGACTGGTTCTGGGCAAAGTGAGGGAACTAGCTGGCCCAAATCTGTTCGTTCGACACAAGTGGCACCGGACAGAGAGGAACGTCAAAGTCAGCGACCTCGTCTGGATTGCTGACCCAAACGCTTTGAGAGGTCAGTTTTGTCTGGGCCGGATTCTGACAGTCTACCCTGACAGTAAAGGGATCGTCAGGGATGCCGACATCGCAACTTGTGCTGGCCTTCCTGTTTCCCTGGCGGGTGGCCGAAAGAAGAGTTCTTCACTGCCCAAGGCAGTTATCAGAAGAGACGTGAGAAGGCTGGTGGTCCTTCTCCCGGTGGAGGACCAAACTCATCCACCCCAGCTGCCATGACACCCGCCTCTTCCTGAACCCCTCTCATTCTGCACACCGCCCAATCCCCTTGTCACACACACACACCGCCCTTACCCCTTGTTGGCTGGTTGGTGCAAGCCTAGCGCTGCCACCATGCCCATCACATTGCACATTCACGAAGACGTAAGAACATGCACATCCCCGGGTAGTGTACTACACACATGCCAAAAGGATGTGATTGACTTGGACACTGGACACTGGACACTTACACGTGGACATTGTGCAAAGGTAAGGGTTACAAAAAATTCCCACAGCAAAAGAAAAACAAAAAAATAAAAATAAAAGGTTGTCACTAAGAGGGGTCTTTCAGTGATTTTGGTAAGTTCCTTGGATCATAAGATCAGGAACTTAAGTGGGAGGTGTTGTGTTTTCTGTGGAGTTATGTCATTTGTGTAGTTTTGTTATTTCTTATTTACAATCTTTCTTATTTTCAATCCAATGTTTACGTTGAACCAGAGCTGCAAATAGCTAATTAAGTAACGTTTTGAGGTTCATTAGCCCAATAGTGCAGTCTCTCTTTAAGAGAGGGGTGTGCTGTGGGACCACGTGACCGGCGTTTACCTCTTGAAAGGAAGCGTGAGATTCGTTTTCTTGGTACTGACTGTCAACCCGGTATGCAGCCACTTGGTAAGCTCTCTTAATTTATTGTTTCTTGTCTGCTATCGCTATGCTGTCTATGCTGTATCGTTGCACTGTGTTTACGTCCGCTCCCTTGTGTTGTATGTGAAAGAGAACGTGATAACGCTATGCTCCGGTAAATCCAAGCAGTTTAGTTACTGATGACAAGGGTGCTGTAGTTCCTGATTTGCCGCGGGGCATTATGGGAGCTGTAGTTTTCTATGGCGGAGAAAGACGTGCATAGGCTTTGGTAGTTGAATATGGTGTATAATGTTTGACATATGAAACGTATATATAAAAGATTGTTAATTGTTAAGTATTATTGTTATTATTATTATTATAATATATAGGATATGTTATTGATTATTGTTATTGGGCTATTGTGGTGAGTGAGTTGTGATGTTTGTGTTATGTACACGAGAAATGAACATTGCATTCCTTACTTTTCAGGTTTATTACCTAATTCCCTTCTAGAAAAATAAACAAACAAAAATGGAAAACTGAGTAGTATCCTTTGTACACCGGGTTGCCCTTTCCGTGGGGAGAAAACGGAACAGTGTGTGTGTGTGTGTGTGTTCATGTGAGCCAACTCAATAAATTCAATAAATTCGGACGGCTAATTAAGTATTATGTTTCTTTTCGTGTCTTACGTAGAAAACCGCTGAGTTAAACACTCATCGGGTTATGGGCCCAGACAAGAATACCAAGAAGAAGAAGGCTAACATTAGCTTAGCAAGTCAAGTTTAGCTAGCAGCCACGAGATCGCGTTAGCAACCGAGCGACGAGCGGTATGTGGTCTCAGCTTCGATTCGACGGAGATGAAAGAACGTATGGACTCTGGGAGACAAGGTTTCTGGAACACCATCACACTTTAGAGCTAAGAGAGACAACTTTGACCGGACCAGCCGTCCGCCTGGTGGTTCCCGGGTCATGATTTGATTGACGGGGGCTTGGAGGCGGGCCTGGAGGTCGACGCACGTATGTCTGTGTGTGTGTGTGTGTGTGTTTGTGTGTGTGTGTGTGTGTGTGTGTGTGTGTGTGTGTGTGTGTGTGTGTGTGTATGCGCACGCGAGAGGGAGAAAGACAGACAGACATAGAGAGAGAGAGAGAGAGAGAGAGAGAGAGAGAGAGAGAGAGAGAGAGAGAGAGAGAGAGAGAGAGAGAGAGAGAGAGAGAGAGAGAGAGAGAGAGAGAGAGAGTAATAGAGAAATATATATATATATATCACATACCATACATATAACATAATATATAACCCTTCCAGGCAGGTTGGACTTCGTCTCCTGAGCTCAGAAGACCCTTCAGGGTGTGTCAGCCTGCATGTTCAGCTCCTTCATTGTCCAGTTCAGGTCCAGTGAGGTTCACTAGAGATCCCAGAACACTTCTGTAATGTATGTGATTGCATCTGATGTGTTTTACGTATGGACTACGCACCTGCGCATTGCTATATGTAATGAGATTCACCTGCCTAATCAGTTGAGTAAAGAGAGCGACACGCTCAAGTTATACGAACTTCTGTCTCTGTGGTTTACTAAAGTTGACTGTGTGTGGTACATACACAACAATTGGCGACGAGGAAAAAGTTAATGGACACTCGGAAAAAGGGGAAACTTCATGAAGAACTAAACGAAACGGAATATAAACCAAGGATGGCAGGAGCAATCGGGAAATTGGATAGTTACGACAGCTCATCGGAGGATTGGGCAACGTACATCGAAAGGTTGGATCAGTATTGTGTAGCCAACGACATTGCCGAAGGTAAAAAAGTATCTGTCCTTTTGTGTGCTATGGGGGCGAAAACGTATACATTGTTGCGTAGCCTGTTAGCGCCCATTAAACCAGCAGAAAAGTCCTACGCAGAGATGGTACGTGTCTTACAAGATCATCTGAATCCGAAACCACTTCTCATTGCTGAACGTTTTAGGTTCTATAAACGTAATCAGCTAAAAAAGGAGACGATTGCTGTCTTTGTAGCTGAGCTTAGGAAACTAGCTGAACACTGCGAATTTGGGGGTAATTTAGCAGATACCCTGCGTGATCGATTTGTGTGTGGATTAGACAGAGAAAACATACAAAAAAGACTGTTGACTGAGAGAGATCTGACATTCCAACGTGCCATAGAAATAGCATCTTCCATGGAAACCGCTGCAAAAGACACGGTGGAATTGCGAGAGCAGATGGGCCAAGAGCATCATGTACAGAAAATGGAGTGGAGGCAACAGAGAACTAGCCCATGCTTTCGCTGTGGGAAGAATTCACACACTCCAGATGATTGTTGGTTTAAAGAGAAAGAATGCAGACAGTGTCAGAGAACAGGCCACATAGCGAAAATGTGCAGAACAAAAGTGAAAGAGAAAAAGTTTCATAAACAAAAAGGAAAAAATCAAAAGATCCATGATATTGAAACATGGGACTCAGACTCTGACCAAGATCTAGCCTACTTTGATGTGTGTTCATTAAACAAATCCGACAGGGGAATCATCTGGGTTTCACCCAAAGTGGAAGAGGTTACATTGAACATGGAGTTGGATACTGGGTCTGCCTTGTCTGTGATCTCCAATAAAGATTACAGGACGCACTTTGCACACCTGCAATTACAATCTACTGCTGTGATGCTGAAAACATACACTGGGGAGAGGATTACACCACTGGGCGTGATCACAGTGAACGTTAAATATGCTGATCAAGTGCATGTGCTATTGCTGTATGTTATTGAAAAAGGAGGTGCACCCCTGTTTGTGCGTGAGTGGCTGCGTAAAGTGCAACTAGACTGGCAGTCAATTAAAGAAATGCAATCTGAAACAGACACTGAAAAACAGAGCAGCCGCTCCACAGCTGAAAGACTAAGAAAAATACTGAGGAACACCGGAAAAGTCTTCCAGGAAGGCATTGGAACGTTGAAGCACATGAAAGGTAAAATTGTGTTAGAGGACGATGCAGTCCCCAAGTTCATCAAGGCTCGCCAGGTACCATATGCCCTTCGCCCCAAAGTGGAGAAAGAGCTGCAAAGTTTGGAAAATGCGGGCATTCTATCCAAAGTGGACTGGTCAGAATGGGCGACGCCTATTGTTCCAGTAGTGAAGGGGAACGGATCAATACGCCTCTGTGGAGATTTTAAAGTAACCATCAATCCAATCTTGAAAGCTGAACAATACCCCTTGCCATGTATTGATGACATCTTTGCAGCATTGGGTCAGGGTAAGCGGTTCTCCAAGATTGATCTGGCACAGGCGTATCTACAGATGGAGATGGATGAGTCTTCCAAAAAGTACCTCACGATCAACACCATGAAAGGCCTTTATCAGTACAACCGCCTGGTGTTTGGCATAGCTTCTGCTCCAGCTATATGGCAGAAGGCAATGGAACAAGTCCTACAAGGCATACCAAGCACACAGTGCTATCTGGACGACATAGTGATAACAGGAGCCAATGACGATGCCCATCTTGAAAATCTGGAAAAAGTTCTGAAGAGATTAGAAGACTTTGGATTAAGGGCCAACAAATCCAAGTGTGAGTTTTTCCAGGATTCTATCAAATACTGTGGTCATATAATTGATAAACATGGTCTACACAAGTGCAAGGATAAAGTTGATGCCGTGCTAAAGGCACCACCACCACAGAGCATTACTCAACTGCGCTCTTTCCTGGGCTTGGTAAACTATTACCGAAAATTTCTCCCCAATCTATCGTCAGTGCTGCACCCACTGAACTGTTTGCTCCAAAAGGGCACTAGATGGCGCTGGTCGAAAGAATGTGAAGATGCTTTCAACCAGGCAAAGCAGTTGGTTATATCTGACAATGTACTTACACACTTTGACCCCCAGTTGCCGCTTAAATTGGCATGTGATGCTTCCCCATACGGGATTGGGGCAGTACTATCACACAGGTTCGCTGATGGAACAGAGCGACCAATAGCATTTGCCTCAAGATCTTTAAATGCAGCAGAACGTAACTATGCACAAATTGATAGAGAAGCTCTTAGTCTAGTATGGGGAGTGAAGAAGTTTAATCAGTATTTGTACGGCAAACACTTTACCCTCCTCACAGACCATAAACCTCTTGTCTCAATCTTCAATCCAGGAAAAGGAGTCCCCGCCATGGCCGCTGCACGTATCCAGAGGTGGGCTTTGTTTTTGGGTGCACATACCTACAGCATTGAGTACAAGGGCACTAACCAGCACGGGAATGCTGATGGGCTTTCCCGGCTACCTCTTCAGTTTCAGCCCCCAGAGAGAGCCAAAGAATTGGTGGACATGTTCCACATGGCGCAGGTGGAGCTATTACCTGTAACAAGTGAGGAGATTGCACGTGAGACAGGCCGTGACCCCACACTCTCCAGAGTGTTCGACATGACACTGAAAGGCTGGCCACACAAGGGTGATCCATCACTGCCAGGCTATTCCAGCCGACGTGAACAACTCACAGTGGACCAGGGATGCATCTTGTGGGGAGCGAGGGTGATCGTTCCGCCAAACCTGCGTTCCAGGGTCCTGGCTGTACTGCATGAGGGACACTTAGGCGTGGTGAAAATGAAGTGTCTGGCTAGAAGCTTTGTGTGGTGGCCTGGAATTGATGAGCAGTTGGAGGCATTGGCCAAGACATGCAACGGGTGTCAACAGACCCAAAAGTCACCAGCAACAGCACCATTACACATGTGGGAGTGGCCTACCAAGCCTTGGCAGCGGTTGCATATAGATTATGCAGGACCCTTCCTTGACCGCATGTACCTGATTGTGGTTGATGCACATTCGAAATGGCCAGAGGTTTTTGTACAAAGACTGCAACCTCTGCAAAGACTGTTGACCTCTTAAGAACATTGTTTTCACGCACAGGGCTTCCACATCAGATCGTAAGTGATAATGGAACACCTTTCACTTCTGCAGAATTCCAGCGTTTTGTCAGAAAGAATGGCATCCAACACACCACTGTTGTGCCATATCACCCTGCATCCAATGGACAAGCCGAACGCTTCATTCAGACTTTCAAGCAGTCCATTAAGGCCATGGACAAAGACGGTGGGTCGCTTCAGCACAAGATTGCCAACTTCCTGTTGGCGTATCGAAACAGCACTCATGCCACAACTGGACAGACCCCAGCCATGCTCTTTCTAGGACGTCCACTGAGATCACGCTTGGACTTACTGAAACCCAATCTACACCGACATGTACAGCGCAAGCAGTTTGATGCTGCCTTCACTTCAAAACGGCGATCTTTGCGCACCTTCCGTGTTGGACAGCATGTGCTGGCCAGAGACTACCGCAACAATAGTCAAAAATGGCAATCAGGCACCATTGCATCACAAACTGGGTTGTTGACATACACTGTTAGTGTCGGCCAGGACACAATCTGGCGTAGACATGTTGATCAGCTGTTGGATGCAGCTGGGCCGACAGACAAGGACTCTGAGCCTACCCCTAGCTGGGATGGACTTGAGTTCAAAGACAGAGTCCCTGACACCAGCGACACCCTTGAAGACCGGGCAGATGGCTCTGGAGTAGACCCACCTGTAGTCCAAGAGCCTGCTGAAACCTTGACTGATATGCCTGCCAGGCGTTACCCGGACAGAGTTCGTAAACCACCAGAGAGATACTGTCCAAAAGACTAAGAACATGTGATTATGTTGTAGGATGATAAAAATTGTTCAGATGTAGTTTATTACTATTAACCTCCTTAGTTAAATGAGAACATCAATGCTGAAAGGGAGGAGTGTAATGTATGTGATTGCATCTGATGTGTTTTACGTATGGACTACGCACCTGCGCATTGCTATATGTAATGAGATTCACCTGCCTAATCAGTGGAGTAAAGAGAGCGACACGCTCAAGTTATACGAACTTCTGTCTCTGTGGTTTAATAAGGTTGACTGTGTGTGGTACATACACAACAGTAAGTGAAACCTTAAATGCGGTGAGAACACTTGGCATCGCCTCAAGCGTCGTGTGGAGATGACCAAGTATGTGTTTCAATGTCCATTTCCCATCCTCTGGTGGTGTGAAGCTGCTGTCCACGTGTTTCAGAATCAGCTTTTTGGCCACAATGAACTCAGCATCAACCAGCGTGGTTCCAGTCAGTTCAAGCAAAGGTTCCACTTTTTCGGGCTCCAGGAAGAAGCTGCTTTCCGGGTTGAGTGAAGCAATAGCCTCCATTAATGCGCTGTTTCGCTCTCCAAAGCGCCGCGCAATTTCTCCCGTAACTGCATCAATGCAGCTGTAAAACAGCCGCCGTTGCTCTGTCATCTGGTGGTTTTCTTGTGTTCCCACTCCCACTGTCTCTTCAACAACATAATCCTCCAAAGTTGTGTTTAGAGTTGGCCTTCTCTTGGTGGGACCGGGATGGATATCATCCTCTCTCTCCTGTGCGCACTCGCTCCACATCTCCGTGAACACCTTTTCGGTGCGCAGGGCCTCAACACACTCTTTGGCAGTGTTGACAAGCTGTACTGCCGTTTGGAGGTCCATTTCCTCTGACTGCATCATCCTGTTAGCTGGCTCAAGCAGGGACAATATCTTGCATATTATCTGGGTGTGGAATTTAAAGCTTGGCTTTAAAATTCTGCTCAGCAAGCCTGCTGCCTCCATCCTCAAGTCAGCTGGAAATGATGCAGAGTTTTCAACGTGTCGTAGTAGTTCCACTATATCCTGAAAAGATTTCAGAATAATGTGAACAGTGGCCAGGTGCCCTGTCCAGCGCTGTTCCAGTAAACGCTTCAGCGTGTTTCCCTGGTAATGTGCAGCAACGATGGGCTTTCGTGTGAACTTGTAGAGGACATTACAGATGTTGAATAAATCCTCAACGGCTCTCTCACCGGACATGGCGTGAACAACGACCAAGTGCAGCTGGTGGTTGAAGCGGTGCACATATGGGATTTCTCTGCCCAGTTCATCTTGAAGGAGTCTTTGAACCCCACCGCGTCTCCCCGACATAAGACTTGCCCCATCGTATCCCTGGCTGAGAATTGTGTCTGTGCTCAGGCCAGCTTTGCGTATTTCAGCAGTGAGCGTCTGTGTGAGGGTTTCTGCATCACCTGCAAACTGCTGTGGTGATTGTCCAGAGCCTTTCGTTATGACTTAGTTCTCATCAACTAAACGCACTACAATGTAAATGTTTTCACAGCCTGTTGGTCTGGGGTTCATCCATGGTGACAGAGAGTTAAAGGAGTGGCCTATTTCCTCACCTATATGCTCCTTACTACAAGCTCATCAGGTCCATTATGTCGTTTTGTATATCGTGGCTTATGTAGGTAGCATTTTTGGGAATGGTGGGGGCAATTTTCGCAAGTTCTGGGTCCTTTTGGAGGGTATACTCAAACAATGACAAAAATAACCCACTGCCAGACTTGGACATACACTCTAAAGAGTCGTGGTCACCTCGGAAAGGAAGATTGCTGGTAGAGAGAAAAGTCACAATGTCAATAATGGAGCCCAGATAATATCTGTTAGGAGCCAGCTGGTCTTTGTTGACAAGAGTTGTGATTTCCTGACCAGTCTCGATGCGCATTTGTTTTTCTCTCCACAATTTCTCACACACTAAATGTTCCTTGGAAGAGCTGTGTTTGCTAAGACCCGTGCCCTTTTGTAAGGCATGCTTCCAGTCTTTGAAGCCTTTTACGGTGAACGATGCGTCATGATGATGAGCCTTAAACGTTCTGCATGGGAAACAGTACGCAGCATCTCCTTTCACGGAGTATTCAAGCCAGGGTCGGTTTTGGTACCATGAGCTGGCAAAACTACGTTTTTTCCCGGAGAACAGCCGAGATGGAAAACTATCCAGGACTACCTGTTTTGGTGTATCCACGCCAAGGTCCTCTGGGACTAGAAAATAAAAATCTCCAAGATGACGAGCGTTTAGAATGGGAGCTGGGCCTGGGCTGCTAAAGGATGAACTGCTGCTGCCCGGCTCCCAAGATGCTCCTGGTGTCCTGGTGGAGGAGAAGGTAGAGGAGATGCTCCTGGTGTCCTGGTGGAGGAGAAGGTAGGGAGATGCTCCTGGTGTCCTGGTGGAGGAGAAGGTAGAGGAGATGCTCCTGGTGTCCTGGTGGAGGAGAAGGTAGGAGAGATGCTCCTGGTGTCCTGGTGGAGGAGAAGGTAGAGGAGATGCTCCTGGTGTCCTGGTGGAGGAGAAGGTAGAGGAGATGCTCCTGGTGTCCTGGTGGAGGAGAAGGTAGAGGAGATGCTCCTGGTGTCCTGGTGGAGGAGAAGGTAGGAGAGATGCTCCTGGTGTCCTGGTGGAGGAGAAGGTAGAGGAGATGCTCCTGGTGTCCTGGTGGAGGAGAAGGTAGAGGAGATGCTCCTGGTGTCCTGGTGGAGGAGAAGGTAGGAGAGATGCTCCTGGTGTCCTGGTGGAGGAGAAGGTAGGAGAGATGCTCCTGGTGTCCTGGTGGAGGAGAAGGTAGGAGAGATGGCGCTGGGAGACACGTCAAGTTGCCAGCATCTGGTGCTGAGTTGCCACAATCCTTGTGTGAGCTCTTAGTGTTGGTGAACCACTTCCTAATATCCATTGTTGCCGATACATATAAACTGACAGGTTGCTGTGACGCGTCTCACTTAAAAAAAAACACACACAAGACTCAACCCCGCGAAAAACCAGTATCGCGAGATTCATTGACAGGAGATTCATTCACAGGAGAAGGAGGGAGAGAGGTGGGGAGAGGAAGAAGGAGAAGGCGGGAGGAAGAGGTGAGGGAGGGAGGAGGAAAGAGGGAGGGAGGAGGGGAGAGGAAGAAGGAGAAGGCGGGAGGGAGAGGTGAGGGAGGGAGGAGGAAAGAGGGAGGGAGGGAAAGGGAGGAGGAGGGAGAGAGGTTGTGAGGGAGGGAGGGAGCAGTAGAAGGAGGGAGAGAGGATAGAGGGAGGGAGGAAGAGAGGTGGTGGGGGAGGGAGGGAGGGAGGGAGGAGGATAGAGGGAGGGAAGGAGGAGAAGAAGGAGGGAGAGAGGTGGGGAGAGGAAGAAGGAGAAGGCGGGAGGAAGAGGTGAGGGAGGGAGGAGGAAAGAGGGAGGGAGGGAAAGGGAGGAGGAGGGAGAGAGGTGGTGAGGGAGGGAGGGAGCAGTAGAAGGAGGGAGAGAGAGAGAGACAGACAGACAGACAGACAGACAGACAGACAGACAGACAGACAGACAGACAGACAGAGAGAGAGAGAGAGAGAGAGAGAGAGAGAGAGAGAGAGAGGAGGACCTCAGGTCACTGTGCCTCCTCTGTCCCTCTTACCACCTGAGGTGGATCCATTGAAAAGTCTTATAGCCACCAGGAGAAAGGACTTCCTGTGGCGTTCTGTAGCATCTGGGTGCTAACAGTCTGTAGCATCTGGGTGCTAACAGTCTGTAGCATCTGGGTGCTAATGCTAACAGTCTGTAGCATCTAGGTGCTAACAGTCTGTAGCATCTGGGTGCTAACAGTCTGTAGCATCTGGGTGCTAACAGTCTGTAGCATCTGGGTGCTAACAGTCTGTAGCATCTGGGTGCTAACAGTCTGTAGCATCTAGGTGCTAACAGTCTGTAGCATCTGGGTGCTAACAGTCTGTAGCATCTGGGTGCTAACAGTCTGTAGCATCTGGGTGCTAACAGTCTGTAGCATCTAGGTGCTAACAGTCTGTAGCATCTGGGTGCTAACAGTCTGTAGCATCTGGGTGCTAACAGTCTGTAGCATCTGGGTGCTAACAGTCTGTAGCATCTGGGTGCTAACAGTCTGTAGCATCTGGGTGCTAACAGTCTGTAGCATCTAGGTGCTAACAGTCTGTAGCATCTGGGTGCTAACAGTCTGTAGCATCTAGGTGCTAACAGTCTGTAGCATCTGGGTGCTAACAGTCTGTAGCATCTGGGTGCTAACAGTCTATAGCATCTGGGTGCTAACAGTCTGTAGCATCTGGGTGCTAACAGTCTGTAGCATCTGGGTGCTAACAGTCTGTAGCATCTGGGTGCTAACAGTGGCGTAATACCTCAGACGGGTAGAACCTCCTCGGCGTAATACCTCAGACGGGTAGAACCTCCTTGGTGTAATACCTCAGACGGGTAGAACCTCTGTTGCGTAATACCTCAGACGGGTAGAACCTCCGTGGCGTAATACCTCAGACGGGTAGAACCTCCGTGGCGTAATACCTCAGACGGGTAGAACCTCCGTGGCGTAATACCTCAGACGGGTAGAACCTCCGTGGCGTAATACCTCAGACGGGTAGAACCTCCGTGGCGTAATACCTCAGACGGGTAGAACCTCCGTGGCGTAATACCTCAGACGGGTAGAACCTCCTTGGCGTAATACCTCAGACGGGTAGAACCTCCGTGGCGTAATACCTCAGACGGGTAGAACCTCCGTGGCGTAATACCTCAGATGGGTAGAACCTCCTTGGCGTAATACCTCAGACAGGTAGAACCTCCGTGGTGTAATACCTCAGACGGGTAGAACCTCCTTGGCGTAATACCTCAGACGGGTAGAACCTCCTTGGCGTAATACCTCAGACGGGTAGAACCTCCTTGGCGTAATACCTCAGACGGGTAGAACCTCCTTGTCGTAATAGCTCAGACGTTGAAGGACCTCCACAGGAAGTAGAGTGGGCTCTGGTCTTCTTGTACGCTGGGTGTTCTTGGCCCAGTCTCTTATCCAGGTGACTCCCAGGTGAGTGTAGTCCAGTTCAGTGTCCACCGCCACCCCCCTGATGGACATCGCTGTGGGGGGGGTTTCTGCCTGCTGAGGTCCACCACCACGCTACACACACACACATGTGGACACACACACTCACACATTCTAGGTAAAACACACACTTCAACGCTGGAACACGCTCTCTCTCTCTCTCTCTATCTCTCTCTCCCTCTCTCTCTCTCTCTCTCTCTCTAAACACACACAACACACACACTCTAGGTAAAACACACACTTCAACGCTTGAACTCTCTCTCTCTCTCTCTCTCTCTCTCTCTCTTTCTCTAACAGAGAGGAAAAGGAGGGAGGAGGATAGAGTGAGGGAGGGAGAGGGAGAAGGAGAAGGAGGGAGGAGGATAGAGGGGGGGAGGCACAGGGAGGAGGAGGAGGAAGAGAGGTGGTGAGGGAGGGAGGAGGAGAAGGAGGGAGGAGGACAAAGAGGAAGAGAAGTGGGGAGGGAGGGAGGGAGGGAGGAGGAGGAGGGAGAGAGGTGGTGAGGGAGGGAGGGAGGGAGGGAGGGAGGGAGGGAGGGAGGGAGGGAGGGAGGAGGATAGAGGGAGGGAGGAGGAGGGAGAGAGGTGGTGAGGGAGAGAGGGAGGGAGGAGGATATAGGGAGGGAGGAGGAGGGAGAGAGGTGGGGAGAGAAGAGAAGGAGAGAGAGAAGTGGGGAGGGAGGGAGGAGGACCCCAAAACTGACCCAATTGAAGGCTAACCCAGCGTGTCCATCTCCTCACCATGGGTCCTCAAACTCACTCACACACACACACATATATCTCTCTCTAACAGACACTCACACACACACACACACACACACACACAGACACATACACATACACACACACACACACACACACGCACACTGCAGGAGGGAATGGGGAGGAAGCATTCTGTTGAACTGGTTTAAAATGGCTCATAAAACATGTTGAACCTTGAAGTGACCAGAAGAAGAGAGCCAACCCAAGACTTAATGAAGGGTTGATCCAAGGTTTGATGAAGCGTATTCATCCTGTCACCACGGTGACTGAATGACTCAGAGACTCACTTGTTGTCCCAAGGGAGACTCTGAGTCCCAACACGCCGCCTCACTGAGGCTTGACTTTCAACACAGTTCTGGGGAGCTGGAGTTTGTCTTTGGGTGAGGAGGAGAGATGTGGGGGAGGGAGGAGAAGGAGGGAGGAGGATAGAGGGAGGGAGAGGGAGGGAGAGAGGTGGTGAGGAAGGGAGGGAGGAGGATAGAGGGAGGGAGGGAGAGGGAGGAGAAGGAGGGAGAGAGGTGGTGAGGGAAGGAGAAGGAGGGAGGAGGAGAGAGGGAGGGAGAGGGAGGAGGAGGAGGGGGGGAGAGATGGTGAGGGAAGGAGAAGGAGGGAGGAGGAGAGAGGGAGGGAGGGAGAGGGAGGAGGAGGGAGAGAGGTGGTGAGGGAAGGAGGGAGGAGGACAGGGAGGGAGAGAGATGGGGAGGGAGGGAGGAGGATAGAGGGAGGGAGGGAGAGGGAGGAGGAGGAAGAAAGATTCAACTTGTTTAGGAAGCGGTCGTCAGTGGGACTGATTTGAGATCCGTCTGAAGTGGCTGAGCTGAGCACAAAGACACAAAGAAGAACCTTCAGCTCTTTGGAAATGAAACAAACAAACATCAAACCAAGTGAAGTGTTGTTAGTGGAGGACGAGTCGTGAGGAGGTCCTGTAGGGCCCTCCTGTCTGGGATGGAGAGGGAGTGAAGCAACGCACCAGGTGGAGGCAGCTCCTCTCTTTGTGGAGACTAAGGAAACAAGCCTTATAAACTAAACGGTGGACAGCGTTATAAGGTGAGTAGTGAGTGTTGACCAAGGGGTTAAAGATTATGTCTCTAAACTTGTTATGCACCAGGGAGCCGGTTCCAACTGGAACACTTTGGTGATTTATTTTAAAAGACGTGATGTGTGTGTGTGTGTGGTGTGTGTGTGTGTGTGTGTGTGTGTGTGTGTGTGTGGTGTGTGTGTGTGTGTGTGTGTGTGTGTGTGTGTGTGTGTGTGTGTGTGTGTGTGTGTTGTTGTGTTCAAAACTATATAAAACAAATCTATATAAGTTGTCTATATCCCCGTCGAGCGCCCAAAGGGCTGTGAGCACTACAGGAGCCGGATTACGTTCGACGCAGAAGCGGTATTTAAACAAACTATATTTATTTAGCCAATTATTATCCTGATACAAAGTTTGCTCAATACTGAATCAACATACAAAACTAACAAACCCCGAGTTGAGATCCCCTCCTTAGTCTCACGCAATGTTATATACGACTGTCATGGCGCCTCCCTCACCAAACTGGTTCATTCTGGAACGTTCCAGTCCGCCCGTGCTGTCTCACGTGACTTGGCCTCGTGCAGTTCTCAGTAAACCTCTCAATAATTCTCCGTTTGTCTGAACATTCTGGTTATTACATTTCATCACATTCTGAGTTCATTGTCTGCTACGTTTTTAACTGTTAATGTAAATGTTTGGTTTATTTTATCTCACTGTGTGTGTGTGTGTGTGTGTGCGTGTGTGTGTGAGTGTGTGTGTGTGAGAGACATCAGTGGTGTATTCACGCCCCCTAGTGGTGCAATAACAGATATTAATAAAACATGGCTTTGATAAGCAGCCTCATATCTTAAGATGTTAATTTATCAGACAGCTTCATACAAAGATACTGAAAGTGAATGTGATTAAGTAGCAGGTAGGGGTCAGAGGTCATTCAGGAGCAGGTAGGGGTCAGAGTTCATTAAGGAGCAGGAAGGGGTCAGGGGTCTTTAAGGAGCAGGAAAGGGTCAGGGGTGATTAAAAAGCAGGTAGGGGTCAGAGGTCATTAAATAACAGATAAGGGTTAGATGTCATTAAGGAGCAGGTAGGGGTTAGAGGTCATTAAGGACCTTTACCTCAGTAACCCCAAATCCTGATTATAATCCTCAGCGTTAACCTGACTAACCCCACATTCTGCTTGGTAGTATAGTCCTCAGGGTTAACCTGAAGTGACTCACTAACCCCACATCCTGCTTGGTAGTATAGTCCTCAGGGTTAACCTGAAGTGACTCACTAACCCCACATCCTGCTTGGTAGTATAGTCCTCAGGGTTAACCTGAAGTGACTCACTAACCCCACATCCTGCTTGGTAGTATAGTCCTCAGGGTTAACCTGAAGTGACTCACTAACCCCACATCCTGCTTGGTAGTATAGTCCTCAGGGTTAACCTGAAGTGACTCACTAACCCCACATCCTGCTTGGTAGTATAGTCCTCAGGGTTAACCTGAAGTGACTCACTAACCCCACATCCTGCTTGGTAGTATAGTCCTCAGGGTTAACCTGAAGTGACTCACTAACCCCACATCCTGCTTGGTAGTATAGTCCTCAGGGTTAACCTGAAGTGACTCACTAACCCCACATCCTGCTTGGTAGTATAGTCCTCAGGGTTAACCTGAAGTGACTCACTAACCCCACATCCTGCTTGGTAGTATAGTCCTCAGGGTTAACCTGAAGTGACTCACTAACCCCACATCCTGCTTGGTAGTATAGTCCTCAGGGTTAACCTGAAGTGACTCACTAACCCCACATCCTGCTTGGTAGTATAGTCCTCAGGGTTAACCCGAAGTGACTCACTAACCCCACATTCTGCTTGGTAGTATAGTCCTCAGGGTTAACCCGAAGTGACTCACTAACCCCACATCCTGCTTGGTAGTATAGTCCTCAGGTTTAACCGGAAGTGACTCACTAACCCCACATCCTGCTTGGTAGTATAGTCCTCAGGGTTAACCCGAAGTGACTCACTAACCCCACATCCTGCTTTTTAGTATAGTCCTCAGGGTTAACCTGAAGTGACTCACTAACCCCACATCCTGCTTGGTAGTATAGTCCTCAGGGTTAACCTGAAGTGACTCACTAACCCCACATCCTGCTTGGTAGTATAGTCCTCAGGGTTAACCTGAAGTGACTAACTAACCCCACATCCTGCTTGGTAGTATAGTCCTCAGGGTTAACCTGAAGTGACTCACTAACCCCACATCCTGCTTGGTAGTATAGTCCTCAGGGTTAACCTGAAGTGACTCACTAACCCCACATCCTGCTTGGTAGTATAGTCCTCAGGGTTAACCTGAAGTGACTCACTAACCCCACATCCTGCTTGGTAGTATAGTCCTCAGGGTTAACCCGAAGTGACTCACTAACCCCACATTCTGCTTGGTAGTATAGTCCTCAGGGTTAACCTGAAGTGACTCACTAACCCCACATCCTGCTTGGTAGTATAGTCCTCAGGTTTAACCGGAAGTGACTCACTAACCCCACATCCTGCTTGGTAGTATAGTCCTCAGGGTTAACCCGAAGTGACTCACTAACCCCACATCCTGCTTTTTAGTATAGTCCTCAGGGTTAACCTGAAGTGACTCACTAACCCCACATCCTGCTTGGTAGTATAGTCCTCAGGGTTAACCTGAAGTGACTCACTAACCCCACATCCTGCTTGGTAGTATAGTCCCCAGGGATAACCTGAAGTGACTAACTAACCCCACATCCTGCTTGGTAGTATAGTCCTCAGGGAAGCAGCATGTGAGGCTCACAGCAGGAGTCACCGTGATAACTGAACTGAGATCAGTCTAAGCTTGGTATCTGAAACTGAAGATTCTGCTATTCCCTGAATTCTGTCTTAACATCTCCGGTTAACCTGCAATTCCAGCTTCTTGAAATCGGCTGGGGTCTCCGGTCTACTATGAATGAGGAGAGAGAGGAGGGGGATCCTACCTCTAAAAGCTCTCTGTCTGGGGAACATGGCCGCCAGAGCAGAGCTAACAGGTGAGAAGAGGATCTCTAAGTGTCTGTGACTGTGGTCCATCTCAGAGCTCAGCAGTGATGTATCAGGACACCATCGTTAGTGTCAGTAAAAGCTGTGTGTGTGTTGTGTTGAAGCCCAGAGCAGAAGGAGAGAACAGACTCCCCTGGACCCAGCTGTGTCTCCATGAAGAGTGACTCGTCTATGGATCCTCCTACTAACTTTAAAGATGGGAATCAGTCTATTTTGAAGAGGTGAGGGTTGATCCGATTATAACAATTCAGCATCTATTGAACATCCATAAATCCTGGCTCTTGTTGTTCTAGAAGGAAACAGGAGAGTGCAGACTCCCCTGGACCCAGCTGTGTCTCCATGAAGAGTGACTCGTCTATGGATCCTCCTACTAACTTTAAAGATGGGAATCAGTCTATTTTGAAGAGCTGAGGGTTGATCCGATTATAACAATTCAGCATCTATTGAACATCCATAAATCCTGGCTCTTGTTGTTCTAGAAGGATACAGGAGAGAGCAGACTCCCCTGGACCCAGCTGTGTCTCCGTGAAGAGTGACTGGTCTATGGAGCATCCTCATGTTCAGTTTAAAGATGGGAATCAGTCTATTGAGAAGAGGTGAGGATTCATCTGAGATTATAAATATACAGTATCTATTGAACATCCATAGATAGAGAGGAGAGGGAGGAGTTTCAAACAGGTGATGAAAACTGACCACTTGGTTGCTACCAGACTCTGCTAATACTGATGTTTTGACTTTAGGAGAAATAATACAATCACACGTTTGTGTGTGTGTGTGTGTGTGTGTGTGTGTGTATGTGTGTGTGTTCTCCACAGTCGACACCAGGAGAGGTCAAAGGTTACCAGTGCTCAGTCTGTACAGCAGCATCAAACAGAGCTGATCAAGGTGTGTAAAAGTCCAACAAGACATTAGCCTTCAGCTCTACATGAACATTAAAAAGCATCTCTTGTGGTGCTCAGAGTCTCCAGGCTTCCCTCTTTAGACCAGACGTGAATCAAGGACAGATGCTTCTGATGTCCTCAGCTCACAGGAAAGTTCTCATTCATGTTCTGTTCCAGAGGGCTGAGGAGAACGCACACGCTTTTCTAGACCAGGAGCTGAAGAAGCTCTGGAGGGTTCTCTTCCCACATGACCCACAAGGCTCAGAGAGTCAGAGGGAGGAGGAGGAGGAGGAGGAGGAGGAGGAGGAGGAGGAGGAGGAGGAGGAGGAGGAGGAGGAGGAGGAGGATGGGAAGAAAGAGAAGCAGAGGAGGCGCGCCATAGAGGGAGTGACAGACATCACACTGCTCTGCCTTCTGGAGATGAACCAGGAGGAACTGGCCCACACACTGAGGAGTGGTAAGAGACTCTTATTTAGAAAACATAGAAGACACTCTTATTTAGAAAACATAGAGGAGACTCTTATTTAGAAAACATAGAAGAGACTCTTATTTAGAAAACATAGAAGAGACTCTTATTTAGAAAACATAGAAGAGACTCTTAATTAGACAACATAGAAGAGACTCTTATTTAGAAAACATAGAAGAGACTCTTATTTAGAAAATATAGAGAATCTTATTTAGAAAACAGACTCTTATTTTGAAAACATAGACTCTTATTTTGAAAACATAGAGAATCTTATTTTGAAAACAGAAGAGACTAAAACAGAGACTTGTTTAAAACATTTCTACATTTCTATCTTTTCCAGATAAATCTCCTCTTGGAGGTCAAATGGTTTGATCCAGATGTGTAGGGTTAATGTGAGGCTTTCAGGTTGAGTGGTTTAATCCAAGGGCAGATATGTAGGGTTATTGTAGGGGCTTTCAGCTTTAGTGGCTTAATCCAGATATTTAGGGTTATTGTTATATATTATATATATATATTATATATTATATATATATTATTGTGGGTCTATTAGGTTAAAGAATGTTACACAATATACTGCAGATCAACAGCCTGTCAACATACCTGAAGAGATGCAACACTATCTTGTTATATCAGCATATCAAGTCAGTAATAGTATAGTAATAGTTATTAGTTATTATTATAGTAGTTATTTTAATGTACTATAGTACTGTCGTTACACCAATCATATTGTTGTGTCAATATCACGTATAATTTAGATTTATTCGATTTATTACAATTTACGTTTAGATTTCATTTAGAGTTAATTTAGTTATATTTTGTTTATACTAGTTTTGTTTAGTTAGTTTGTTGTTATTTAGTTTTAGCTTTAGGTATTAGTATATTTGTGTGTGCATTTATTCCCCCTGTGTCAACTGTTGCACCTTAATTTCCCCCGGGATAAATAAAGTTATCTGAATCTGAATCTGAATAAGACCTGTCTTCTGGGTTCTCTCATTTAGGAACTGCTGCAGTCCAGTGCCAACATAACATCAAGTCTCATCTGATGCAGAAGTTCAGGCGTGTGTTTGAGGGAATCGCTAAAGCAGGACAGTCAACAGATCTGAATGACTTCTACACAGAGCTCTTCATCACAGAGAGAGTCAGTGGAGAGGTCAACAAGGAACATGAGGTCAGACTGATTGAAACAGCTTCCAGGAAACCAGCCGAGGAGGAAACACCAATCAAATGTGAAGACATCTTTAAACCCTTACCTGGACAAGATCAACCAAGCAGAACCATAATGACAACTGGAGTGGCGGGCATTGGTAAAACCGTCTTAACACACAAGTTCACTCTGGACTGGGCTGAAGGCAAAGCCAACCAGGACATCCACTTCACGCTTCCCTTCACTTTCAGAGAGCTGAATTTACTGAAAGAGAAAGAGTTTAGCTTGATGGAACTTCTTCATCACTTCTTTATTCAAACCAAAGGAATCCTCAGATATGACCTGTTCCAAGTGGTCTTCATCTTGGACGGTCTGGATGAGTGTCGACTGCCTCTGGACTTCCAGAACAATCCGATCTGGACCGATGTCACAAAGTCGACCTCGGTGGACGTGCTGCTGACAAACCTCATCAGGGGTGACCTGCTTCCCTCCGCTCGCATCTGGATAACCACACGCCCTGCGGCAGCCAATCAGATCCCTGCTGAGTGTGTTGGCATGGTGACAGAGGTGAGAGGGTTCACCGACTCACAGAAGGAGGAGTACTTCAAGACGAGATTCATACGAGAGGAGACTCTGGCCAGCACAATCATCTCCCACATCAAGACCTCACGAAGCCTCCACATCATGTGTCACATCCCAGTCTTCTGTTGGATCAGTGCTACAGTTATGGAGGACATCTTCAAAACAACGGGTAAAAAGACAGGAGAAGAGATGCCCCACACTGTGACTCAGATGTACATCCACTTCCTGAGGGTTCAATCCATACAGGGGGACAGGAAGTACCATGGGAGAGCTGAAACAGATGCAGTCTGGAGTTCAGAGAGCAGGGAGATCATTGTTGCTCTGGGAAAACTGGCTTTTAACCAGCTGGAGAAAGGCAACCTGATCTTCTACGAGGCAGACCTGGCCGAGTGTGACATGGATATCAGAGCAGCCTCAGTGTACTCAGGAGTGTTCACCCAGATCTTTAAAGAGGAGTGTGGGCTGTACCAGGACAAGGTGTTCTGCTTTGTCCATCTGAGCATCCAGGAGTTTCTGGCTGCTCTTTATGTCTCCCTGTCCTTCGACCCTGTTGTCAATCTGCTCTCAGAAGAACAAATGTGGTCTATTCTTGTTGAAAAGAAAACACTCAAACTCCTCCTCTACCAGAGTGCTGTGGACAAGGCCTTACAGAGTAAGAACGGACACCTGGACTTGTTCCTCCGCTTCCTCCTGGGCCTCTCTCTGGAGACCAATCAGATTCTCCTACCAGGTCTGCTGAGACAGACAGGATGTAGCTCATGGACCAATGAGAAAACAGTGTCTTACATCAAGGAGAAGATAAGTGGAGATCTCTCTCCAGAGAGATGTATCAATCTGTTCCACTGTCTTAATGAGCTGAACGACCGTTCTCTGGTGGAGGAGATCCAACAGTACCTGAAATCCGGAAGTCTCAATAGAGAAGATCTCTCTCCTGCTCAGTGGTCAGCTCTGGTCTTCATCTTACTGTCATCAGAAGAGGAGCTGGACGTGTTTGACCTGAAGAAATACTCTACTTCAGAGGAGGGTCTTCTGAGGCTGCTGCATTTTAATACACAATATACATTATACTAGAATATTAAAGTTATATTATATTCAAAACATATGAGCTGGGAGCAGGAGGGAGCCTATTTTAATATGTTATTTTCTAAACTACACATTTGGATTGTGAACCATTAGTAACAGCACCACTTCAGTAGGAAGTCCAGTAACAACTGGGTATTATACCAGGAAACACCACAACTGGGTTTTTCCCTAGCCTGTTCATATTTGTGAATACTTGTTTTTCAATTAGAATGAATACTGGACAATACTGGACCACGCTACTAATTCCACTCCAATATTTGCTGTCGTACTTACAGCGCTGTTATCATTTGTTAAAGTTACATTTACATTTTCATTTTTTCTCTTTTAAAGACTGAAGTGGTTTTAATTCTAATAAGCCCTTTCAACACAGCAGTGGCAAACCGTGTCTATCACAACTGGACCTTTTGTAGACCACCTCCCCTCCACTTTATGCCTTATCTCATTCAGGCAGATAAGATTGTCGCAGCCCATGTCCAAGTGGACCATAGTTGTCAAAGCAGTGTCCATGTAGTGAAGTTACAGCCCAACACAGACCACCACACACATGCTTTCGATGAGTTACTGTACTGGTACTGTACTGTAGATCGCTACATCGTCACACACCATCAGGGCCTACTCCACTCAGCTATTATGTTTCATCGGCAAATGAAGACAAATGAGTCACTCACCAATGATGTTCACTTAATGAGGCCAATAAAACAATAAACCAATCGGGTTTATTGTTGCGGGACATCCAGGGCTCCAGAGAGGGACCGGGACTTTTCTGAGTCAAGTCCGACATGGGGCCCCCTCTTCCCTAGAGCGATGTACCGCTGATTTGAAAGAGCTCCAGAGCTCCAGAGCTCCAGATTGACCGGGACTTTGCCCTGAATGTGTCCAACACGGGTCACCCCCGTGGAACTAGCTAGAGCGATGTACCGCTGATTTGCCGACTTCCATACACTGACTCTCTACTATACTTAGATCGATACATAATATAATTATAATAAACCAATAAAACTTCAATGAAATGCTATGTTGCACTAAGCTAGATTCTCTGTCTCGAGCCAGTGAACGGGACCTTCTAGCGTACCCTGGAACCGTTGGGAAATTTGAAAGAATACGCCCATTGGCTACAAATCAATATATGATTGGTTGATCAAATTGTCAATCCAAACATACGCTCTCATTTAGTTTAAGGATATTCTTCCCAGCAACCCAGAAAAATATCTGATTGGTTGCATTTGTTTTCTAACACAAAACCACTCAAATGCGTAGTGCATGGATCGAGAAAGACAAATAAATCAACGTAACACTATAATATAACAGATCAACAACACAGATACCATTCTAATTTATTGATTTTTATTTAAAATGTATTACATTTTTTAAATTGTATTAATTAAAAAAATGTTGGTTTCATCTGAGGCCAGGGTCTTCTCTGAATACCTTGAAGGCCCTGACGGTTCACCACTGCAACACAGTTCCTAACATATATGGAACAACAGTTCCATATCCCTGGACGAGGGCTGGGAAACGGTGACAGGAATGTGGAACGTAAAAAGGGGGCGTGGCTACCTGGACGAGGGCTGGGGAAACGGTGACATGAATGCGGGACTGATAGGGGGCGTGGCTACCTGGTCGAGGGCTGTGAACGCGGGGAGGCAGAACTGCCAATCCTGACAGTACCCCCCCCCCTCAAGGGACGTCTCCTGACGTCCCCAAAACCACAAAAACAAATGTCCCCCTCGCGAAGGGGGACACATGTCCCTGCCAGACATTCGTCTGCGCGACGTCGTCACTTGGGGGCAGCGCGACGTCGTCACTTGGGGACAGCGCGACGTCGGCAGGCGGGAAACGCATAAAGCTCAAAAGCAAAAGACCTAACTACAAAAATCTGACGGTGGCATGACGTGGAAACATGACGCTTGTTCATGCACATGAAAGTAGGAGCCTAACAACCAACAAAACAGTATATATATAATGAACTGGCCCGAACAAAAGAAGACGCCCCTATATAAACACAAGGAACATTACAGGTAGAAACAATGAGGTCCCAGGCAGCCAATCAGAGGGCAGGAAAACATGAGGGGGAAATTAACGGTGTAACATGAATGCGGGACGTGATAGGGGGCGTGGCTACCTGGACGAGGGCTGGGGAAACCAAGGTGACATGACTGAGGGACGTGATAGGGGGCGTGGCTACCTGGACGAGGGCTGGGGAAACCAAGGTGACATGACTGAGGGACGTGATAGGGGGCGTGGCTACCTGGACGAGGGCTTGGGAAACCAAGGTGACATGACTGAGGGACGTGATAGGGGGCGTGGCTACCTGGACGAGGGCTGGGGAAACCAAGGTGACATGACTGAGGGACGTGATAGGGGGCGTGGCTACCTGGACGGGGGCTGGGGAAACCAAGGTGACATGACTGAGGGACGTGATAGGGGGCGTGGCTACCTGGACGAGGGCTGGGGAAACCAAGGTCACATGACTGAGGGACGTGATAGGGGGCGTGGCTACCTGGACGAGGGCTGTGAACGCGGGGAGGCAGAACTGCCAATCCTGATAACTTTCTGGACTCATTACAGTTATTGTACTGCACTGTATTCATGATGCTGCTGCACTACTGGCACTTTAAAATGCTTAAATGCTACGTACAATTCATATCATCCATTAGCCACTTTATAGTTATTTTTATTGGAGTTTTTATTGTGTATAATATTCAAGCTTCACACAACATCAACTGGAACATGTTAGGAAGTATAGTATTGTGTTTTATAAATTTATACTGCAGGGGTGAATGGGGAGTAAGCATTATATTGTACTTTTTGCAAATGGCAAATAAATCTCTTGAATCTTGATTTACATCCATAAAAGTACAAGTTCAGACAAAATAATTAATTGTCATAGGAGTAACGTAACATATTTAACATTTATTTGTTGTTGCCCTGATAGTTTAAGGACATGTTTAATTACCGTATTGACCCGAATATAAGACGGGGTTTTTTTCCTAGAAAGAAATCTGAAAAAGAGGGGTCGTCTTATAATCGGGGTTTAGACTTTTCGATGTACCGTAATTTGTAATTTGCGCAACAACAGATCGCGCCAAATGAGTGTTCCGAGACACCGCAGACACTTAAAGTAACTCAAAGTCTTAAAGTAACAGTACATAAAAACATTTACCTGGAGAGATAGAAATGGAGAGACACAGCGACCTACTTGAAAAAAGTGGCTCAAAAGTAGGGCAAGTTAGTAAACAGGAGAGACGAAGTTACGATGCCAATTTTAAGATAATGGTGATAAACGAAGCAGAGACATCAAACACCTGTCATTGCGACGCAGGACAAGCCCAGCGCCTGCCCTCAGACTCCAGAGAGAAGCTACTGTCTTATCAGCGATATGTGATCAAGTTAAGGAAGAAGCACTCATACCCCCTTGATCAGATGGGCAATGCTGATCAAACGCCTGTGTATTTTGACATGCCAACATCTGTCACTGTGCATAAGAAAGGCAACAAATCAGTGATCTACTGATCTACTGGAAACGAGAAGAGCCGAGTAACTGTCATGTTAACGCGCCTCGCAGATGGCCCCCGTACGTGGGGGATTATCGTAGTGCCCAGGCAAAGGGCTGGAAGGAGACGGAGCTTGTGGTGGACTGGCTCAAGGTGGTGTGGGGCAGACGGCGTGGGGCACTCAGAAAGAAGAGGAATATGTTGATTCTGGATGCTTTCCGTGGACACTTCAAAACGCCAGTCAAAAAGCAAGTGAAAGAGTCGAATGGTGACCTAGTGATCATACCGGGCGGAATGACAAGCCAGCTGCAGGTGTTGGATGTGGTCATTAACAAACCATTCAAGGTTCATCTGCGCAAGAGATCCACAGAGTGGCTCCTGGCTGCTAATCACACACTGACACCGTCTGGAAAAATCCAAAAGCCTGCAGTACGTTTGCTCTGTGAATGGATCTTGCAAGCATGGGCTGACGTTTCCCCAGAAAACATCATTAATGGGTTAAGAAATGCTGCGTATCAAATGACATGGATGGCAGCGAGGAGGACGTGATGTGGGAGGAGACCGGGAAGCAGACACCGTGAGTGACGATAGCGGGAGTGAGAGGAACAACCCAGCGATGTAGAAGAAGAGTTGAATGAGAAGACAATGTGTGATATCATTACTTTCAAATACAATTATTTTCTTTATAAAAAAATATATTTGGTCTTCAAATTTTTTTTAATTTTTTTTTTCCAAAAATGAGTCTTGAAAAAGAGGGGTCGTCTTATAATCGGGGTCGTCTTATATTCGGGTCAATACGGTATTTGTTTGTTAATGGTGGTTTAAGGTGTTGTATTACATTCTTATTATACTCCTAGACAGTAAGGTGGAATTTAGAGTCAGTAAAGTTTATCAACAGCCTTTTCCTTAAAATGTGCCTTTTTAAGGGAACTTTAATGATTACCTTTGCTGAATATTTGTACATATTTTTTTCAGCTAACTGTTATTTAACGATCTTTTTTAAACTTTTAACTACTTCTCTTATGTTCATTATTGAACAAGTAAAATACTTCAGTTCTTTCAAACCCAGTTCCTAACATGTTCCTGTTGATGTTGTGTGAAGGCTGAATGGCTGTCATCTGTCAGAGAGATGCTGTGAAGCTCTGGCCTCAGTTCTCAGCTCCAACTCCTCCAGTCTGAGAGAGCTGGACCTGAGTACCAACGACCTGCAGGATTCAGGAGTGAAGCTGCTCTCTGCTGGACTGGGGAGTCCACACTGTACACTGGAGACTCTCAGGTCAGTTGGACTCAATGAGCAAACACTTACAGCACAGGGTTGGATTTCAGAAGACATTCAACTTGTTTACATCCATAAAATTACTAATTCAAACTCCTAAATAATTAATTTTCAACAACATTTTTATGATGGTGTTGCCCTGATAGTTTAAGGACATGTTTAATTAGTAGTTTGTTAATAGTGGTTTAAGGTGTATGTTGTATTACATTTTTATTCTACTCATAGACAGTAAGGTGGAATTTAGAGTTGTTTCGTAAAGTTTATCAACAGCCTTTTCCTTAAAATGTGCCTTTTAAGGGAACTCTAATGATTACCATTGCTGAATATTTGTACATATTTTTGACAGCTAAGTGTTATAATGTAAATATCTTGTTTTAACATTGACTACACTTCTCTTGTGTTCATTATTGAACAAGTAAAATAACAGTTCCTAATGTCACGGATTAAGTTAGAACCCAAATGAAGCACACAGGACACCAAGGACGGTTTGTGATATTTATTGTATATATCCACACAGACGGGGGCAGGCAGAGATGTCGAGGTCGAGCAGGTGATCAGGAACCAGGCAGGGCAGACGAACCAGGCAGGGGCAGGCAGAGACGTAGTCGAGGTCGAGCAGGTAATCAGGAACCAGGCAGGGCAGACAAACCAGGCAGGGACAGGGAGAGGCGTAGTCGAGGTCGAGCAGGTGATCAGGAACCAGGCAGGGCAGAAGAACCAGGCAGGGGCAGGCAGAGACGTAGTCGAGGTCGAGCAGGTGATCAGGAACCAGGCAGGGCAGACGAACCAGACAGGGACAGGCAGAGGTGTAGTCGAGGACAGGCAGCAGATCGGGAGACAGGTGGGGCGGGCAGGTCCGGGAAAGGCAGGGTTGGAAACAGGAATCAGACTTGGTAAACACTGGAGAGTCTGCATGATCAGGAACAATCTGGCACAGTGTGAGTGTGTGGGGGTAGGCTTAAATAGGAACGTTAACTGTGATGCGCTGCAGCTGCGGGTGAGAATTAACAAGGGGGGCGTGGCTATCAGGTAGTGAGTAGTGGGAGGAGGAGACAGGAATGTGGAACGTGATGAGGGGGCGTGAATATACGGGAGAGTGCTGTGGAAGCGAGGAGGCAGGAATGCAAACTGTGACATCTAACATGTTCCTGTTGATGTTGTGTGAAGGCTGAATGGCTGTCATCTGTCAGAGAGATGCTGTGAAGCTCTGGCCTCAGTTCTCAGCTCCAACTCCTCCAGTCTGAGAGAGCTGGACCTGAGTACCAACGACCTGCAGGATTCAGGAGTGAAGCTGCTCTCTGCTGGACTGGGGAGTCCACACTGTACACTGGAGACTCTCAGGTCAGTTGGACTCAATGAGCAAACACTTACAGCACAGGGTTGGATATCAGAAGACATTCAACTGATTTACAGCCATAATTCATAAGAAAAATTAATTTTGGGGTGTGTGTTGTGTGTGTGTTTGTGTGTGTGTGTATAGGTTGTCTGGCTGTCTGGTCACACATGAAGGCTTTTTACATTGACTACACTTCTCTTGTGTTCATTATTGAACAAGTAAAAGACTTGTGTTCTTTCGACCAAGTTCCTAAAATGTTCCTGTTGATGTTGTGTGAAGGCTGAATGGCTGTCATCTGTCAGAGAGATGCTGTGAAGCTCTGGCCTCAGTTCTCAGCTCCAACTCCTCCAGTCTGAGAGAGCTGGACCTGAGTACCAACGACCTGCAGGATTCAGGAGTGAAGCTGCTCTCTGCTGGACTGGGGAGTCCACACTGTACACTGGAGACTCTCAGGTCAGTTGGACTCAATGAGCAAACACTTACAGCACAGGGTTGGATATCAGAAGACATTGAACTGGTTTACAGCCATAATTCATAAGAAAAAATGATTTTTTTTTGTGGGCTGGCTGGCTGGCTGGCTGGCTGGCTGGCTGGCTGGCTGGCTGGCTTGCTGCACAGGAAGGCTTTTTACATTGACTCTCTTGTGTTCATTATTGAACAAGTAAAAGACTTGTGTTCTTTCAACCCAGTTCCTAACATGTTCCTGTTGATGTTGTGTGAAGGCTGAATGTCTGTCATCTGTCAGAGAGATGCTGTGAAGCTCTGGCCTCAGTTCTCAGCTCCAACTCCTCCAGTCTGAGAGAGCTGGACCTGAGTACCAACGACCTGCAGGATTCAGGAGTGAAGCTGCTCTCTGCTGGACTGGGGAGTCCACACTGTACACTGGAGACTCTCAGGTCAGTTGGACTCAATGAGCAAACACTTACAGCACAGGGTTTGATATCAGAAGACATTCTACTGATTCCATGCAGTGAGGAGATCTTTAGAACCAGGTGACCATCTCCATCACTAAGGACCACAACAACCCTGGGCACCATCTCTTCTCCCCCTACCGTCCAGTCGCTGGTTCTGCAGCATCCGTACAAGGACTACCAGGTTTAAGGGTAGTTTATATCCACACACAGTGACCTACTGAACTGCTAGGAGTGCTGCCACTATCATAACATGTCATTAACATTACACTATCATAACATGTCATTAACATTACACTATCATAACATGTCATTAACATTACACTATCATAACATGTCATTAACATTACACTATCATAACATGTCATTAACATTACACTATCATAACATTGTCATTAACATTACACTATCATAACATTGTCATTAACATTACACTATCATAATATTATCATTAACATTACACTATCATAACATTATCATTAACATTACACTGTAATAACATGTCATTAACATTACACTATCATAACATTGTCATTAACATTACACTATCATAACATTGTCATTAACATTACACTATCATAACATTGTCATTAACATTACACTATCATAACATTGTCATTAACATTACACTATCATAACATGTCATTAACATTACACTATCATAACATGTCATTAACATTACTCTATCATAAAATTGTCATTAACATTACACTATCATAACATGTCATTAACATTACACTATCATAACATGTCATTAACATTACTCTGTCATACTGAGCTGGACTTTCTGGACTCATTACAGTTACTGTACTGCACTGTATTCATGATGCTGCTGCACTACTGGCACTTTAAAATGCTTTTATGTGCTTTATGTACAATTCAAAACATGTACATATCATCCATTAGTCACTTTATTGTTATTTTTATTGTCATTTTTATTTTGTATAGTATTTTTTTTGTTAGTGTTTTATAAATTGATACTGCAGGAGGGAATGGGGAGTAAGAATTATATTGTACTTGGTGCAAATTGCAAATTATTCTCTTGAATCTTGATTTATATCCATAAATGTACAATTTCAGACCCCTAAATTATTAATTTCAGAGGAATAACGTAACTTATTAAAGATGTTGTTGCCATCATTATATAAGGTGTATGTGTGTGTTAATTCTTAATATACAATACATCTCTGTTAGTTCACTAATCACATGTATTTTAAGCCACAATATACATAATACTAGAATATTAAAGTTATAATAATATACAAAAGATATCTGTAGGTTCAATAATAACATGTATTACAATACAATATACATAATACTGGAATATTAAAGTCATAACAATATTCAAAACATATGAGCTGGGAGCAGGCTATAGGAGGGAGCCAGGAGGGAGCCAGCTATTTTAATATTTTATTTTCTAAACTACATTTGGATTGTGAACCATTAGTAACAGCACCACTTCAGTAGGAAGTCCAGTAACAACTGGGTATTATACCAGGAAACACCACAACTGGGTTTTTCCCTAGCCTATTCATATTTGTGAATACTTGTTTTTCAATTTGAACGAATACTGGACAATACTGGACCAGGCTACAAATTACACTCCAATATTGGCTGTTAAATCTTACCTACAGCGCTGTTATCATTTGTTAAACTTATATTTCTTATTCAAAATACTAGTAAAGACTGTTTTAATGGTGGTTTTAAGTGGTTTTAATTCTAATAAGTCCTTTCAACCCAGTTCCTAACATGTTCCTGTTGATGTTGTGTGAAGGCTGAATGGCTGTCATCTGTCAGAGAGATGCTGTGAAGCTCTGGCCTCAGTTCTCAGCTCCAACTCCTCCAGTCTGAGAGAGCTGGACCTGAGTACCAACGACCTGCAGGATTCAGGAGTGAAGCTGCTCTCTGCTGGACTGGGGAGTCCACACTGTACACTGGAGACTCTCAGGTCAGTTGGACTCAATGAGCAAACACTTACAGCACAGGGTTTGATATCAGAAGACATTCAACTGATTTACAGCCATAAAAGTACCAATTCACACATCTAAATAAAGAATATTCATAAGATTAACTCATTCTGGTGTGTGTGTGTGTGTGTGTGTGTGTGTGTGTGTGTGTGTGTGTGTGTGTGTGTGTGTGTGTGTGTGTGTGTGTGTGTGTGTGTGTGTGTGTGTGTGTGCGTGTGTAGGTTGTCTGGCTGTCTGGTCACACAGGAAGGCTGTTCTTCTCTGGCCTCAGCTCTGAGCTCCAACCCCTCCCGTCTGAGAGAGCTGGACCTGAGCTACAATCACCCAGGAGACTCAGGAGTTACGCTGCTCTCTGCTGGACTGGAGGATCCACGCTGGAGACTGGACACTCTCAGGTACGGAGAGGACAGCTCAGCTCTCAGGGACCGTGTCTCCTACAAGGATTCAACCAGCCACTAGATGAAGTGGTTTACCAAGGCAGCTGTAACTCATGTTGCGTACAAAGTGATGATCCAGCAGATCATGAGTGTGAATGTTTCAACTGCTCTCTTTGTTCCCCCCCAGGGTGGAGCACGGTGGAGGATGGAGGCTGAAACCAGGTCCAAAGAAGTGTGAGTGTCTGTTTAGTTTGAGTCATCACAACACACACGCACTCTTTAGATGGAAGGTCCATCCACACAGCAGGAGGTGACCTCCTACTGGGAATGAACATGAGTCATCTAATCAATATTAATATTGATGAGATACATGATGTATATTATCAATAATAATATAAATTACATACATGATGTATCTTCTCAATAATAATATTCATAAGATACATGATGGTTGACATGATGTATCCTATGAATATTATTATTGATAAGATATATCATGTATCTTATCAATAATAATATTGATAAGTTACATGATGTATCCTATCAATATAATTATTGATAGTCAAGTCAAGTCAAGTTTATTGTCACTTCACAGTTTACACAAGTATAAAGCAGTGATGTGAAAATCGTATGTGCAAAACCCGACGACAGACAGCAGTTATAAAAATAAGATAAAAATAGCTAAAAATATAATAAAAATATAATAAAAGTAAACAAATAAAAAAATAAATGCAATTTATAAAATGCAAAATATCGGCACAGAAAAGAGCAATATGTATATATAAATCAATGTAATAAAATATACATTGTTATATGCTATACGCCCTTGTTCAGCAGCCTGATGGCCTGACTGTGGAAGCTATCTCTAAGCCTATTCGTACGGCACTTGATACTGCGGTATCGCCTGCCTGACGGTAACAGTGAGTGCAGTTCGTGGCTGGGTGGGCAATGTCTTTCATAATTAGTTTGGCCTTGGCCACGCACTGCTGGTTGTATATATCCAGGAGGGAGGGGAGCTCACCTCCAACGATATACTGGGCCGTCCGCACCACCCTTTGAAGCGCTCTGCGCTCCAGTGCGGTGCAGTTCCCGTACCGGGCGGTGATACACCCTGTAAGAACACTCTCGATGGTGCCGGTATAGAATGTTCTAAGGATGCGGGGGCCCATGCTGAATTTCTTCAGACGCCTGAGGAAATACAGGCGTTGTTGGGCCCTTTTCACCACGTGTGTGGTGTGCGTGGACCATGTGAGGTCCTCGGAGATGTTCACCGAGGAACTTGAAGCCGCTGACCCTCCCTACTGCAACACCGTCGATGGAGATAGGGCTGTGCTCTCCCCTCTGCCTCCTGAAGTCCCCGATCAGCTCCTTGGTCTTCTTGACGTTGAGGGCGAGGCTGTTCTCCTGACACCACTGCTCAAGCGATCCTTGTCGCAATAGTTCCTTGGCAGGAACTATTGTGTTGAACGCTGAGCTGTAGGCTCAGCATTCGCACATAACAGTTCTTTCCCTCCAGGTGGGAAAGGGCAGTGTGGAGGGCCATGGCAATTGCGTCGTCCGTGGATCTATTTTGACGATATGCAAATTGCCATGGGTCCAGCGTGGCAGGTAACACGGAGAAAATAAAGTCCTTGACCAACCTCTCAAAGCATTTGCTTAGAATCGAGGTGAGGGCTACAGGTCTATAGTCATTCAGGCATGTTACCTTGGGTTGTTTAGGGACAGGCACGATGGTGGACATATTGAAGACTGCGGGGACAACAGCCTGGGACAGGGAGAGGTCTGCGCATGCTCTGAGGACGCGGCCCGGGATGTCATCGGGGCTTGCCGCCTTACGGATGTTCAGCCGCTTGAAGGTGCGCCGTACATTCGCCTCCGAGATGCTCAGCAGGCTTGTCTCCTCAGGCGACGCTGGCTTCGGCGGGCTGCCGTTTACGTCGAACCGAGCAAAAAAAGTATTTAGCTCTCCTGGGAGGGAGGTAGAGGAGTTCTCTACACAACTGGTTCTCCCTCCGAAGTTTGTTATCGTCTGCAGTCCCTGCCACATACCCCTCGCATCGTGGCTCTTGAATTTATCTTCCACTCTGTCCTTACTCAGTAATACTCCCGCTTGGCAGTGACAATGGTCTTATGGATGTCACGGTTATGGTGGTTGACAGGGGGCGTGGCCAGGCGCGTGCACTGGCGGCGCACACACACACCTGTCAACTATTACCGTGGCTGTTTGCCAAGTATCTCACCTTGGGCTATTTATACCGTCATTTGGAGACGTCGCTAGTTCGTACTTCGTATAACCCTTGATGTACGCTACTAGTCCCCAGGTGAAACTCTTCCCTGGTCCTGATCGTCCGGCTGCCTACTACCCGTTCGGTACTACGCACCTCGACCTCCCGGTATCCAGACCCTTCGCCTGTCCATGATCTTCCACCTGTCTACTACCTGTCAGTACTACGCACCTCGACCGCCCGCTGTTTCAACCCTTCGCCTGTCCCGGATCGTCCGGCTGTCTACTACCCGTTCGGTACTACGCACCTCGACTTCCCGGTATCCAGACCCTTCGCCTGTCCCTGACCTTCCACCTGTATACTACCTGTCGGTACTACGAACCTCAACCTCCCGGTATTTCGACCCCTTGTCTTTGACAATCCCATGTGCGTGCCGTTGTACAATAAACCAACTGTTCTCCCCTCTCTGGTCTGTTGTCTGCGTTCGGGGTCCAACCTACACCCCCCATTGTGACAACGGAGGTCGTAAAGGGCTCTCGTATATTCCTCCGTATTCCTGGAGCCAAAGACGGCGTTACGCGCATGTAGGGCAGCGCGAACATCGCCGTTAATCCACGGTTTCTGGTTGGGATATATCCGAACCGACTTGGTCGGAACAACGTCATCTATGCACTTCTTGATGAACCCGGTGACCGAGGACGTACTCATTGATGTTATTGTCCGAGGCAACGCGGAACATGTGCCAGTCAGCGTGATCAAAACAATCCTGCAGCGTAGAATCTGATTGGTCCGACCAGCATTGGACCTCCCTCACAGTGATCGGTTGCTGCTTCAGTCTCAGCCTATAGGCGGGGAGCAGCTGGATAGAGCGGTGGTCTGATTTGCCGAGCGGTGGGCGGAGGAGGGCCTTGTAGCCATCACGGAACGGGGTGTAGCAGTGGTCGAGGATCCGCTCACCCCGTGTCTTGCTCGTTATGTGTTGGTAGAACTTCGGGAGAACCTTCTTCAGGTTCTCCTTGTTGAAGTCCCCCGCCACGATGAGAGCAGCCTCAGGGTGGGCCGACTCCTGTTCGCTGATAGCCCGTACAGTTCCTAAAGGTTCTCTGCATTTGACCCATCCTAGTGTTAGGAGCAGTGGGCAGCCTTTATTACGGCGCCCGGGGAGCAGCGTAGGGAGTGCCTTGCTCAAGGGCACTTAGGCAGTAACCTGGTGTTTCCGGGTCTTGAAACGGGGACCTTGCGGCTCTCATGTAACTTATTAATATTATTATTGATAAGATACATGATGATTGACATCATGTTTCTTATCAATATTAATATTGTTAACCATCACAATGAATCCACCTTTTATAAAATACAACAGGTATTATTACTGATACATGGTTATTTATTAATGAATTATTATTGATTATTAGTAGTGTTGTTATTATTATTAGACCATAACAATACTCACATTATTAAAGGTTTTATAAAAAATGTACAGTTTGGGTTCCAAAGGAGCAGGTTTAAGGGGCGTGGCCAAACGCTGTCCAACCCCCCCTCACTGGAGCCAGGGGGCTGAGCCAATAGAAAACCACTGGTTGATCTGGAAGTAGACAACATGTCCCCGTTTGATAACTTTCTACATTTCAGTCCAAAACATCAGAAATGCTGACCAACACGTTTAGAGACCCAAACGGAGCAGCTTTCCCTTTAATATTAGTGTGTGTATTTAATATTATATTATAACAACTACTCTTATTCTGATGATTATCATCATCCTTATGGTTCAAATAAGGACCATCTGTCACGGGTTGACGAGGAGAATGAGGAACGGGGACTTAGGAGGTGAACCCAAATGCACGACTCCATGACACACATATCTAAATAAAGAGTCTTTACTGATAAATACAGTAACACACAAACCACTTAGATGGAAACGCATAAAGCTCAAAAGCAAAAGACCTAACTATAAAAACCTGACGGTGGCATGAGGTGGAACCATGACGCTTGTTCATCCACATGAAACAAGTAAGAACTCTAACATGAAGCAAGTAGCAAGTCTCACAACGTGAAACAAGTAGGAGCCTAACAACCAACAGAATATAATGAACTGGCCCAACAAAAGAAGACGCCGCCTATTTAAACACAAGGAACATAACAGGTGGAACAATGAGGTCCCAGGCAGCCAATCAGAGGGCAGGAAAACATGAGGGGGAAGATCACGGTGATGCGCTGCAGCTGAGAGCTAACAAGGGGGCGTGGCTACCTGGACGAGGGCTGGGGAAACCAAGGTGACAGGACTGAGGGACGTGATAGGGGGCGTGGCTACCTGGACGAGGGCTGGGGAAACCAAGGTGACATGACTGAGGGACGTGATAGGGGGCGTGGCTACCTGGACGAGGGCTGGGGAAACCAAGGTGACATGACTGAGGGACGTGATAGGGGGCGTGGCTACCTGGACGAGGGCTGGGGAAACCAAGGTGACATGACTGAGGGACGTGATAGGGGGCGTGGCTACCTGGACGAGGGCTGGGGAAACCAAGGTGACATGACTGAGGGACGTGATAGGGGGCGTGGCTACCTGGACGAGGGCTGGGGAAACCAAGGTCACATGACTGAGGGACGTGATAGGGGGCGTGGCTACCTGGACGAGGGCTGGGGAAACCAAGGTCACATGACTGAGGGACGTGATAGGGGGCGTGGCTACCTGGATGAGGGCTGGGGAAACCAAGGTCACATGACTGAGGGATGTGATAGGGGGCGTGGCTACCTGGACGAGGGCTGGGGAAACCAAGGTCACATGACTGAGGGACGTGATAGGGGGCGTGGCTACCTGGACGAGGGCTGGGGAAACCAAGGTCACATGACTGAGGGACGTGATAGGGGGCGTGGCTACCTGGACGAGGGCTGGGGAAACCAAGGTCACATGACTGAGGGACGTGATAGGGGGCGTGGCTACCTGGACGAGGGCTGGGGAAACCAAGGTCACATGACTGAGGGACGTGATAGGGGGCGTGGCTACCTGGACGAGGGCTGGGGAAACCAAGGTCACATGACTGAGGGACGTGATAGGGGGCGTGGCTACCTGGACGAGGGCTGGGGAAACCAAGGTGACATGACTGAGGGACGTGATAGGGGGCGTGGCTACCTGGACGAGGGCTGGGGAAACCAAGGTGACATGACTGAGGGACGTGATAGGGGGCGTGGCTACCTGGACGAGGGCTGGGGAAACCAAGGTCACATGACTGAGGGACATGATAGGGGGCGTGGCTACCTGGACGAGGGCTGGGGAAACCAAGGTCACATGACTGAGGGACGTGATAGGGGGCGTGGCTACCTGGACGAGGGCTGTGAACGCGGGGAGGCAGAACTGCCAATCCTGACACCATTGAAGAATAAAACAAATTTGAACGTGTGAATGATGTTTTGAATAACGATTACTATAATGAATTATGATTATGAATATTATTATTTATTATTATTAATACACATTTTACTTTTATGAAAAAATAATTCAATAATTTATTAATTCATTTTTCATACTATTATTATTATTATTACTAGGGATGGACGATCACGTTTTTTGCCACCGATCACAATGAGAAATATCTGCCCCACCGATCACCGATTTATTTTTATTTTTTTAGCAGCTCTAGCGGTCTACAGTGCATTGCTGCTATAGCAGTCTATTATAGCAGGGGTTCCCAAACGCCGGGCCGCGGACCGGTACCGGGCCATGGAGGTGTTACTGCCGGGCCGCCAAACAGCTGTGTGTTTATCATCATATTTGACTCAAATAATTTGAGTATAGGTGAACGGCGGGCGGTATAATCTATATATAGAGATGATATATATAGTATAATCTATATATATAGATTATATAGCGGTATAATCTATATATATATATTAAATATATATCGGCGGCATAACGAGAGACTTTCAGTTGCACGCGCTACTAAAGAGACTACGCGCTAGTGACGTGTCGGTCGCGAACGAGCCGGGGTTTGTGTTACGGGCGCTCCGCGTACATGCGCGTTTATACTGAAATCGAGCCCTGCCGTTTTGTTAGGGGTGTGTGTTGACACACACTTTGACAACCGGTCCGCGAAAATTGACAACTGGTCCGCGAGATTTATTTTCATGTATCTGCCAGTCCGTGGCACAAAAAAGGGTGGGAACCCCTGTATTATAGAACAGTTTCATCCATCATGCATTCCTGGGGTTCTCGTTCTCCACGGTCAGTTTAACAAACTCGCCATGCTGCGCTGGGTGATGGGTTTTCAGGTGTCTTATTAAATTTGTCGTGTTGAAATGTTTTACCTTGCTTCCTCCACGAGATATTTTCTCTTTGCACACATTACAGATGGCAAATGTTACATCTGTATCACACACTTTGAAGAAACTCCACACTGCAGACACCGCTGACATGTTGAGGCAGGGCGAGTATCACTCTGTTTAGAAAAGAGGCGGGGCCCCACGTGTTTTACTCGCTGGTAAAGAGATGAGCTCACGTGTTTCTCACGTGCAGGATCGGCTATGAAATCGGCAACATTAAAGCAAGATCGGCATTCTCCGATTGCGCATTTTTCTTCAAAATCGGCCGATAATGATCAGAAGCCGATCGATCGTCCCACCTCTAATTATTACTATTATTATATAAATTGAATAATAATATTATTATAATTGTAATGTAAGACATTAGAACATAATAATCCTGATACTACTAATATATTGATGACACACACAGAGCCCATGTGGTGACGCTGAGGGACTGAGAACATCAGGAGAACACAAACTACAGTCTGGCCTCAGTTTCTAGGAACAACAACAACAGTTCAGCAGACTAATCATGTCTTGTTCTCCATCAGATGCGTGTGAACTCACACTGGACCCAAACACAGCCTGGAGAGGACTCTCTCTGTCTGAGGACAACAGGAAGGTGACAAAGGTTAGAGAGGAGAAGAAGGATCCTGATCACCAAGAGAGATTTGACTCCTATCTCCAGGTGTTGTGTAGAGAGGGTCTGACTGACCGCTGTTACTGGGAGGTGGAGGTGGAAGGAGGAGGTGTTTATATAGGAGTGACATACAGAGGAATCACTAGGAGTGGACTGGGTTTTGACAGCTGTCTTGGATTAAACAACAAGTCCTGGAGTCTGTATTGTACTAATAATGGTTACTCTGTCTGGTATAACGGTAGTGAAACAGTCATAGATCTCCCCCCCTCTAACAGAGTAGGAGTGTATGTTGACCGGCCTGCTGGCTCTCTCTCCTTCTACAGAGTGTCCCCAGATGGAGGAGGGTCCTCAGACACACTGACACTCATCCACACCTTCCAGTCCACATTCACCCAGGAGGACCTCCTCCCTGGGTTTAGGTTCTGGGGGGGTTATGGTTCCTCAGTGTCTCTGTGTCCGGTGTAGCAACACACAAACACACACATACACACACACACACACACACACACAAACACACACACACACACACACACACACACACACATAAAGTATACACTATACACACACACATACACACACACACACACACACACATAGTATACACTATACAGACACACACACACACGGGGGGGTGAGGGGGGAGCTTCTCCCTTAAGGCCACAAATGGCCAGAGAGCAGTTTCAGAGGTCAGGGGTCAGTGGAGGTGATCTACCACCATGGGTCCTACCACTGGGTCACGGATGGACCCCAGGGATTTAAAGACTGTTCAACTTTTGACTGTTATTCATTTTGATCGCTAAAAATTCCTGAAAACTGCTTCATGCAATATGATGTTTTAAATGGTTGAACTTTCTCTTTAACACGTTCTAGAAGACTGTTGTATTCAATATGATGTTTTAAATGGTTGAACTTTCTCTTTAACACGTTCTAGAAGACTGTTGTATTCAATATAATGTTTTAAATGGTTAAACTTTCTCTTTAACACGGTCTAGAAGACTGTTGTATTCAATATGATGTTTTAAATGGTTGAACTTTCTCTTTAACACGTTCTAGAAGACTGTTGTATTCAATATAATGTTTTAAATGGTTAAACTTTCTCTTTAACACGTTCTAGAAGACTGTTGTATTCAATATAATGTTTTAAATGGTTGAACTTTCTCTTTAACACGTTCTAGAAGACTGTTGTATTCAATATAATGTTTTAAATGGTTGAACTTTCTCTTTAACACGTTCTAGAAGACTGTTGTATTCAATATAATGTTTTAAATGGTTGAACTTTCTCTTTAACACGTTCTAGAAGACTGTTGTATTCAATATAATGTTTTAAATGGTTGAACTTTCTCTTTAACACGTTCTAGAAGACTGTTGTATTCAATATGATGTTTGTGGTGGAGATGAAGATGTGTTCTCAGAGCTAAAGGGAGTCATGCATTGGGTGTTCTTTCATGGTCTGACCAGCTAAATATCACATGTTCATGTTGTTCCTTTGATTCTTTGAAGCATTATTAATCACATGGGATTGTTTCCTTTAAATCCTTTTTTGAAGTGTTATTAAAGTATGATGTTGGATTGGTGTTCATGACGTTGTGTTCCATAATCCAGTGAGGTGAACATGATGTGTTGTCCTTTTCAAAAGGAGCTAAATGTGATGGTAAAGCCCTCTGGTGTAGTAAGAGCCCAATGGGGAGGGTGGTGAGTGATGAAGAGGAGGGTGGTGAGTGATGAAGAGGAGGGTGGTGAGTGATGAAGAGGAGGGTGGTGAGTGATGAAGAGGAGGGTGGTGAGTGACGAAGAGGAGGGTGGTCAGTGATGAAGAGGAAGATGGTTAGTGAGGAAGAGGGTGGTTAGTGATGAGGAGGAGGGAGGTGAGTGATGAAGGACTTGCTTGGACTCCTTGATTGGACCAATCAAGGAGTCCAAGCAAGTCCTTCCTTTTCCTTTTTAAACGTTGCGTTCAACACCCGATTAGAACGTTAACAAACGTTACTTTTAGAGTTCCTTCTGTTGGGGTCCAGAAACCGGTTTGATGAGCGTTTGTTGAACACCAAAATACAACCCAAGTCAAACCTGGTTTGGCTTCAAATAACCTGTTTTGCTGCTTGGGACGAAGCCGAAAAATAACCTTAACACAGAGAGGGGGATGGAAATGATAACCAACAACCATCAATAATATTCATAATAACCATCATAACAATACACTAAAGAGTATATACATTGACTAAATCAAAACGTGTTTAGATTATAATAAGGGTATAAACATACACTACACCACCTACTGCTATGTATAGAGGACCATAAGACAGTGTTTAGATTATAATAAGGCTATAAACATACACTACACCACCTACTGCTATGTATAGAGGACCATAAGACAGTGTTTAGATTATAATAAGGGTATAAACATACACTACAATATTGTTGCATATTGTTTGCCAACTTATTGTACTTTGTCCCTTACACTTTAGTCTGAATTATTGTACTTCTACCTGAGCTCTGGTTCAGTTATTGGAGACGTGTTAGAAATTAAATGCACTTTTGACTTCTGGTGACGAGTTGTTCTCTTACCTTCCTTTGTTGAAACACACTATTGTAAGTCTCTTTGGATAAAAGCGTCTGCTAAATGACTGTAATGACTGCTGTATGCTCCTTAATGACCTCTGACCCCTACATGCTCCTTAATGACCTCTGACCCCTAATGACCTCTGACCCCTACCTGCTCCTAATGACCTCAGACTCTCCTTTTAAAGCTCTGTCTCTTGTCTGTGTGTGTGACTATATATATATAGATATACAGATATCTACAGTACATTGTAACTGTCTGTCTGGTTGTCTGTCACATCAACCGACTGTTACACACAACTGTTACCAATGGCACATTAGTTCCAGTTCTCCCTGTGTGTGTGAGTGGTAAATGGACATTTATAGAGCTCTTTTCTAACCAATGGTTACTCAAAGCTCTCTACAAGTCCTCACATTCACCATTCATCCACTCATTCAACCACCAACGGAGGAGTCAGCCATCAAGGAGACAGCCAGCAGGTCAGGAGCAGTTAGGGTTAGGGGGTCTTGATCAAGGACACCTCCACAGCTTTTGATAGGAGGAGGCGGCGGGGATCGAACCAGCGACCTGCCGGTGGTGAGGCGACCGCTCTACCTCCTGAGCTATATTGCCACCCTGTGTGTGTGTGTGTGTGTGTGTGTGTGTGTGTGTGTGTGTGTGTGTGTGTGTGTGTGTGTGTGTGTGTGTGTGTGTGTGTGTGTGTGTGTGTGTGTGTGTGTGTGTGTGTGTGTGTGTGTGTCTATGTGTGTGTGTGTGTGTGCCTGTGCCTGCGTGTGTCTATGTGTGTGTGTGTGCCTGCACGTCTGTGTGTGTGCCTGCGTGTGTGTGTGTGCCTGCACGTCTGTGTGTGTGCCTGCGTGTGTGTGTTTATATGTTTATACGTGAGAATGGGTTCCTGTATTGGCTTGGTTTGGATGTAAGCACACACACACACACACACAGAGACACATGCAGGCACACACACACACACACACACACACACACACACACACACACAGGAAACCACAAGCAACAGAACAAGGTGAAACTATAGCAACGGAAAAACCCACAGGAAGTGTGTGTGTGTGTGACAGAGAGAGAGGGAGGGTGTGCTCTAGAGAGAGACACTGGTACTATATAGATAGATAGATAGATAGATAGATAGATAGATAGATAGATAGATAGATAGATAGATAGATAGATAGATAGATAGATAGATAGATAGATAGATAGATAGATAGATAGATAGATAGATAGATAGATAGATAGATAGATAGATAGATAGATAGATAGATAGATAGATAGATAGATAGATAGATAGATAGATAGATAGATAGATAGATAGATAGATAGATAGATAGATAGATAGATAGATAGATAGAGCTTTTTAGGCTTTTGTAGTTCTTTGTTACTTTTGTGATGTGAATGTGTGCTTCCCATGCCAATAAAGCTCTGTTGAATTGAATAGACTGGTAAGTCAAGTCAAGTCAAGTTTATTAAGTATATAAAGTGTATAAAGCAGTGAGTGAAAATCTTATGTGCAAAACCCGACGACAGACAGCAGTTATAAAAATAAAATAAAAACAATAGAATAAAAAGTAAAAAAATTACAAAACTGTATAAAGTTCAAATTAAAATATATAAGAGTAAAATGCAATTTATAAAATGCAATATATCAGCACAGAAAAGAGCAATATGTATATATAAATCAATGTAATACAATCTACATTGTTATATGCTATAGGCCCTTGTTCAGCAGCCTGATGGCCTGACTGTGAAGCTGTCTCTGAGTCTATTTGATACCACTTGATACTGAGGTATCGCCTGACTGACGGTGACAGTGAGTACAGTTGGTGGCTGGGGTGGGCAATGTCTTTATGATGCTGAAACACACACACACACACACACAGTTAAACACACACACACACACACACACACACACACACACACACACACACACACACACACACACACACACACACACACACACACACACACACACACACACACACACACACACACACACACACACACACACACACACACACACACACACACACACACACACACACTCACTCACAGTTAAACACACAGGTAACCACTGGAGGCTGAGGTGGAGATGTCTAGATGTACAGTAGAGTATAGAACAGAAGAGATTAGAACACAATAGATCAGTTCTCAACACACAGCTTCCCTTTCTGTTTTATTGCGGTGGTTTGAAGCGCAGCCACTGAGACAACATGTTTAGTTCATGCAACAGTTTCATTATTTAGTTATTTACTTACATATTGAGCTCTTAGTCAATTGTTCATTCATGTGTTCATTGTTCTTTATCTCAAAGGTTCACAGCGACCTCTGCTCTTAATCGATGACCCAATCCCTTCACGGTTCTTACTCGTATTTTAATATCTGTATATCGCTGTGTTCTGCTGCTCGCTGCTGGCGACACTAGAGCATTACAACACCACGCAGCTCTAATAATATCATATATATATATTATATACAAGCAGTTATATTAAAGCTGGACACATTATCTACGTGTCATTACAGTCGTGCTGCGGGTTTAAAGGGTGAATAAAACAACATTACATGAAAACCTTCCAATATGAATAGTGTTCTTTAATAATGATCTTCCTGTGATCCAGAGCCCATTGTGTCCAGTTATATGGAAATACCCTACGGATGTGATTGGTTTAATTTGATAGGTGTGCTTATTGAGGACTATATCTCTTAATAAATACAGAACATGAACCCTACTGTCTCTCATGTCGTGTATGGCGTGTGAAACCATTGGTAGAGTCCAGATAAAAGATGATGTCTTTAAACAAGGACGGCCTTGTAGCTGAAGGAAAGTACAACCACTTGGACACAATGAGGACAATAGAAATACACACGCATGCATGACCACACCCACACATATATAGAAGTGCAAACACACAGACACTCATAGAAACACACACACACACACACACACAC
>CM051000.1:2375488-2390966 GCA_027704905.1 Muraenolepis orangiensis | reverse complement strand
CATTTACATTTACATTTAGGGCATTTGGCAGACGCTTTTATCCAAAGCGACTTACAAGGTGTACATTAGTTGAAGCAGACAATAGCATAACACTGGGGTACGCAAACATATAAATACAGCAGTTCACAAGTATTCATATTGACAAGATGAATAACACAATTTCGTACTGCTAGGTCACCTGCTTAAGTAGCTGTGATAAGAGCGTGTTAACAACATTAAGGACATACACTTGCTAACATATACAACATGCTAAGAGCTATTAATGTCAGGACTTAAGCAAGTTTACGGGTTTCACAAAGGAGAGTCCAGGTGGACTCTGAACAGGTGGGTCTTGAGTCTCTTGCGGAAGCTGGCGAGGGACTCTGCCGTCCTGACATGAGACGGGAGTTCATTCCACCACTGTGGGGCCAGAGCCGTGAAGAGCTGGGTTTTGGACGAGCGATGTTTGGTTGACCTTAGTGAAGGTCGAACAAGTCGCCTGGCAGAAGTTGAGCGGAGCGCTCTGGCTGGGATGTAGGGTTTGACCAACGCCTGGAGGTAGGCCGGGGCAGTTCCATTGACTGCCCTAAAGGTCAGCACCAGAATCTTGAATTTGATGCGAGCATTTACCGGAAGCCAGTGGAGTTCGCGGAAGAGAGGGGTCACGTGGGAGAATTTCGGTAGGTTGAATACCAGGCGTGCTGCTGCGTTCTGGATGCGTTGGAGGGGCTTGGTTGCAGAGGCGGGGAGTCCCGCCAGGAGAGAGTTGCAGTAGTCGAGGCGGGTGATGACGAGCGCTTGGACCAGGATCTGCGCCGCTTCACGTGTGAGGAAGGGCCGGATCCTGCGGATGTTGTAGAGGGCAATTCTGCAAGATCGGGCCACCGCGGTGACGTTGGCATTGCAGGACAGCTGGTCATCTACCACCACACCAAGGTCTCTTGTTGTGGTTGAGGGGGAGACTTGGGTGTTCTCGATGGTGACCAGTAGGTCCATCTGAGGGCAGTCTTTCCCCGGTATGAAGAGGAGCTCAGTCTTGTCAAGGTTGAGCTTCAGGTGGTTGGCGGCTGTCCATCTGCTGATGTCGGCCAGGCATTTCGAGATGCGTGTTGCTATTTGGGTTTCTGAGGGGGGAAAGGAGAGAAACAGTTGAGTGTCATCCGCATAGCAGTGATAGGAGAAGCCATGAGATGCGATTACAGAGCCTAGCGATTTAGTGTAAAGAGAAAACAGAAGGGGTCCCAATACTGAGCCTTGAGGAACTCCGGTGTCCAGGGTGCAGGGTTTGGACAGGGAACCGTTCCATGTGACCTGATAAGTCCGATCTGCGAGGTAGGAGGTGAACCAGGATAACGCAGTTCCAGCGATTCCAAGCTCGGCGAGAGTGGAGAGGAGGATCTGGTGGTTCACTGTGTCGAACGCCGCAGACAGGTCGAGAAGGATCAGTACCGATGAGAGGGACGAGCTTCTGGCATCACGAAGAGACTCTGTCACTGCGAGCAGTGCCGTCTCCGTGGAGTGCGCAGCCTTGAAGCCTGACTGGTGAGGGTCGAGGAGGTTGTTCTGGGAGAGATAGGAAGAAAGTTGTGAGGAGACAGCCCGTTCAAGGGTTTTGGACAGGAATGATAGGAGAGATACCGGTCTGTAGTTTTGGACATCAGTGATGTCTAGGGATGGTTTCTTGAGGAGCGGCTTGATTCTGGCAGTCTTGAAGGCTGCCGGAAACAGGCCTGCCTCAAGGGAGATGTTGATTTGGGATGTAAGGAAGGGAAGGATATCGCCCGAGATGTCCTGGAGAAGAGAGGAAGGGATTGGGTCGAGGGGGCAGGTGGTAGGGTGGTTAGATGTCACCAGTTTGTTAACTTCATCGGGGGAGAGGGGGTTGAAACAGGTAAGGTTAGTGGGGGTGGGAGAGGAGGGAGGGAGGAAAGCGGTGGGGGTGAAGGAGGAGGTAATGTCGTTCACCTTCTTCGTAAAGAAGGTGACAAAGTCATCAGCTGAGAGGGAGGAGGGAGGGGGAGGGGAGGGGGGGTTGAGGAGGGAAGAGAACATGGAGAAAAGTTTCCTTGGGTTAGAGGCAGAAGAGTTTATTTTTGTACGGTAGAAGGCAGATTTAGCAGCCGATACCGTGGAGGTGAAGCCAGCGAGGAGACGGAGGTAGTGAGCGAGGTCATCAGAGGAGTCCGATTTCCTCCATTTTCTCTCGGCCGCCCGTAGCTCTGCTCTACAAGCCCGCAGAGGTTCGGACAGCCAAGGAGGTGGAGGAGAGGCTCGTGCTGGTCTGGAGGTGAGAGGACAGAGAGAGTCGAAGGAGGAGGAGAGAGAGGAAGTCAGAGTGGAGGAGGCTTCCTCCACCGACAAGAGAGAGAATTGTTGGGGGGATGGTAGTGAGGATAGGACAGATGCGGAGAAAGAAGAGGGAGAGAGAGTTTTCAGGTTACTACGGAAGGTAACAATGTGGGGAGTAGTGGGTAGGGAGGTGGGGGATTTGAGAGGGAGAGAGAAAGCAACAAAATGGTGATCAGAGACAGGGAGGGGTGTGACCGAGATCACCGAGGTGGTACAGGATCTTGTGAAGACAAGATCCAGTTGGTTCCCAGCTCTGTGGGTAGGGGGAGAAGGAGTGAGTGTTAGACCGAATATGGCAAAAAAGTTAATGAATTCAGGAGATTGTAACTTATCCGACTGGATGTTGAAGTCACCCAGAACCACGAGTGGGGTGCCGTCCTCAGGAAAGCAGCTGAGGAGGGCGTCCATCTCGTCAAAGAAGTCACCAAGAGGGCCCGGTGGTCGGTAAATTACGGCAATGTTGAGCCTAGTTGGGATTGTAACAGAAACAGCATGAAATTCGAGTGCCGATCTGGTCAGATGACCCAGAGGGAGTACCTGATATGACCAGTTTGGAGAGACTAGGAGTCCCGTTCCTCCACCACGCCCAGAGGGTCGGGGGGTGTGGGTGAAGGAGTAGGTCGCGGAGAGAGCAGCTGCGGTAGCCGTGTTCTCAGGGGTGATCCAGGTCTCGGTGAGAGCCAGGAAGTGGAGAGACTGGAGTGCGGCGTAGGCCAGAATGGTTTCTGTCTTCTTGACCGACGATTGGCAATTCCAGAGTCCCCCTTTCACCACAAGATCTGTGAAGGTAGAAATAGTAGGATAGAGGAGATTGGAAGGGTTGCGGCGTCGAGAGGGAGAGCCTCGATGCCATCTATTGCGGGAGGATGTCCAGACTACAATGGAATCACGACACATAGCAAGGGTAGGGGGACTGGATTTGACTAGCTAGGACTATCTCCCAAGACAGACTCCTGTAGAACGACTCCTTGGTCTTTGTTCTGGGTCTTGTTCTGGACTCCGTAGAACGACTCCTTGGTCTTTGTTCTGGGTCTTGTTCTGGACTCCGTAGAACGACTCCTTGGTCTTTGTTCTGGGTCTTGTTCTGGGACTCCTGTAGAACGACTCCTTGGTCTTTGTTCTGGGTCTTAGTTCCTGGGGCCTGACGCTAAATGCTGACGCTAACAAACTACTTCTATGTTAATAGCCTATGCGATAGGGAGAGAGACTCATGCAGGGTTAGGCTCCTCCCTGTCGTTAACTCTATTGACTATGGCTGTATGGGCCAGACTGGGTGATTATCTTAGCACAACAATAGGCCTGTACACCTCACTTACTATGTACAGGTAACTAGCTTTGAGAAAAAGGTTCTACAATTTTATCAACACAAATAACAAGAACAACAATAAATCGTATGTCTACTTACCCACAGCAGAATACTATGTAGCCTGCTTCAAGAACAAAAATGTACAAGGGGATCCTAGGTGAATCCACTGCTTATATGCAGGGTTAGGCTCCTCCCTGTCGTTAACTCTATTGACTATGGCTGTATGGGCCAGACTGGGTGATTATCTTAGCACAACAATAGGCCTGTACACCTCACTTACTATGTACAGGTAACTAGCTTTGAGAAAAAGGTTCTACAATTTTATCAACACAAATAACAAGAACAACAATAAATCGTATGTCTACTTACCCACAGCAGAATACTATGTAGCCTGCTTCAAGAACAAAAATGTACAAGGGGATCCTAGGTGAATCCACTGCTTATATGCAGGGTTAGGCTCCTCCCTGTCGTTAACTCTATTGACTATGGCTGTATGGGCCAGACTGGGTGATTATCTTAGCACAACAATAGGCCTGTACACCTCACTTACTATGTACAGGTAACTAGCTTTGAGAAAAAGGTTCTACAATTTTATCAACACAAATAACAAGAACAACAATAAATCGTATGTCTACTTACCCACAGCAGAATACTATGTAGCCTGCTTCGAGAACAAAAATGTACGACGGCTTGCTGATCTCCCTCTCCCGTATGCCTGCTAGCTGATCTCTCTCTCCCGTACGCCGGCTAGCTGATCTCTCTCTCCTGTACGCCGGCTAGCTGATCTCTCTCTCTCCCGTACGCTGGCTAGCTGATCTCTCTCTCCCGTACGCCGGCTAGTTGATCTCTCCCTCCCGTACACCGGCTAGCTGATCTCTCTCTCTCTCCCGTACGCCGGCTAGCTGATCTCTCTCTCCCGTATGCCTGCTAGCTGATCTCTCTCTCCTGTACTCCTGCTAGCTGATCTCTCTCTCTCCCGTATGCCGGCTAGCTGATCTCTCTCTCTCCCGTACGCCGGCTAGCTGAGCTCTCTCTCCCGTACGCCGGCTAGCTGATCTCTCTCTCCCGTACTCCGGCTAGCTGATCTCTCTCTCCCATACGCCGGCTAGCTGATCTCTCTCTCCCGTACGCCGGCTAGCTGATCTCTCTCTCTCCCGTACGCCGGCTAGCTGATCTCTCTCTCCCGTACGCCGGCTAGCTGATCTCTCTCTCTCCCGTACGCCGGCTAGCTGATCTCTCTCTCCCGTTCGCCGGCTAGCTGATCTCTCTCTCCTCTCTCTCTCTCTAGCTGATCTCTCTCCCGTACGCCGGCTAGCTGATCTCTCTCTCCCGTACGCCGGCTAGCTGATCTCTCTCTCCCGTACTCCGGCTAGCTGATCTCTCTCTCCCATACGCCGGCTAGCTGATCTCTCTCTCCCGTACGCCGGCTAGCTGATCTCTCTCTCTCCCGTACGCCGGCTAGCTGATCTCTCTCTCCCGTACGCCGGCTAGCTGATCTCTCTCTCCTGTACGCCGGCTAGCTGATCTCTCTCTCCTGTACTCCTGCTAGCTGATCTCTCTCTCCAATATTTCTGCTAGCTGATCTTTCTCCCGTATGCCTGCTAGCTGATCTCTCTCTCCCTTACGCCGGCTAGCTGATCTCTCTCTCTCCCGTACGCTGGCTAGCTGATCTCTCTCTCCCGTACGCCGGCTAGCTGATCTCTCTCTCCCGTACACCGGCTAGCTGATCTCTCTCTCCCGTATGCCTGCTAGCTGATCTCTCTCTCCTGTACTCCTGCTAGCTGATCTCTCTCTCTCCCGTATGCCGGCTAGCTGATCTCTCTCTCTCCCGTACGCCGGCTAGCTGAGCTCTCTCTCCCGTACGCCGGCTAGCTGATCTCTCTCTCCCGTACTCCGGCTAGCTGATCTCTCTCTCCCATACGCCGGCTAGCTGATCTCTCTCTCCCGTACGCCGGCTAGCTGATCTCTCTCTCCCGTACGCCGGCTAGCTGATCTCTCTCTCCCGTACGCCGGCTAGCTGATCTCTCTCTCCTCTCTCCTCTAGCTGATCTCTCTCCCGTACGCCGGCTAGCTGATCTCTCTCTCCCGTACGCCGGCTAGCTGATCTCTCTCTCCCGTACTCCGGCTAGCTGATCTCTCTCTCCCATACGCCGGCTAGCTGATCTCTCTCTCCCGTACGCCGGCTAGCTGATCTCTCTCTCTCCCGTACGCCGGCTAGCTGATCTCTCTCTCCCGTACGCCGGCTAGCTGATCTCTCTCTCCTGTACGCCGTGCTAGCTGATCTCTCTCTCCTGTACTCCTGCTAGCTGATCTCTCTCTCCCATATTTCTGCTAGCTGATCTTTCTCCCGTATGCCTGCTAGCTGATCTCTCTCTCCCTTACGCCGGCTAGCTGATCTCTCTCTCTCCCGTATGCCGGCTAGCTGATCTCTCTCTCTCCCGTACGCCGGCTAGCTGATCTCTCTCTCCCTTACGCCGGCTAGCTGATCTCTCTCTCCCTTACGCCGGCTAGCTGATCTCTCCCTCCCGTACGCCGGCTAGCTGATCTCTCTCTCCCGTACGCCGGCTAGCTGATCTCTCTCTCCCGTACTCCGGCTAGCTGATCTCTCTCTCCCGTACGCCGGCTAGCTGATCTCTCTCTCCCGTACGCCGGCTAGCTGATCTCTCTCTCTCCCGTACGCCGGCTAGCTGATCTCTCTCTCCCGTACGCCGGCTAGCTGATCTCTCTCTCCTGTACGCCGGCTAGCTGATCTCTCTCTCCTGTACTCCTGCTAGCTGATCTCTCTCTCCCATATTTCTGCTAGCTGATCTTTCTCCCGTATGCCTGCTAGCTGATCTCTCTCTCCCTTACGCCGGCTAGCTGATCTCTCTCTCTCCCGTATGCCGGCTAGCTGATCTCTCTCTCTCCCGTACGCCGGCTAGCTGATCTCTCTCTCCCTTACGCCGGCTAGCTGATCTCTCTCTCCCTTACGCCGGCTAGCTGATCGATCTGTTCCGTATGCCTGCTAGCTGATCTCTCTCTCCCGTATGCCTGCTAGCTGATCTCTCTCTCTCCCGTACGCCGGCTAGCTGATCTCTCTCTCCCGTACGCCGGCTAGCTGAACTCCCTCTTCTATAAGCCTGCTAGCTGATCTCTCTCTCTCCCGTATGTCGGCTAGCTGATCTCTCTCTCCCGTACGCCGGCTTGCTGATCTCTCTCTCCGTAGGCCTGCTAGCTGATCTCTCTCTCCCGTACGCCGGCTAGCTGATCTCTCTCTCCCGTACGCCGGCTAGCTGATCTCTCTCTCCCGTACGCCGGCTAGTTGATCTCTCTCTCCCGTACACTGGCTAGCTGATCTCTCTCTCTCCCGTACGCCGGCTAGCTGATCTCTCTCTCCCGTACGCCTGCTAGCTGATCTCTCTCTCCTGTACTCCTGCTAGCTGATCTCTCTCTCCCATATTTCTGCTAGCTGATCTTTCTCCCGTATGCCTGCTAGCTGATCTCTCTCTCCCGTACGCCGGCTAGCTGATCTCTCTCTCCCGTACGCCGGCTAGCTGATCTCTCTCTCCCGTACGCCGGCTAACTGATCTCTCTCTCCTGTACGACGGCTTGCTGATCTCCCTCTCCCGTATGCCTGCTAGCTGATCTCTCTCTCCCGTACGCCGGCTAGCTGATCTCTCTCTCCTGTACGCCGGCTAGCTGTTCTCTCTCTCTCCCGTACGCTGGCTAGCTGATCTCTCTCTCCCGTACGCCGGCTAGTTGATCTCTCTCTCCCGTACACCGGCTAGCTGATCTCTCTCTCTCTCCCGTACGCCGGCTAGCTGATCTCTCTCTCCCGTATGCCTGCTAGCTGATCTCTCTCTCCTGTACTCCTGCTAGCTGATCTCTCTCTCTCCCGTATGCCGGCTAGCTGATCTCTCTCTCTCCCGTACGCCGGCTAGCTGAGCTCTCTCTCGCGTACGCCGGCTTGCTGATCTCTCTCTCCCGTACGCCGGCTAGCTGATCTCTCTCTCCCGTACGCCGGCTAGCTGATCTCTCTCTCCCGTACGCCGGCTAGCTGATCTCTCTCTCCCGTACGCCGGCTAGCTGATCTCTCTCTCCCGTACTCCGGCTAGCTGATCTCTCTCTCCCATACGCCGGCTAGCTGATCTCTCTCTCCCGTACGCCGGCTAGCTGATCTCTCTCTCTCCCGTACGCCGGCTAGCTGATCTCTCTCTCCCGTACGCCGGCTAGCTGATCTCTCTCTCCTGTACGCCGGCTAGCTGATCTCTCTCTCCTGTACTCCTGCTAGCTGATCTCTCTCTCCCATATTTCTGCTAGCTGATCTTTCTCCCGTATGCCTGCTAGCTGATCTCTCTCTCCCTTACGCCGGCTAGCTGATCTCTCTCTCTCCCGTATGCCGGCTAGCTGATCTCTCTCTCTCCCGTACGCCGGCTAGCTGATCTCTCTCTCCCTTACGCCGGCTAGCTGATCTCTCTCTCCCTTACGCCGGCTAGCTGATCTCTCCCTCCCATACGCCGGCTAGCTGAACTCCCTCTCCTATAAGCCTGCTAGCTGATCTCTCTCTCCCATATTTCTGCTAGCTGATCTTTCTCCCGTATGCCTGCTAGCTGATCTCTCTCTCCCGTACGCCGGGTAACTGATCTCTCTCTCCTGTACGACGGCTTGCTGATCTCCCTCTCCCGTATGCCTGCTAGCTGATCTCTCTCTCCCGTACGCCGGCTACCTGATCTCTCTCTCCCGTAAGCCGGCTAGCTGATCTCTCTCTCCCGTACGCCGGCTAACTGATCTCTCTCTCCTGTACGACGGCTTGCTGATCTCCCTCTCCCGTATGCCTGCTAGCTGATCTCTCTCTCCCGTACGCCGGCTAGCTGATCTCTCTCTCCTGTACGCCGGCTAGCTGATCTCTCTCTCTCCCGTACGCTGGCTAGCTGATCTCTCTCTCCCGTACGCCGGCTAGTTGATCTCTCTCTCCCGTACACCGGCTAGCTGATCTCTCTCTCTCTCCCGTACGCCGGCTAGCTGATCTCTCTCTCCCGTATGCCTGCTAGCTGATCTCTCTCTCCTGTACTCCTGCTAGCTGATCTCTCTGTCTCCCGTATGCCGGCTAGCTGATCTCTCTCTCTCCCGTACGCCGGCTAGCTGAGCTCTCTCTCGCGTACGCTGGCTTGCTGATCTCTCTCTCCCGTACGCCGGCTAGTTGATCTCTCTCTCCCGTACACTGGCTAGCTGATCTCTCTCTCTCCCGTACGCCGGCTAGCTGATCTCTCTCTCCCGTACGCCTGCTAGCTGATCTCTCTCTCCTGTACTCCTGCTAGCTGATCTCTCTCTCCCATATTTCTGCTAGCTGATCTTTCTCCCGTATGCCTGCTAGCTGATCTCTCTCTCCCGTACGCCGGCTACCTGATCTCTCTCTCCCATAAGCCGGCTAGCTGATCTCTCTCTCCCGTACGCCGGCTAACTGATCTCTCTCTCCTGTACGACGGCTTGCTGATCTCCCTCTCCCGTATGCCTGCTAGCTGATCTCTCTCTCCCGTACGCCGGCTAGCTGATCTCTCTCTCCTGTACGCCGGCTAGCTGATCTCTCTCTCTCCCGTACGCTGGCTAGCTGATCTCTCTCTCCCGTACGCCGGCTAGCTGATCTCTCTCTCTCTCCCGTACGCCGGCTAGCTGATCTCTCTCTCCCGTATGCCTGCTAAGCTGATCTCTCTCTCCTGTACTCCTGCTAGCTGATCTCTCTCTCTCCCGTATGCCGGCTAGCTGATCTCTCTCTCTCCCGTACGCCGGCTAGCTGAGCTCTCTCTCGCGTACGCCGGCTTGCTGATCTCTCTCTCCCGTACGCCGGCTAGCTGATCTCTCTCTCCCGTACGCCGGCTAGCTGATCTCTCTCTCCCGTACGCCGGCTAGCTGATCTCTCTCTCCCGTACGCCGGCTAGCTGATCTCTCTCTCCCGTACGCCGGCTAGCTGATCTCTCTCTCTCCCGCACGCCGGCTAGCTGATCTCTCTCTCCCATACGCCGGCTTGCTGATCTCTCTCTCCGTACGCCTGCTAGCTGATCTCTCTCTCCCGTACGCCGGCTAGCTGATCTCTATCTCCTGTACGCCGGCTAGCTGATCTCTCCCTCCCGTACACCGGCTAGCTGATCTCTCCCTCCCGTACGCCGGCTAGCTGAACTCCCTCTCCTATAAGCCTGCTAGCTGATCTCTCTCTCTCCCGTATGTCGGCTAGCTGATCTCTCTCTCCCGTACGCCGGCTTGCTGATCTCTCTCTCCGTACGCCTGCTAGCTGATCTCTCTCTCCCGTATGCCGGCTAGCTGTTCTCTCTCTCCCGTACGCCGGCTAGCTGATCTCTCTCTCCCGTACACCGGCTAGCTGATCTCTCTCTCCCGTACGCCGGCTAGCTGATCACTCTCTCCCGTACACCGGCTAGCTGATCTCTCCCTCCCGTACGCCTGCTAGCTGAACTCCCTCTCCCGTACACCTGCTAGCTGATCTCTCTCTCCCGTACGCCTGCTAAATGATCTCTCTCTCCCATAAGCCTGCTAGCTGATCTCTCTCTCCCGTACGCCGGCTAGCTGATCTCTCTCTCCTGTACTCCTGCTAGCTGATCTCTCTCTCCCATATTTCTGCTAGCTGATCTTTCTCCCGTATGCCTGCTGGCTGATCTCTCTCTCCCGTACGCCGGCTAGCTGATCTATCTCTCCCGTACACCTGCTAGCTTATCTCTCTCTCCCATACGCCTGCTAGCTGATCTCTCTCTCCCGTACGCCTGCTAGCTGATCTCTCTCTCCCGTACGCCGGCTAGCTGATCTCTCTCTCTCCCGTACACCGGCTAGCTGATCTCTCTCTCTCCCGTACGCCGGCTTGCTGATCTCCCTCTCCCGTATGCCTGCTAGCTGATCTCTCTCTCCTGTACGCCGGCTAGCTGATCTCTCTCTCCCGTACGCCGGCTAGCTGATCTCTCTCTCCCGTACACCGGCTAGTTGATCTCTCTCTCCCATATTTCTGCTAGCTGATCTCTCTCTCCCGTACGCCTGCTAGCTGATCTCTCTCTCCTGTACTCCTGCTAGCTGATCTCTCTCTCCCATATTTCTGCTAGCTGATCTTTCTCCCGTATGCCTGCTAGCTGATCTCTCTCTCCTGTACTCCTGCTAGCTGATCTCTCTCTCCCATATTTCTGCTAGCTGATCTTTCTCCCGTATGCCTGCTAGCAGATCGATCTCTTCCGTACGCTGGCTAGCTGATCTCTCTCTCCCGTATGCCTGCTAGCTGATCTCTCTCTCTCCCGTACGCCGGCTAACTGATCTCTCTCTCCTGTACGCCGGCTAGCTGATCTCCCTCTCTCCGTACGCCTGCTAGCTGATCTCTCTCTCCCGTACGCCTGCTAGCTGATCTCTCTCTCCCGTACGCCGGCTAGCTGATCTCTCTCTCTCCCGTACACCGGCTAGCTGATCTCTATCTCCCGTACGCCGGCTAGCTGATCTCTCTCTCCCGTACGCCGGCTAGCTGATCTCTCCCTCCCGTACGCTGGCTAGCTGAACTCCCTCTCCCTTACACTTGCTAGCTGATCTCTCCCTCCCGTACACCGGCTAGCTGATCTCTCTCTCCCGTACACCGGCTAGCTGATCTCCCTCTCCCTTACACTTGCTAGCTGATCTCTCCCTCCCGTACGCCGGCTAGCTGAACTCCCTCTCCCGTACACGTGCTAGCTGATCTCTCTCTCCCGTACGCCTGCTAGCTGATCTCTCTCTCCCATATTTCTGCTAGCTGATCTTTCTCCCGTATACCTGCGAGCTGATCGATCTCTTCCGTATGCCTGCTAGCTGATCTCTCTCTCTCCCGTATGCCGGCTAGCTGATCTCTCTCTCCCGTATGCCTGCTAGCTGATCTCTCTCTCCTGTACTCCTGCTAGCTGATCTCTCTCTCCCATATTTCTGCTAGCTGATCTTTCACCCGTATGCCTGCTGGCTGATCTCTCTCTCCCGTACGCCGGCTAGCTGATCTCTCTCTCCCTTACACCGGCTAGCTGATCTCTCTCTCTCCCGTATGCCGGCTAGCTGATCTCTCTCTCTCCCGTACGCCGGCTAGCTGATCTCTCTCTCCCTTACGCCGGCTAGCTGATCTCTCTCTCCCTTACGCCGGCTAGCTGATCTCTCTCTCTCCCGTATGCCGGCTAGCTGATCTCTCTCTCCCGTACGCCGGCTAGCTGATCTCTCTCTCCCGTACGCCGGCTAGCTGATCTCTCTCTCTCCCGCACGCCGGCTAGCTGATCTCTCTCTCCCATACGCCGGCTAGCTGATCTCTCTCTCCCGTACGCCGGCTAGCTGATCTCTCTCTCCCGTACACCGGCTAGTTGATCTTTCTCTCCCGTACACCGGCTAGCTGATCTCTCTCTCTCCCGTATGCCGGCTAGCTGATCTCTCTCTCCCGTACGCCTGCTAGCTGATCTCTCTCTCCTGTACTCCTGCTAGCTGATCTCTCTCTCCCATATTTCTGCTAGCTGATCTTTCTCCCGTATGCCTGCTAGCTGATCTCTCTCTCCTGTACTCCTGCTAGCTGATCTCTCTCTCCCATATTTCTGCTAGCTGATCTCTCTCTCTCCCGTATGCCGGCTAGCTGATCTCTCTCTCCTGTACGCCGGCTAGCTGATCTCTCCCTCCCGTACACCGGCTAGCTGATCTCTCCCTCCCGTACGCCGGCTAGCTGAACTCCCTCTCCTATAAGCCTGCTAGCTGATCTCTCTCTCTCCCGTATGTCGGCTAGCTGATCTCTCTCTCCCGTACGCCGGCTTGCTGATCTCTCTCTCCGTACGCCTGCTAGCTGATCTCTCTCTCCCGTATGCCGGCTAGCTGTTCTCTCTCTCCCGTACGCCGGCTAGCTGATCTCTCTCTCCCAGATTTCTGCTAGCTGATGTTTCACCCATATGCCTGCTAGCTGATCGATCTGTTCCGTATGCCTGCTAGCTGATCTCTCTCTCCCGTACGCCGGCTAGCTGATCTCTGTCTCTCCCGTACGCTGGCTAGCTGATCTCTCTCTCCCGTACGCCGGCTAGTTGATCTCTCTCTCCCGTACACCGGCTAGCTGATCTCTCTCTCTCCCGTACGCCGGCTAGCTGATCTCTCTCTCCCGTATGCCTGCTAGCTGATCTCTCTCTCCTGTACTCCTGCTAGCTGATCTCTCTCTCCCATATTTCTGCTAGCTGATCTTTCACCCGTATGCCTGCTGGCTGATCTCTCTCTCCCGTACGCCGGCTAGCTGATCTCTCTCTCCCTTACGCCGGCTAGCTGATCTCTCTCTCTCCCGTATGCCGGCTAGCTGATCTCTCTCTCTCCCGTACGCCGGCTAGCTGATCTCTCTCTCCCTTACGCCGGCTAGCTGATCTCTCTCTCCCTTACGCCGGCTAGCTGATCTCTCTCTCTCCCGTATGCCGGCTAGCTGATCTCTCTCTCCTGTACGCCGGCTAGCTGATCTCTCCCTCCCGTACACCGGCTAGCTGATCTCTCCCTCCCGTACGCCGGCTAGCTGAACTCCCTCTCCTATAAGCCTGCTAGCTGATCTCTCTCTCTCCCGTATGTCGGCTAGCTGATCTCTCTCTCCCGTACGCCGGCTTGCTGATCTCTCTCTCCGTACGCCTGCTAGCTGATCTCTCTCTCCCGTATGCCGGCTAGCTGTTCTCTCTCTCCCGTACGCCGGCTAGCTGATCTCTCTCTCCCATATTTCTGCTAGCTGATCTTTCTCCTGTATGCCTGCTAGCTGATCGATCTCTTCCGTATGCCTGCTAGCTGATCTCTCTCTCCCGTATGCCTGCTAGCTGATCGATCTGTTCCGTATGCCTGCTAGCTGATCTCTCTCTCCCGTATGCCTGCTAGCTGATCTCTCTCTCTCCCGTACGCCGGCTAACTGATCTCTCTCTCCTGTACGACGGCTTGCTGATCTCCCTCTCCTATAAGCCTGCTAGCTGATCTCGCTCTCCCGTACGCCGGCTAGCTGATCTCTCTCTCCCGTACACCGGCTAGTTGATCTCTCTCTCCCGTACACTGGCTAGCTGATCTCTCTCTCTCCCGTACGCCGGCTAGCTGATCTCTCTCTCCCGTACGCCTGCTAGCTGATCTCTCTCTCCTGTACTCCTGCTAGCTGATCTCTCTCTCCCATATTTCTGCTAGCTGATCTTTCTCCCGTATGCCTGCTAGCTGATCTCTCTCTCCCGTACTTTACAGTGGGGAGTATGGCGCCGTACGTCGCCGGAGGAAGCGAGGGAAGCGAGCCGGCGTGCTAGTCAGGCTGAGATGTCGATCCGATCGCCCCCCACTACCCACCATTCTACTGGCTAATGTACAGTCTCTGGACAATAAGTTAAGCGAACTACAGGCTCGTATTCAATTCCACCGGGAAACTAGGGACAATTGCATTATCTGCCTTACGGAGACATGGATGTCGGAGGGGGTTACCGACGCAGCTATCGAGCCGACGGGATTTTCCGTACACCGGGCGGACAGAACAAAGGCTCTCTCCGGTAAAGATCGCGGAGGGGGGGTATGTCTCATGATAAACAGATCTTGGTGCAACCAAAGTCATGTACATCCCCTCAAGTCTTTCTGTTCCCCGGACCTGGAGTACCTGATGCTTATGTGCCGTCCATACTGGCTACCTCGGGAGTTTACAGCGGTAACCGTGACCGCTGTTTACATTCCCCCACAAGCCAACACGGACACAGCGCTGAAGGAACTGTACGGGGCTATCAGCGAACAGGAGTCGGCCCACCCCGAGGCTGCTCTCATCGTAGCGGGGGACTTCAACAAGGCGAACCTGAAGAAGGTTCTCCCGAAGTTCTACCAACACATAAAGAGCAACACACGGGGCGAGCGGATCCTCGACCACTGCTACACTCCCTTCCGTGATGGCTACAAGGCCCTCCTCCGCCCACCGTTCGGCAAATCAGATCACCGCTCTATCCAGCTGCTCCCCGCCTATAGGCAGAGACTGAAGCAGCAACCGATCGCTGTGAGGGAGGTCCAATGCTGGTCGGACCAATCAGATTCTACGCTGCAGGATTGTTTTGATCACGCTGACTGGCACATGTTCCGCGTTGCCTCGGACAATAACATCAACGAGTACGCGTCGTCGGTCACCGGGTTCATCAAGAAGTGCATAGATGACGTTGTTCGGTTCGGATATATCCCAACCAGAAACCGTGGATTAACGGCGATGTTCGCGCTGCCCTACATGCGCGTAACGCCGCCTTTGGTTCCGGGAATACGGAGGAATATACGAGAGCCCGTTACGACCTCCGTAAGACCATCGTCACTGCCAAGCGGGAGTATAAGGACAGAGTGGAAGATAAATTCAAGAAACACGATGCGAGGGGTATGTGGCAGGGGCTGCAGAATATAACGAACTTCAGAGGGAGAACCAGTTGTGTAGAGAACTCCTCTACCTCCCTCCCAGGAGAGCTAAATACATTTTTTGCTCGGTTCGACGTAAACGGCAGCCCGCCGAAGCCAGCACCGACTGGGGAGACCAGCCAGCTGCGCATCTCGGAGGCGGATGTGCGCCGCACCTTTAAGCGGCTGAACATCCGTAAGGCGGCAGGCCCCGACGACATCCCGGGCCGCGTCCTCAGAGCATGCGCAGACCAGTTGGCAGGAGTCTTTGCAGACATCTTCAACCTCTCCCTGTCCCAGGCTGTTGTCCCCGCGGTCTTCAAGATATCCACCATCACGACAGTGATGGGCCTGATCGCCGGCGACGACGAGACAGCCTACAGGGAGGAGGTCGGATCGCTGGAGCAGTGGTGCCAGGAGAACAGCCTCGCCCTCAACGTCAAGAAGACCAAGGAGCTGATCGTGGACTTCAGGAGGCAGAGG
>CM051000.1:2351334-2374488 GCA_027704905.1 Muraenolepis orangiensis | reverse complement strand
AGCAGGCATACGGAAGAGATCGATCAGCTAGCAGGCATACAGGAGAAAGATCAGCTAGCAGAAATATGGGAGAGAGAGATCAGCTAGCCGGCGTACGGGAGAGAGAGAACAGCTAGCCGGCATACGGGAGAGAGAGATCAGCTAGCAGGCGTACGGAGAGAGAGATCAGCAAGCCGGCGTACGGGAGAGAGAGATCAGCTAGCCGACATACGGGAGAGAGAGAGATCAGCTAGCAGGCTTATAGGAGAGGGAGTTCAGCTAGCCGGCGTACGGGAGGGAGAGATCAGCTAGCCGGTGTACGGGAGGGAGAGATCAGCTAGCCGGCGTACAGGAGAGAGAGATCAGCTAGCCGGCATACGGGAGAGAGAGAGATCAGCTAGCCGGCGTAAGGGAGAGAGAGATCAGCTAGCAGGCGTACGGAGAGAGAGATCAGCAAGCCGGCGTACGGGAGAGAGAGATCAGCTAGCCGACATACGGGAGAGAGAGAGATCAGCTAGCAGGCGTATAGGAGAGGGAGTTCAGCTAGCCGGCGTACGGGAGGGAGAGATCAGCTAGCCGGTGTACGGGAGGGAGAGATCAGCTAGCAAGTGTAAGGGAGAGGGAGTTCAGCTAGCCGGCGTACGGGAGGGAGAGATCAGCTAGCCGGCGTACGGGAGAGAGAGATCAGCTAGCCGGCGTACGGGAGAGAGAGATCAGCTAGCCGGTGTACGGGAGAGAGAGAGATCAGCTAGCCGGCGTACGGGAGAGAGAGATCAGCTAGCAGGCGTACGGGAGAGATAGATCAGCTAGCAGGCGTACGGAGAGAGGGAGATCAGCAAGCCGGCGTACAGGAGAGAGAGATCAGTTAGCCGGCGTATGGGAGAGAGAGAGATCAGCTAGCAGGCATACGGGAGAGAGAGATCAGCTAGCAGGCATACGGAAGAGATCGATCAGCTAGCAGGCATACGGGAGAAAGATCAGCTAGCAGAAATATGGGAGAGAGAGATCAGCTAGCAGGAGTACAGGAGAGAGAGATCAGCTAGCAGGCATACGGGAGAAAGATCAGCTAGCAGAAATATGGGAGAGAGAGATCAGCTAGCAGGAGTACAGGAGAGAGAGATCAGCTAGCAGGCGTACGGGAGAGAGAGATCAGCTAGCCGGCGTATGGGAGAGAGAGATCAGCTAGCCGGCGTACGGGAGAGAGAGATCAGCTAGCAGAAATATGGGAGAGAGAGATCAGCTAGCCGGCGTACGGGAGAGAGAGATCAGCTAGCCGGCGTACGGGAGAGAGAGATCAGCTAGCCGGCGTACGGGAGAGAGAGATCAGCAAGCCGGCGAACGCGAGAGAGAGCTCAGCTAGCCGGCGTACGGGAGAGAGAGAGATCAGCTAGCCGGCATACGGGAGAGAGAGAGATCAGCTAGCAGGAGTACAGGAGAGAGAGATCAGCTAGCAGGCATACGGGAGAGAGAGATCAGCTAGCCGGCGTACGGGAGAGAGAGAGAGATCAGCTAGCCGGTGTACGGGAGAGAGAGATCAACTAGCCGGCGTACGGGAGAGAGAGATCAGCTAGCCAGCGTACGGGAGAGAGAGAGATCAGCTAGCCGGCGTACAGGAGAGAGAGATCAGCTAGCCGGCGTACGGGAGAGAGAGATCAGCTAGCAGGCGTACGGGAGAGAGAGATCAGCTAGCCGGTGTACGGGAGAGAGAGATCAGCTAGCCGGCGTACGGGAGAGAGAGAACAGCTAGCCGGCGTACGGGAGAGAGAGATCAGCTAGCAGGCATACGGAGAGAGAGATCAGCAAGCCGGCGTACGGGAGAGAGAGATCAGCTAGCCGACATACGGGAGAGAGAGAGATCAGCTAGCAGGCTTATAGGAGAGGGAGTTCAGCTAGCCGGCGTACGGGAGAGAGAGATCAGCTAGCCGGCGTACGGGAGAGAGAGAGATCAGCTAGCCGGCGTACAGGAGAGAGAGATCAGCTAGCCGGCGTACAGGAGAGAGAGATCAGCTAGCCGGCGTACGGGAGAGAGAGATCAGCTAGCAGGCATACGGGAGAGGGAGATCAGCAAGCCGTCGTACAGGAGAGAGAGATCAGTTAGCCGGCGTACGGGAGAGAGAGATCAGCTAGCCGGCTTACGGGAGAGAGAGATCAGGTAGCCGGCGTACGGGAGAGAGAGATCAGCTAGCAGGCATACGGGAGAAAGATCAGCTAGCAGAAATATGGGAGAGAGAGATCAGCTAGCAGGAGTACAGGAGAGAGAGATCAGCTAGCAGGCGTACGGGAGAGAGAGATCAGCTAGCCGGCGTACGGGAGAGAGAGAGATCAGCTAGCCAGTGTACGGGAGAGAGAGATCAACTAGCCGGCGTACGGGAGAGAGAGATCAGCTAGCCGGCGTATGGGAGAGAGAGATCAGCTAGCCGGCGTACGGGAGAGAGAGATCAGCTAGCAGGCATACGGGAGAGGGAGATCAGCAAGCCGTCGTACAGGAGAGAGAGATCAGTTAGCCGGCGTACGGGAGAGAGAGAGATCAGCTAGCAGGCATACGGGAGAGAGAGATCAGCTAGCAGGCATACGGAACAGATCGATCAGCTAGCAGGCATACGGGTGAAAGATCAGCTAGCAGAAATATGGGAGAGAGAGATCAGCTAGCCGGCGTACGGGAGAGAGAGAACAGCTAGCCGGCATACGGGAGAGAGAGATCAGCTAGCAGGCGTACGGAGAGAGAGATCAGCAAGCCGGCGTACGGGAGAGAGAGATCAGCTAGCCGACATACGGGAGAGAGAGAGATCAGCTTGCAGGCTTATAGGAGAGGGAGTTCAGCTAGCCGGCGTATGGGAGGGAGAGATCAGCTAGCCGGCGTAAGGGAGAGAGAGATCAGCTAGCCGGCGTAAGGGAGAGAGAGATCAGCTAGCCGGCGTACGGGAGAGAGAGAGATCAGCTAGCCGGCATACGGGAGAGAGAGAGATCAGCTAGCCGGCGTAAGGGAGAGAGAGATCAGCTAGCAGGCATACGGGAGAAAGATCAGCTAGCAGAAATATGGGAGAGAGAGATCAGCTAGCAGGAGTACAGGAGAGAGAGATCAGCTAGCCGGCGTACAGGAGAGAGAGATCAGCTAGCCGGCGTACGAGAGAGAGATCAGCTAGCCGGCGTACGGGAGAGAGAGAGATCAGCTAGCCGGCGTACGGGAGAGAGAGATCAGCTAGCCGGCGTACGGGAGAGAGAGATCAGCTAGCCGGCGTACGGGAGAGAGAGATCAGCTAGCCGGCGTACGGGAGAGAGAGATCAGCTAGCCGGCGTACGGGAGAGAGAGATCAGCTAGCCGGCGTACGGGAGAGAGAGATCAGCAAGCCGGCGTACGCGAGAGAGAGCTCAGCTAGCCGGCGTACGGGAGAGAGAGAGATCAGCTAGCCGGCATACGGGAGAGAGAGAGATCAGCTAGCAGGAGTACAGGAGAGAGAGATCAGCTAGCAGGCATACGGGAGAGAGAGATCAGCTAGCCGGCGTACGGGAGAGAGAGAGAGATCAGCTAGCCGGTGTACGGGAGAGAGAGATCAACTAGCCGGCGTACGGGAGAGAGAGATCAGCTAGCCAGCGTACGGGAGAGAGAGAGATCAGCTAGCCGGCGTACAGGAGAGAGAGATCAGCTAGCCGGCGTACGGGAGAGAGAGATCAGCTAGCAGGCATACAGGAGAGGGAGATCAGCAAGCCGTCGTACAGGAGAGAGAGATCAGTTAGCCGGCGTACGGGAGAGAGAGATCAGCTAGCCGGCTTACGGGAGAGAGAGATCAGGTAGCCGGCGTACAAGTCAAGTCAAGTCAAGTCAAGTCAAGTTTATTGTCACTTCACAGTTTACAGTTTAGTATAAAGCAGTGATGTGAAATTCTTGTGTGCAATACCCGACGACAGACAGCAGTTATAGAATAAGATAAAATAAAAATAGATAAAAATAGATAAAAATAGAATAAAAAATAGAATAAAAAATAGAATAAGGAATATAAAATAAAAATAAAAAATGCAATTTATAAAATGCAAAAATCAGCACAGAAAAGAGCAATATATATATATAAATCAATGTAATAAAATATACATTGTTATATGTTATACGCCCTTGTTCAGCAGCCTGATGGCCTGACTGTGGAAGCTATCTCTAAGCCTATTTGTACGACACTTGATACTGCGGTATCGCCTGCCTGACGGTAATAGTGAGTAAAGTTCGTGGCTGGGGTGGGCAATGTCTTTTATAATTCTTTTGGCCTTGGCCACGCACCGCTGGTTGTAAATGTCCAGGAGGGAGGGGAGCTCACCTCCAACGATATACTGGGCCGTCCGCACCACCCTTTGAAGCGCTCTGCGCTCGAGTGCCGTGCAGTTCCCGTACCAGGCGGTGATACACCCTGTCAGAACACTCTCGATGGTGCCGTTGTAGAATGTTCTCAGGATGCGGGGGCCCATGCTGAATTTCTTCAGACGCCTGAGAAAATACAGGCGTTGTTGGGCCTTTTTCACCACGTGTGTGGTGTGCGTGGACCATGTGAGGTCCTCGGAGATGTGCACGCCGAGGAACTTGAAGCTGCTGACCCTCTCTACTGCAACGCCGTCGATGGAGATAGGGCTGTGCTCTCCCCTCTGCCTCCTGAAGTCCACGATCAGCTCCTTGGTCTTCTTGACGTTGAGGGCGAGGCTGTTCTCCTGGCACCACTGCTCCAGCGATCCGACCTCCTCCCTGTAGGCTGTCTCGTCGTCGCCGGCGATCAGGCCCATCACTGTCTGTCCGCAGCAAACTTGATGATGACTTGGAGCTGTGCATAGCCATGCAGACCGCGGGGACAACAGCCTGGGACAGGGAGAGGTTGAAGATGTCTGCAAAGACTCCTGCCAACTGGTCTGCGCATGCTCTGAGGACGCGGCCCGGGATGTCGTCGGGGCCTGCCGCCTTACGGATGTTCAGCCGCTTAAAGGTGCGGCGCACATCCGCCTCCGAGATGCGCAGCTGGCTGGTCTCCCCAGTCGGTGCTGGCTTCGGCGGGCTGCCGTTTACGTCGAACCGAGCAAAAAATGTATTTAGCTCTCCTGGGAGGGAGGTAGAGGAGTTCTCTACACAACTGGTTCTCCCTCTGAAGTTCGTTATATTCTGCAGCCCCTGCCACATACCCCTCGCATCGTGTTTCTTGAATTTATCTTCCACTCTGTCCTTATACTCCCGCTTGGCAGTGACGATGGTCTTACGGAGGTCGTAACGGGCTCTCGTATATTCCTCCGTATTCCCGGAACCAAAGGCGGCGTTACGCGCATGTAGGGCAGCGCGAACATCGCCGTTAATCCACGGTTTCTGGTTGGGATATATCCGAACCGACTGGTCGAACAACGTCATCTATGCACTTCTTGATGAACCCGGTGACCGACGACGCGTACTCGTTGATGTTATTGTCCGAGGCAACGCGGAACATGTGCCAGTCAGCGTGATCAAAACAATCCTGCAGCGTAGAATCTGATTGGTCCGACCAGCATTGGACCTCCCTCACAGCGATCGGTTGCTGCTTCAGTCTCTGCCTATAGGCGGGGAGCAGCTGGATAGAGCGGTGATCTGATTTGCCGAACGGTGGGCGGAGGAGGGCCTTGTAGCCATCACGGAAGGGAGTGTAGCAGTGGTCGAGGATCCGCTCGCCCCGTGTGTTGCTCTTTATGTGTTGGTAGAACTTCGGGAGAACCTTCTTCAGGTTCGCCTTGTTGAAGTCCCCCGCTACGATGAGAGCAGCCTCGGGGTGGGCCGACTCCTGTTCGCTGATAGCCCCGTACAGTTCCTTCAGCGCTGTGTCCGTGTTGGCTTGTGGGGGAATGTAAACAGCGGTCACGGTTACCGCTGTAAACTCCCGAGGTAGCCAGTATGGACGGCACATAAGCATCAGGTACTCCAGGTCCGGGGAACAGAAAGACTTGAGGGGATGTACATGACTTTGGTTGCACCAAGATCTGTTTATCATGAGACATACCCCCCCTCCGCGATCTTTACCGGAGAGAGCCTTTGTTCTGTCCGCCCGGTGTACGGAAAATCCCGTCGGCTCGATAGCTGCGTCGGTAACCCCCTCCGACATCCATGTCTCCGTAAGGCAGATAATGCAATTGTCCCTAGTTTCCCGGTGGAATTGAATACGAGCCTGTAGTTCGCTTAACTTATTGTCCAGAGACTGTACATTAGCCAGTAGAATGGTGGGTAGTGGGGGGCGATCGGATCGACATCTCAGCCTGACTAGCACGCCGGCTCGCTTCCCTCGCTTCCTCCGGCGACGTACGGCGCCATACTCCCCACTGTAAAGTACGGGAGAGAGAGATCAGCTAGCAGGCATACGGGAGAAAGATCAGCTAGCAGAAATATGGGAGAGAGAGATCAGCTAGCAGGAGTACAGGAGAGAGAGATCAGCTAGCAGGCGTACGGGAGAGAGAGATCAGCTAGCCGGCGTACGGGAGAGAGAGAGATCAGCTAGCCAGTGTACGGGAGAGAGAGATCAACTAGCCGGTGTACGGGAGAGAGAGATCAGCTAGCCGGCGTACGGGAGAGCGAGATCAGCTAGCAGGCTTATAGGAGAGGGAGATCAGCAAGCCGTCGTACAGGAGAGAGAGATCAGTTAGCCGGCGTACGGGAGAGAGAGAGATCAGCTAGCAGGCATACGGGAGAGAGAGATCAGCTAGCAGGCATACGGAACAGATCGATCAGCTAGCAGGCATACGGGAGAGAGAGATCAGCTAGCAGGCATACGGAAGAGATCGATCAGCTAGCAGGCATACAGGAGAAAGATCAGCTAGCAGAAATATGGGAGAGAGAGATCAGCTAGCCGGCGTACGGGAGAGAGAGAACAGCTAGCCGGCATACGGGAGAGAGAGATCAGCTAGCAGGCGTACGGAGAGAGAGATCAGCAAGCCGGCGTACGGGAGAGAGAGATCAGCTAGCCGACATACGGGAGAGAGAGAGATCAGCTAGCAGGCTTATAGGAGAGGGAGTTCAGCTAGCCGGCGTACGGGAGGGAGAGATCAGCTAGCCGGTGTACGGGAGGGAGAGATCAGCTAGCCGGCGTACAGGAGAGAGAGATCAGCTAGCCGGCATACGGGAGAGAGAGAGATCAGCTAGCCGGCGTAAGGGAGAGAGAGATCAGCTAGCCGGCGTACGGGAGAGAGAGATCAGCTAGCCGGCGTACGGGAGAGAGAGATCAGCTAGCCGGCATACGGGAGAGAGAGAGATCAGCTAGCAGGCGTATAGGAGAGAGAGATCAGCTAGCCGGCGTACGGGAGAGAGAGATCAGCTAGCCGGCGTACGGGAGAGAGAGATCAGCTAGCGGTAGGGAGAGGAGTCAGCTAGCCGGGTACGGAGAGAGAGATCAGCTAGCCGGCGTACGGGAGAGAGAGATCAGCTAGCCGGCGTACGGGAGAGAGAGATCAGCTAGCCGGCGTACGGGAGAGAGAGATCAGCTAGCCGGCGTACGGGAGAGAGAGATCAGCTAGCCGGCGTACGGGAGAGAGAGATCAGCTAGCCGGCGTACGGGAGAGAGAGATCAGCAAGCCGGCGTACGGAGAGAGAGATCAGCTAGCCGGCGTACGGGAGAGAGAGAGATCAGCTAGCAGGCATACGGGAGAGAGAGATCAGCTAGCAGGCAGTACGGAGAGAGAGATCAGCTAGCAGGCATACGGGAGAGAGAGATCAGCTAGCCGGCGTACGGGAGAGAGAGATCAGCTAGCCGGAGTACGGGAGAGAGAGATCAGCTAGCCGGCGTACGGGAGAGAGAGATCAGCTAGCAGGCATACGGGAGAGAGAGATCAGCTAGCCGTCGTACAGGAGAGAGAGATCAGCTAGCCGGCGTACGGGAGAGAGAGATCAGCTAGCCGGCGTACGGGAGAGAGAGATCAGCTAGCCGGCGTACGGGAGAGAGAGATCAGCTAGCAGGCATACGGGAGAAAGATCAGCTAGCAGAAATATGGGAGAGAGAGATCAGCTAGCAGGAGTACAGGAGAGAGAGATCAGCTAGCAGGCGTACGGGAGAGAGAGATCAGCTAGCCGGCGTACGGGAGAGAGAGAGATCAGCTAGCCAGTGTACGGGAGAGAGAGATCAGCTAGCCGGCGTACGGGAGAGAGAGATCAGCTAGCCGGCGTACGGGAGAGAGAGATCAGCTAGCCGGCGTACGGGAGAGAGAGATCAGCTAGCAGGCTTACGGGAGAGAGAGATCAGCAAGCCGGCGTACAGGAGAGAGAGATCAGTTAGCCGGCGTACGGGAGAGAGAGAGATCAGCTAGCAGGCATACGGGAGAGAGAGATCAGCTAGCAGGCATACGGAAGAGATCGATCAGCTAGCAGGCATACGGGAGAAAGATCAGCTAGCAGAAATACTGGGAGAGAGAGATCAGCTAGCCGGCGTACGGGAGAGAGAGAACAGCTAGCCGGCATACGGGAGAGAGAGATCAGCTAGCAGGCGTACGGAGAGAGAGATCAGCAAGCCGGCGTACGGGAGAGAGAGATCAGCTAGCCGACATACGGGAGAGAGAGAGATCAGCTAGCAGGCTTATAGGAGAGGGAGTTCAGCTAGCCGGCGTACGGGAGAGAGAGATCAGCTAGCCGGCGTACGGGAGGGAGAGATCAGCTAGCCGGCGTACAGGAGAGAGAGATCAGCTAGCCGGCATACGGGAGAGAGAGAGATCAGCTAGCCGGCGTACGGGAGAGAGAGATCAGCTAGCCGGCGTAAGGGAGAGAGAGATCAGCTAGCCGGCGTACGGGAGAGAGAGATCAGCTAGCCGGCGTACGGGAGAGAGAGAGATCAGCTAGCCGGCATACGGGAGAGAGAGAGATCAGCTAGCCGGCGTAAGGGAGAGAGAGATCAGCTAGCCGGCGTACGGGAGAGAGAGATCAGCTAGCAGGCATACGGGAGAAAGATCAGCTAGCAGAAATATGGGAGAGAGAGATCAGCTAGCAGGAGTACAGGAGAGAGAGATCAGCTAGCAGGCGTACGGGAGAGAGAGATCAGCTAGCCGGCGTACGGGAGAGAGAGAGATCAGCTAGCCGGTGTACGGGAGAGAGAGATCAACTAGCCGGCGTACGGGAGAGAGAGATCAGCTAGCCAGCGTACGGGAGAGAGAGATCAGCTAGCCGGCGTACGGGAGAGAGAGATCAGCTAGCCGGCGTACGGGAGAGAGAGATCAGCTAGCAGGCGTACGGGAGAGGGAGATCAGCAAGCCGTCGTACAGGAGAGAGAGATCAGTTAGCCGGCGTACGGGAGAGAGAGAGATCAGCTAGCAGGCATACGGGAGAGAGAGATCAGCTAGCAGGCATACGGAAGAGATCGATCAGCTAGCAGGCATACGGGAGAAAGATCAGCTAGCAGAAATATGGGAGAGAGAGATCAGCTAGCAGGCGTACGGGAGAGAGAGATCAGCTAGCAGGCGTACGGGAGAGGGAGTTCAGCTAGCCGGCGTACGGGAGGGAGAGATCAGCTAGCAGTGCAAGGGAGAGGAGATCAGCTAGCCGGTGTACGGGAGAGAGAGATCAGCTAGCCGGTGTACGGGAGGAGAGATCAGCTAGCAGTGTAAGAGAGGGAGTTCAGCTAGCCGGCGTACGGGAGGGAGAGATCAGCTAGCCGGCGTACGGGAGAGAGAGATCAGCTAGCCGGCGTACGGGAGAGAGAGATCAGCTAGCCGGCGTACGGGAGAGAGAGAGATCAGCTAGCCGGCGTACGGGAGAGAGAGATCAGCTAGCAGGCGTACGGGAGAGAGAGATCAGCTAGCAGGCGTACGGAGAGAGGGAGATCAGCAAGCCGGCGTACAGGAGAGAGAGATCAGTTAGCCGGCGTACGGGAGAGAGAGAGATCAGCTAGCAGGCATACGGGAGAGAGAGATCAGCTAGCAGGCATACGGAAGAGATCGATCAGCTAGCAGGCATACGGGAGAAAGATCAGCTAGCAGAAATATGGGAGAGAGAGATCAGCTAGCAGGAGTACAGGAGAGAGAGATCAGCTAGCAGGCATACGGGAGAAAGATCAGCTAGCAGAAATATGGGAGAGAGAGATCAGCTAGCAGGAGTACAGGAGAGAGAGATCAGCTAGCAGGCGTACGGGAGAGAGAGATCAGCTAGCCGGCATACGGGAGAGAGAGAGATCAGCTAGCCGGTGTACGGGAGAGAGAGATCAGCTAGCCGGTGTACGGGAGAGAGAGATCAGCTAGCCGGCGTACGGGAGAGAGAGATCAGCTAGCCGGCGTACAGGAGAGATCGATCAGCTCGCAGGTATACGGGAGAAAGATCAGCTAGCAGAATATGGGAGAGAGAGATCAGCTAGCAGGCGTACGGGAGAGAGAGATCAGCTAGCAGGCGTACGGGAGAGAGAGATCAGCTAGCCGGCGTACGGGAGAGAGAGATCAGCTAGCAGTGCAAGGGAGAGGGAGATCAGCTAGCCGGTGTACGGGAGAGAGAGATCAGCTAGCCGGCGTACGGGAGGAGAGATCAGCTAGCAGTGTAAGAGAGAGGGAGTCAGCTAGCCGGTGTACGGGAGAGAGAGATCAGCTAGCCGGCGTACGGGAGAGAGAGATCAGCTAGCCGGCGTACGGGAGAGAGAGATCAGCTAGCCGGCGTACGGGAGAGAGAGATCAGCTAGCCGGCGTACGGGAGAGAGAGATCAGCTAGCAGGCGTACGGGAGAGAGAGATCAGCTAGCCGGCGTACGGGAGAGAGAGATCAGCTAGCAGGCATACGGGAGAGAGAGATCAGCTAGCAGGCATACGGAAGAGATCGATCAGCTAGCAGGCATACGGGAGAAAGATCAGCTAGCAGAAATATGGGAGAGAGAGATCAGCTAGCAGGCGTACGGAGAGAGAGATCAGCTAGCAGGCATACGGGAGAAAGATCAGCTAGCAGAAATATGGGAGAGAGAGATCAGCTAGCAGGAGTACAGGAGAGAGAGATCAGCTAGCAGGCGTACGGGAGAGAGAGATCAGCTAGCCGGCGTACGGGAGAGAGAGAGATCAGCTAGCCGGTGTACGGGAGAGAGAGATCAGCTAGCCGGCGTACGGAGAGAGAGATCAGCTAGCCGGCGTACGGGAGAGAGAGATCAGCTAGCCGGCGTACGGGAGAGAGAGATCAGCTAGCAGGCATACGGGAGAGAGAGATCAGCAAGCCGGCGTACGGGAGAGAGAGATCAGCTAGCCGGCGTACGGGAGAGAGAGAGATCAGCTAGCCGGCGTACGGGAGAGAGAGATCAGCTAGCAGGCGTACGGGAGAGAGAGATCAGCTAGCAGGCGTACGGGAGAGAGAGATCAGCTAGCAGGTGTACGGGAGAGGGAGTTCAGCTAGCCGGCGTACGGGAGGGAGAGATCAGCTAGCCGGCGTACGGGAGAGAGAGATCAGCTAGCCGGCGTACGGGAGAGAGAGATCAGCTAGCCGGTGTACGGGAGAGAGAGATCAGCTAGCCGGCGTACGGGAGAGAGAGATCAGCTAGCCGGCGTACGGGAGAGAGAGATCAGCTAGCAGGCGTACGGAGAGAGAGATCAGCAAGCCGGCGTACGGGAGAGAGAGATCAGCTAGCCGGCGTACGGGAGAGAGAGATCAGCTAGCCGGCGTACGGGAGAGAGAGATCAGCTAGCCGGCGTACGGGAGAGAGAGATCAGCTAGCAGGCATACGGGAGAAAGATCAGCTAGCAGAAATATGGGAGAGAGAGATCAGCTAGCAGGAGTACAGGAGAGAGAGATCAGCTAGCAGGCGTACGGGAGAGAGAGATCAGCTAGCCGGCGTACTGGGAGAGAGAGATCAGCTAGCCGGCGTACGGGAGAGAGAGATCAGCTAGCAGGGTACGGGAGAGAGAGATCAGCTAGCAGGCGTACGGGAGAGAGAGATCAGCTAGCCGGCGTACGGGAGAGAGAGATCAGCTAGCCGGCGTACGGGAGAGAGAGATCAGCTAGCCGGCGTACGGGAGAGAGAGATCAGCTAGCCGGCGTACGGGAGAGAGAGATCAGCTAGCCGGCGTACGGGAGAGAGAGATCAGCTAGCAGGCGTACGGAGAGAGAGATCAGCAAGCCGGCGTACGGGAGAGAGAGATCAGCTAGCCGGCATACGGGAGAGAGAGAGATCAGCTAGCAGGCGTACAGGAGAGAGAGATCAGCTAGCCGGCGTACGGGAGAGAGAGATCAGCTAGCCGGCGTACGGGAGGAGAGAGATCAGCTAGCCGGCGTACGGGAGAGAGAGATCAGCTAGCAGGCGTACGGAGAGAGAGATCAGCTAGCCGGCGTACGGGAGAGAGAGATCAGCTAGCCGGCGTACGGGAGAGAGAGAGATCAGCTAGCCGGCGTACGGGAGAGAGAGATCAGCTAGCCGGCGTACGGGAGAGAGAGATCAGCTAGCCGGCGTACGGGAGAGAGAGATCAGCTAGCCGGCGTACGGGAGAGAGAGATCAGCTAGCCGGCGTACGGGAGAGAGAGATCAGCTAGCCGGCGTACGGGAGAGAGAGATCAGCTAGCCGGCGTACGGGAGAGAGAGATCAGCTAGCCGGCGTACGCGAGAGAGAGATCAGCTAGCCGGCGTACGGGAGAGAGAGAGATCAGCTAGCCGGCATACGGGGAGAGAGAGATCAGCTAGCAGGAGTACAGGAGAGAGAGATCAGCTAGCAGGCATACGGGAGAGAGAGATCAGCTAGCCGGCGTACGGGAGAGAGAGAGATCAGCTAGCCGGCGTACGGGAGAGAGAGATCAACTAGCCGGCGTACGGGAGAGAGAGATCAGCTAGCCAGCGTACGGGAGAGAGAGATCAGCTAGCCGGCGTACAGGAGAGAGAGATCAGCTAGCCGGCGTACGGGAGAGAGAGATCAGCTAGCAGGCATACGGGAGAGGGAGATCAGCAAGCCGTCGTACAGGAGAGAGAGATCAGTTAGCCGGCGTACGGGAGAGAGAGATCAGCTAGCCGGCTTACGGGAGAGAGAGATCAGGTAGCCGGCGTACGGGAGAGAGAGATCAGCTAGCAGGCATACGGGAGAAAGATCAGCTAGCAGAAATATGGGAGAGAGAGATCAGCTAGCAGGAGTACAGGAGAGAGAGATCAGCTAGCAGGCGTACGGGAGAGAGAGATCAGCTAGCCGGCGTACGGGAGAGAGAGAGATCAGCTAGCCAGTGTACGGGAGAGAGAGATCAACTAGCCGGCGTACGGGAGAGAGAGATCAGCTAGCCGGCGTACGGGAGAGAGAGATCAGCTAGCCGGCGTACGGGAGAGAGAGATCAGCTAGCAGGCATACGGGAGAGGGAGATCAGCAAGCCGTCGTACAGGAGAGAGAGATCAGTTAGCCGGCGTACGGGAGAGAGAGAGATCAGCTAGCAGGCATACGGGAGAGAGAGATCAGCTAGCAGGCATACGGAACAGATCGATCAGCTAGCAGGCATACGGGTGAAAGATCAGCTAGCAGAAATATGGGAGAGAGAGATCAGCTAGCCGGCGTACGGGAGAGAGAGAACAGCTAGCCGGCATACGGGAGAGAGAGATCAGCTAGCAGGCGTACGGAGAGAGAGATCAGCAAGCCGGCGTACGGGAGAGAGAGATCAGCTAGCCGACATACGGGAGAGAGAGAGATCAGCTAGCAGGCTTATAGGAGAGGGAGTTCAGCTAGCCGGCGTACGGGAGGGAGAGATCAGCTAGCCGGTGTACGGGAGAGAGAGATCAGCTAGCCGGCGTACAGGAGAGAGAGATCAGCTAGCCGGCATACGGGAGAGAGAGAGATCAGCTAGCCGGCGTACGGGAGAGAGAGATCAGCTAGCCGGCGTAAGGGAGAGAGAGATCAGCTAGCCGGCGTAAGGGAGAGAGAGATCAGCTAGCCGGCGTACGGGAGAGAGAGAGATCAGCTAGCCGGCATACGGAGAGAGAGAGATCAGCTAGCCGGCGTAAGGGAGAGAGAGATCAGCTAGCAGGCATACGGGAGAAAGATCAGCTAGCAGAAATATGGGAGAGAGAGATCAGCTAGCAGGAGTACAGGAGAGAGAGATCAGCTAGCAGGCGTACGGGAGAGAGAGATCAGCTAGCCGGCGTACGGGAGAGAGAGAGATCAGCTAGCCGGCGTACGGGAGAGAGAGATCAGCTAGCAGGCGTACGGGAGAGAGAGATCAGCTAGCAGGCGTACGGGAGAGAGAGATCAGCTAGCAGGCGTACGGGAGAGAGAGATCAGCTAGCCGGCGTACGGGAGAGAGAGATCAGCTAGCCGGCGTACGGGAGAGAGAGATCAGCTAGCCGGCGTACGGGAGAGAGAGATCAGCTAGCCGGCGTACGGGAGAGAGAGATCAGCTAGCCGGCGTACGGGAGAGAGAGAATCAGCTAGCCGGCGTACGGGAGAGAGAGATCAGCTAGCAGGCATACGGAGAGAGAGATCAGCAAGCCGGCGTACGGGAGAGAGAGATCAGCTAGCCGACATACGGGAGAGAGAGAGATCAGCTAGCAGGCGTACAGGAGAGGGAGATCAGCTAGCCGGCGTACGGGAGAGAGAGATCAGCTAGCAGGCGTACGGGAGAGGGAGATCAGCAAGCCGTCGTACAGGAGAGAGAGATCAGTTAGCCGGCGTACGGGAGAGAGAGATCAGCTAGCCGGCTTACGGGAGAGAGAGATCAGCTAGCCGGCGTACGGGAGAGAGAGATCAGCTAGCAGGCATACGGGAGAAAGATCAGCTAGCAGAAATATGGGAGAGAGAGATCAGCTAGCAGGAGTACAGGAGAGAGAGATCAGCTAGCAGGCATACGGGAGAGAGAGATCAGCTAGCCGGCGTACGGGAGAGAGAGAGATCAGCTAGCCGGCGTACGGGAGAGAGAGATCAGCTAGCCGGCGTACGGGAGAGAGAGAGATCAGCTAGCCGGCATACGGGAGAGAGAGATCAGCTAGCCGGCGTAAGGGAGAGAGAGATCAGCTAGCCGGCGTACGGGAGAGAGAGATCAGCTAGCAGGCATACGGGAGAAAGATCAGCTAGCAGAAATATGGGAGAGAGAGATCAGCTAGCAGGAGTACAGGAGAGAGAGATCAGCTAGCAGGCATACGGGAGAGAGAGATCAGCTAGCCGGCGTACGGGAGAGAGAGAGATCAGCTAGCCGGTGTACGGGAGAGAGAGATCAACTAGCCGGCGTACGGGAGAGAGAGATCAGCTAGCCAGGCGTACGGGAGAGAGAGATCAGCTAGCAGGCATACGGGAGAGGGAGATCAGCAAGCCGTCGTACAGGAGAGAGAGATCAGTTAGCCGGCGTACGGGAGAGAGAGAGATCAGCTAGCAGGCATACGGGAGAGAGAGATCAGCTAGCAGGCATACGGAAGAGATCGATCAGCTAGCAGGCATACGGGAGAAAGATCAGCTAGCAGAAATATGGGAGAGAGAGATCAGCTAGCCGGCGTACGGGAGAGAGAGATCAGCTAGCAGGCGTACGGGAGAGAGAGATCAGCTAGCAGGCGTACGGGAGAGAGAGATCAGCTAGCCGGTGTACGGGAGAGAGAGATCAGCTAGCCGGCGTACGGGAGAGAGAGATCAGCTAGCCGGCGTACGGGAGAGAGAGATCAGCTAGCCGGCGTACGGGAGGGAGAGATCAGCTAGCCGGTGTACGGGAGGGAGAGATCAGCTAGCCGGCGTACAGGAGAGAGAGATCAGCTAGCCGGCGTACGGGAGAGAGAGATCAGCTAGCCGGCGTACAGGAGAGAGAGATCAGCTAGCCGGCGTACGGGAGAGAGAGATCAGCTAGCCGGCGTACGGGAGAGAGAGATCAGCTAGCCGGCGTACGGGAGAGAGAGATCAGCTAGCAGGCGTACGGGAGAGGAGAGATCAGCTAGCCGGCGTACGGGAGAGAGAGATCAGCTAGCCGGCGTACGGGAGAGAGAGAGATCAGCTAGCCGGCGTACGGGAGAGAGAGATCAGCTAGCCGGCGTACGGGAGAGAGAGATCAGCTAGCCGGCGTACGGGAGAGAGAGATCAGCTAGCCGGTGTACGGGAGAGAGAGATCAGCTAGCCGGCGTACGGGAGAGAGAGATCAGCTAGCAGGCGTACGGAGAGAGGGAGATCAGCAAGCCGGCGTACAGGAGAGAGAGATCAGTTAGCCGGCGTACGGGAGAGAGAGAGATCAGCTAGCAGGCATACGGGAGAGAGAGATCAGCTAGCAGGCATACGGAAGAGATCGATCAGCTAGCAGGCATACGGGAGAAAGATCAGCTAGCAGAATATGGGAGAGAGAGATCAGCTAGCCGGCGTACGGGAGAGAGAGATCAGCTAGCCGGCGTACGGGAGAGAGAGATCAGCTAGCCGGCGTACGGGAGAGAGAGATCAGCTAGCCGGCGTACGGGAGAGAGAGATCAGCTAGCCGGCGTACGGGAGAGAGAGATCAGCTAGCAGGAGTACAGGAGAGAGAGATCAGCTAGCAGGCGTACGGGAGAGAGAGATCAGCTAGCCGGCGTACGGGAGAGAGAGAGATCAGCTAGCCAGTGTACGGGAGAGAGAGATCAACTAGCCGGCGTACGGGAGAGAGAGATCAGCTAGCCGGCGTACGGGAGAGAGAGATCAGCTAGCCGGCGTACGGGAGAGAGAGATCAGCTAGCAGGCATACGGGAGAGGGAGATCAGCAAGCCGTCGTACAGGAGAGAGAGATCAGTTAGCCGGCGTACGGAGAGAGAGAGATCAGCTAGCAGGCATACGGGAGAGAGAGATCAGCTAGCAGGCATACGGAAGAGATCGATCAGCTAGCAGGCATACGGGAGAAAGATCAGCTAGCAGAAATATGGGAGAGAGAGATCAGCTAGCGGCGTACGGGAGAGAGAGAACAGCTAGCCGGCATACGGGAGAGAGAGATCAGCTAGCAGGCGTACGGAGAGAGAGATCAGCAAGCCGGCGTACGGGAGAGAGAGATCAGCTAGCCGACATACGGGAGAGAGAGAGATCAGCTAGCAGGCTTATAGGAGAGGGAGTTCAGCTAGCCGGCGTACGGGAGGGAGAGATCAGCTAGCCGGTGTACGGGAGGGAGAGATCAGCTAGCCGGCGTACAGGAGAGAGAGATCAGCTAGCCGGCATACGGGAGAGAGAGAGATCAGCTAGCCGGCGTAAGGGAGAGAGAGATCAGCTAGCCGGCGTACGGGAGAGAGAGATCAGCTAGCCGGCGTACGGGAGAGAGAGAGATCAGCTAGCCGGCATACGGGAGAGAGAGAGATCAGCTAGCCGGCGTAAGGGAGAGAGAGATCAGCTAGCAGGCATACGGGAGAAAGATCAGCTAGCAGAAATATGGGAGAGAGAGATCAGCTAGCAGGAGTACAGGAGAGAGAGATCAGCTAGCAGGCGTACGGGAGAGAGAGATCAGCTAGCCGGCGTACGGGAGAGAGAGAGATCAGCTAGCCGGCGTACGGGAGAGAGAGATCAGCTAGCAGGCTACGGGAGAGAGAGATCAGCTAGCAGGCGTACGGGAGAGAGAGATCAGCTAGCAGGCGTACGGGAGAGAGAGATCAGCTAGCCGGCGTACGGGAGAGAGAGATCAGCTAGCCGGCGTACGGGAGAGAGAGATCAGCTAGCGGCGTACGGGAGAGAGAGATCAGCTAGCCGGTGTACGGGAGAGAGAGATCAGCTAGCCGGCGTACGGGAGAGAGAGAACAGCTAGCCGGCGTACGGGAGAGAGAGATCAGCTAGCAGGCATACGGAGAGAGAGATCAGCAAGCCGGCGTACGGGAGAGAGAGATCAGCTAGCCGACATACGGGAGAGAGAGAGATCAGCTAGCAGGCTATAGGAGAGGAGTTCAGCTAGCCGGCGTACGGGAGAGAGAGATCAGCTAGCAGGCGTACGGGAGAGGAGATCAGCAAGCCGTCGTACAGGAGAGAGAGATCAGCTAGCCGGCGTACGGGAGAGAGAGATCAGCTAGCCGGCTTACGGGAGAGAGAGATCAGCTAGCCGGCGTACGGGAGAGAGAGATCAGCTAGCAGGCATACGGGAGAAAGATCAGCTAGCAGAAATATGGGAGAGAGAGATCAGCTAGCAGGAGTACAGGAGAGAGAGATCAGCTAGCAGGCGTACGGGAGAGAGAGATCAGCTAGCCGGCGTACGGGAGAGAGAGAGATCAGCTAGCCGGCGTACGGGAGAGAGAGATCAGCTAGCCGGCGTACGGGAGAGAGAGAGATCAGCTAGCCGGCATACGGGAGAGAGAGAGATCAGCTAGCCGGCGTAAGGGAGAGAGAGATCAGCTAGCCGGCGTACGGGAGAGAGAGATCAGCTAGCAGGCATACGGGAGAAAGATCAGCTAGCAGAAATATGGGAGAGAGAGATCAGCTAGCAGGAGTACAGGAGAGAGAGATCAGCTAGCAGGCATACGGGAGAGAGAGATCAGCTAGCCGGCGTACGGGAGAGAGAGAGATCAGCTAGCCGGTGTACGGGAGAGAGAGATCAACTAGCCGGCGTACGGGAGAGAGAGATCAGCTAGCCAGCGTACGGGAGAGAGAGATCAGCTAGCCGGCGTACGGGAGAGAGAGATCAGCTAGCCGGCGTACGGGAGAGAGAGATCAGCTAGCAGGCATACGGGAGAGGGAGATCAGCAAGCCGTCGTACAGGAGAGAGAGATCAGTTAGCCGGCGTACGGGAGAGAGAGAGATCAGCTAGCAGGCATACGGGAGAGAGAGATCAGCTAGCAGGCATACGGAAGAGATCGATCAGCTAGCAGGTATACGGGAGAAAGATCAGCTAGCAGAAATATGGGAGAGAGAGATCAGCTAGCAGGCGTACGGGAGAGAGAGATCAGCTAGCAGGCGTACGGGAGAGAGAGATCAGCTAGCAGGCGTACGGGAGAGAGAGATCAGCTAGCCGGTGTACGGGAGAGAGAGATCAGCTAGCCGGCGTACGGGAGAGAGAGATCAGCTAGCCGGCGTACGGGAGAGAGAGATCAGCTAGCCGGCGTACGGGAGGGAGAGATCAGCTAGCCGGCGTACGGGAGAGAGAGATCAGCTAGCCGGCGTACGGGAGAGAGAGATCAGCTAGCCGGCGTACGGGAGAGAGAGATCAGCTAGCAGGCGTACGGAGAGAGAGATCAGCAAGCCGGCGTACGGGAGAGAGAGATCAGCTAGCCGGCGTACGGGAGAGAGAGAGATCAGCTAGCCGGCGTACGGGAGAGAGAGATCAGCTAGCAGCGTACGGGAGAGAGAGATCAGCTAGCCGGCGTACGGGAGAGAGAGATCAGCTAGCCGGCGTACGGGAGAGAGAGAGATCAGCTAGCCGGCGTACGGGAGAGAGAGATCAGCTAGCCGGCGTACGGGAGAGAGAGATCAGCTAGCCGGCGTACGGGAGAGAGAGATCAGCTAGCCGGCGTACGGGAGAGAGAGATCAGCTAGCCGGCGTACGGGAGAGAGAGATCAGCTAGCAGGCGTACGGAGAGAGAGATCAGCAAGCCGGCGTACGGAGAGAGAGATCAGCTAGCCGGAGTACGGGAGAGAGAGATCAGCTAGCAGGCATACGGGAGAGAGAGATCAGCTAGCAGCATACGGAGAGAGATCAGCTAGCAGGCATACGGGAGAAGATCAGCTAGCAGATAGGGAGAGAGAGATCAGCTAGCCGGCGTACGGGAGAGAGAGATCAGCTAGCCGGCGTACGGGAGAGAGAGATCAGCTAGCCGGTGTACGGGAGAGAGAGATCAGCTAGCCGGCGTACGGGAGAGAGAGATCAGCTAGCCGGCGTACGGGAGAGAGAGATCAGCTAGCAGGCGTACGGGAGAGAGAGATCAGCTAGCCGGCGTACGGGAGAGAGAGATCAGCTAGCCGGTGTACGGGAGAGAGAGATCAGCTAGCCGGCGTACGGGAGAGAGAGATCAGCTAGCCAGCGTACGGGAGAGAGAGATCAGCTAGCCGGCGTACGGGAGAGAGAGATCAGCTAGCCGGCGTACGGGAGAGAGAGAGATCAGCTAGCCGGCGTACGGAGAGAGAGAGATCAGCTAGCAGGCGTACGGGAGAGGGAGATCAGCTAGCCGGCATACGGGAGGGAGAGATCAGCTAGCCGGTGTACAGGAGAGAGAGATCAGCTAGCCGGCGTACGGAAGAGAGAGATCAGCTAGCAGTCTCACGGAGAGAGAGATCAGCAAGCCGGCGTACGGGAGAGAGAGATCAGCTAGCCGGCGTACGGGAGAAAGAGATCAGCTAGCCGGCTTACGGGAGAGAGAGATCAGCTATCCGGCGTACGGGAGAGAGAGATCAGCTAGCAGAATATATCAGAATATAGTTTGTATTTTACATTTCTAAATCTAAATCTGGAAGATTGAATCTTCTTTATTGATCACAAGCATGGACACCAGTGGAGGCTCGTCCACTGAAGAAAGGGAGGACCATCCTCCCTCACATTTCAGAGTAAAATAAACTTGCAAGAGAAAAATTAATACACATAAATGTAACAGATTCATATGTGAAAATACTGATAATATTACAATGTTAACACTTTGAAGGTACACAAATCATGTCCCTGTGTCAAAGTACCACCTCCGCCCACCGTTCGGCAAATCAGACCACCGCTCTATCCAGCTACTCCCCGCCTATAGGCAGACTGAAGCAGCAACCGATCGCTGTGAGGGAGGTCCAATGCTGGTCGGACCAATCGGACTCTATGCTGCAAGATTGTTTTGATCGCGCTGACTGGCACATGTTCCGCGTTGCCTCGGACAATAACATCAACGAGTACGCGTCATCGGTCACCGGGTTCATCAAGAAGTGCATAGATGACGTTGTTCCGACCAAGTCGGTTCGGATATATCCCAACCAGAAACCGTGGATTAACGGCGATGTTCGCGCTGCCCTCCACGCGCGTAACGCCGCCTTTGGCTCTGGGAATACGGAGGAATATACGAGAGCCCGTTACGACCTCCGCAAGACCATCGTCACTGCCAAGTGGGAGTATAAGGACAGAGTGGAAGATAAATTCAAGAGCCACGACGCGAGGGGTATGTGGCAGGGACTGCAGACGAACCCAGGAGAGCTAAATACTTTTTCTGCTCAGTTCGACGTGAACGGCAGCCCGCCGAAGCCAGCGCCGCCTGAGGAGACCAGCCTGCTGAGCATCTCGGAGGCGGATGTGCGCCGCACCTTCAAGCGGCTGAACATCTGTAAGGCGGCAGGCCCCGACGACATCCCGGGCCACGTCCTCAGAGCATGCGCAGACCAGTTGGCAGGAGTCTTTGCAGACATCTTCAACCTCTCCCTGTCCCAGGCTGTTGTCCCCGCGGTCTTCAAGATGTCCACCATCGTGCCTGTCCCTAAACAACCCAAGGTAACATGCCTGAATGACTATACTTTATTCTATTTTTATTCTATTTTATCTATTTTTATCTTATTTTTATAACTGCTGTCTGTCGTCGGGTTTTGCACATAAGATTTTCACACCACTGCTTTATACTTGTGTAAACTGTGAAGGGACAATAAACTGGACTTGACTTGACTTGTCAGACAACTATATTTCATATCTTTCAGACTTGAAACTTTCTAATTCCGACCTCAAAGTGTTCCAGGTGCATGACGCCTAACAACGCCAAAGCTCAAGGCTCCAGACCCTCCCCTGGATATCCAACAGCTGCCCACTGCTCCATTACTAGGATGGGTTCAATGAGAGGAACTCATTTCACTGTGAGGACATGAGACCAAAAAAGAGGATTCAATCCTCCAGATTTAGATTCTAGATCATTGTTTTTTAAAAGAAGCATAACCAGCATTAAGCCATTGAGTGTGGCCCACTCTAAACACTCTAGACCCTCAGAGCTGTGATAATACATCGTTCAGTAGCTGGGGTGAAGCCATGAATCCATGCAGAGAGCCTAGGGGACAAGCAGGTAAGATGGCTACTTTTCTTCCAGGAGATATTTATAGAACTTTACCTGCATTTTGATTGCATTATTAATTGTGTGTATGATTTGCATATATCTTTATTAGACTTCAAGGTGAAATGTGAAGTGTTATGTATGGGTCTTTAAAAACAGATGTATTTTAAACGTATAACACCCCTTATCAGAGGTATGCTTGTTACCTCAAGGGAACTTTGAGATTCCTCTCTAATGTTTGTCATCGACATATTTCAAGTTGGCGTATGTCTTCAGTGACAATAAGAGAGGTAGGAAATGTACAATTCATAGTAATATTGTTTTTTGAGCGTTCACAGTAAGGTTAGCATGGCCTCATCACGTATAGCAGCGCGAGGTGTGGATCCACATTCACTCTTCACATTCTTTCTGTTTCCCCACCAATCAGAGACTTGGGCTTCTGTTCTTGAGTTTGACGTGGCGGTATATCCGCTCCAAAACAAACGCTACATGGAAATTGAGAAGGACAAAGTAAAGTAAGCAAAACGAGGTTAAAGCAATAAGCCCTAGCTTCCTAGAGCTAGCCTAGCGCTTTGTCCCGATACGACTCTGAGGGCTGATTAGCTGGATCCTCCTGGGCCCGCGAGCGCTCACACACCCAGCCAATCAGCTGAGACAATAAAGAGAGAGAGAGAGAGAGAGAGAGAGAGAGAGAGAGAGAGAGAGGGGAGAGGGAGAGAGAGAGAGAGAGAGAGAGAGAGAGAGAGAGAGAGAGAGAGAGGGAGAGGGAGAGGGAGAGAGAGAGAGAGACACGGTGGCTACTCTTCAGACTAATTAACCAAACAGACATGGACCGGCGCTGCAACCCAAGACAATTCCAATCGGAGCGTCTGGTAATTGAAGTGACAAGTTAATTACAGGAGGATATTATCATTACATCCCCCCTCCTCAGACCACATTGAGTTCTTCTTTAAGTCTGTTTCCCATTCCCCATCAAACTCTCTCTCTCTCTCTCTCTCTCTCTCTCTCTCTCTCTCTCTCCCTCTCTCTCTCTCTCTCTCTCTCTCTCTCTCTCTCTCTCTCTCTCTCTCTCTCTCTCTCTCTCTCTCTCTCTCTCTCTCTCTCTCCCCCGCCCTTCCTGGCATGTGTTAATTACCCCCCCCCCCCCCTCATCATCATCACCACCTCCCTGATCAGAGCCTGCAGCAGCCTCTCCACCACCACATGTATTAGATATTATATAGAATGTATAATGTATAATATATAATATATAATAACTAATATATAATATATAATATATAATAGCTAATATATAATGTATAATAAATAATATATAATATATAATGTATAATATAGAATATATAATGTATAATAAATAATATATAATATATATTATATATTATATAATGTAT